>NW_004624746.1:23481766-23578869 GCF_000247695.1 Heterocephalus glaber | reverse complement strand
TTTCTCTGTGTGACATTTCTTTTTTTTTTTTTTGCTTAAATTCTTTTATTGGTACATTTTAGGTATACAATACATTTTACATTTATCATTGGGTGCTTGTACCTGTACATGATGTATCTTGGTTCTTATTTTTTCCCCATTACCTGTGCACCTTTGACTGTTAATAGGGTGGAAAGGCAGAAATGCCAGGAGAGGACTTGGGTCCAAAGAGAAGAAGAAGAACTTACATTCAAAGAATTATTTTCTGTGTGCACTGCTCCCAGGGATTAGAAAGGCTGCTAAGCAAGAATAAGACTGAAGCATTCAGGAAACAAGGGTCCAACTCACTGCCAAATTACCATCATCTTACTTGCTAAGGACAGTTATAAATTTCATTAAATCCAGGGAAAAAACAAAACAAAACTTAATATGTCTGGACAAAAACCAAACTGCATGTATGATGATTGTGGTAGGAGAGGAATCTGGGTTTTTTCATAAGCGTACTTTATTGCCAGATTTCATTTTAATGAATTCCTTCTTGGCATTCTTTAAAATGAATTCCTTAGAATGGGATGGTGGGAACTTTTAATATTATTCTACAAATAAATTAATGTCTCAGAGAACCTCCCTGTTTTTCGGCAGAAATTCATTTGCTGATAATTTAGGCTCAAAAGTTAAATGTGGTATTTAAGAGCCTGTTAGATACATTCCAACGAATGTGTCTATAAACTCATTATATTTTTATGCCTCATTGATCAGCACGTACAGAACTGGGTTGAGAGAGTATCAGCAGCTAATCTGTATGTTGTAATTTTAATTCCTTTTCTAAAACGCCTTGTATTAACAGGAATGGTGTCTTTTCAAACATGCTTCAGCTTAAATTCCAACATAGTTTCAATACATTTTTATCACCCCTGCCTCCTGCCTTTTCTCCAAACTTCCACTACCCCAGCCCTCCAACTTTCACTATTATTCCCCTCACTCTGACACTCACATTATCAAAGATTTGAAAACCTCTTTTGTCATAGTCAAATTAGAAATCAGAGTAAATTCTAAACATTAAAACTCAAACATAGAATGAGGAAGTAGAGACAAGTCCAGCAAAAAAGGAGACAAGAAGGTAACAATGCAATAGTACCCAGAGGTGCTTGGAAGGAAGGCAAATGTTAAGCTACAACTGTACTAAATTAAATTCCAGTTATGCCTAAAAGAGGTTAAGTATCTCTTCACTAAAATATTTGAGACCAGAAGTAGTCTGCATTTTAGTTTAAAAATTTTGGGGGGAATATTTACATATACATAACAAAATGTCTTGGAAATGAAACTCAAGTCTAAGCATGAAATTAATTCTTATTTCATGTACACCTTATACATATGGCCTGAAAGTAATTTTATGCCATATTCTTAATAATTTCATGCATGAAACAAAGTTTCATGATGTAGAATTTTCCACAATTTATGTCACCTCACAAAATGTTTTAATTTTGGAACATTTAGAAATTTTGGATTTGTGGAACAGAGGTGCTTATCCTGCGTGCCTGAGTTTTGGTGGTGGTCATGGGAGGATCTCTAAATGTCAGAGATGCATGATCACTAATGTGAGACAGTATTATCTGGCAAACGTGCCTACCATTTTATATTACTGAAAATAATAAATTCTTATAAAATTATTAGAAGTTTTAAATAATTATCATTACCAGCTTATGGATGAGAGAGCTTAAATTCATAACGGATATGAAGCATTTCTGAATTAGAAGAAAAGAACGTGGACCAGGAAGGGATCTTGTGCTGGAGATTTTGGCAGCCTTCTTTGAAGCACAATAGTCAAGAGAAGTAGCCCCCACTCCAGTGTGGGTCCTGGAGTTACATTTTTGAAAATATAAAAAGAGTATTGGATAAGACCAATGAAGGCACCTTCCCCCATTCGCTAGGTTAGTTTGGGTTGTAGTAAGTGATTACCCTAAACAGTAACAAATGAGAGAAAAGAAAAACACAAAAGAATAATGGATGCTTGGTAGGTAAAAGTGATAGTCTACATGAAGACTCTGGGTGGCTATTAATAATTAAATCTAAGGTGAAACCAATTAGAATGTTTAAAAGAAGTAGAAAAACGCTCAGGGTATTGCTCACTTTGTGCTATCAAAACGGTCTCTTTGTTTTTCCCAGCCTCCTGTAAGGTTATTATTTCTTTTGTTCATCGTAAGCCCAATACAGCTATCTTTGGTACAAGAGATGTGGGTACATTTTCTGCTTTTTGGTATATTCTGTGCTAAATTTACATCTTTGAGACACTCCCTTAGTCACCTTCAAGCATGCACAACTTAATCCAAAACTGTGGCTAACGATAGCCTTTCCCTTCCATAGTAATGATGAAGGACTGAGGAATTTATGTAAGCGAAATGTTTAATATTGTGCCTAACAAATATAGCCCCTCCAGTTTCTGTAATACTTTGGAGGGTATGAATGAAAACAAGGCATTCATTCTCAGGGAAACACCAGCTCAATAAATTGATTCAAATTGAGCAATGACTTGGGCTGAGAATCAGTATTTTCAGCAAAAACTCAGACTATTTTATTTCTTTTGGCTCTTATGCCTATCCAACACAAATCTTGTGAATTAGGGTAAGACTATTAACATCCATACATAAAATTTTAGCCAAGGCACAAAGTGTCAAAGCCCGTGTTTAATTGTATACAGTCTGTTAAATAAAGCAGTGCCACTACAAAAGAAACCACCAACAGAGTTAACAGACAACCTACAATATGAGAAAAAAATTTTAGCAGACAAAGGACTACTATCTAGAATATATAAAGAACTGAAAAAATCAGACCCCCCAAATTCAAAGACCCAATTCAAAAATGGGCATCTGAAATGAACAGACATTTCTCAGACAAGGAAGTAAAAGCAGCAAACAAATATATGAAAAAAATGTTCAACATCACTCGTCATTCGAGAGATGCAGATGAAAACAACACTGAGATTCCACTTCACCCCAGAAAGAATGGCTGCTGTCAAGAAATCAACCAATAACAAATGCTGGTGGGGTTGTAGGGAGAAAGGAACCCTTCTCCATTGTTGGTGGGAGTGCAGACTGGTGCAACCACTGTGGAAGTCAGTATAGAGATACCTCAAAGAACTAGGAGTAGACGTCCCATTTGACCCGGCTATTCCCCTGCTGCGTATCTTCCCAAAAGAATTAAAAGAATCATACCACAGTGATATATGTGCACCAATGTTCATAGCGGCATGGTTTGTAATAGCTAAATCTTGGAAACAGCCCAAGTGCCCACCAACTGGAAACTGCATAAAGAAAATGTGGTTTTTTTAATAAAATGGAATACTACTCAGCCATAAAGAATGAAAAACTAGAGTCATTTATAGCTAAATGGATGCATATCGAGGCCATATTCTTAAGTGAAATAAATAGGACACACATGTGTAAATACCAAATCGTTTCATTAGTATGAGAAACTGATAGTGTAAACAAGGGTTAAAATGATTAAAATGAATAATTGATAATTTGAAATAGGAAAAAAGGTCCAAAGACAAAGGAGTGAAGGGAGGGGAAGGGGAAAGGAAAAGAGGGAAAGGAAAAACTATGAGAAAAGAAAAAAAAAATGGAAATGAAGTCTATGTAAATAGGGAAGGATGGAGAGGGTGAAGGGTGCACAGATAATGGGGAAAAAAAAATAAGAACCAAGATACATTATGTACAGGTACAAGCACCCAATGATAAATGTAAACGAATTATATACCTAAGGTGTACCAATAAAAGAACTAAAAAAAAATAATAAAGCAGTGCCAAATATCATTAATAGCCATCAAGGAAGAGAGAGGTTTTTACAGTGAAACATGCTATAAAATAATGTATCAAACAGCCCTATAAATAATGCATGATAACTACATCTTCACCTATGTCAGAGACAAGCCCAATCTCAGTGTAAATTACATTTTAAGAACCCCATCTCCAAGATGAGGTTATAGAAAGGCTATGAACTCATATTATTAAATATTAATTTTTCAAATTTAGGTTGAATTATGATTTATATTATAAGTAAGAAAAAGAGTCACCTTGTCTAATTAAATGGAGAAGAAATATTTTCTAGAAACTGTCTTCTCCCTCCTTCTCTGTATTTTCCCAAATCCATCAGAATCCTGCATCATACCAGTTAGAAATAGTGATCTTGATAACATCATGCAAGTTCCTACTGGAGGAATTGAGTTTTCCTCAGAAACATCTCAGATCACTGTTTGAGCAACATGGAATTTTGTTATCAAAGTTATATCTAAGTCCACCTGCCACTGAAATTTGCACGTCTTTTGAAAGATTCCTTGTACTTTCTGGGTTGCAAAATTGGTTTTCATGTTAATAGTGGGGAAAAGAGAAAATTCTGTTAAAAGGCAAACCTCGAAATACCCTGTAAGGTGCTTCTCCTAATGACAAGATGCACTTTCAGACTGTTAAGACTTTCTTCTCCCTTCCATCATTAAGTTTCCAAAGCGCCTGGAATTGTTAGATCTCTAGAGTGTGTGATGACGTGTGGTTGGGGTTGGGAGAGAGAGAAGCTCTTCTTTTCTCTGCCCAGTCATTTTGTCAGTGGGGATGGGGAGGTTTAGAAATGCAAATCAACCTCTTTCCTCTGTATATGGTGCTGTTTTTCTTTGCACAATGTTTTCACCTGTAATTCTGCTATTTCTAAAAACAACAATGTTTCTCTCTATTTGTTTCAAGTGTAATGTATTTTTTGTCTGAAAAACCATCATTTCAGTTGCCATTTCTTTGTAGTATCAATCATCTGGAGTAACATTCTATAAGCAAATCTTATTCATTGCTGTGTTTTATTAACATCAGCATCCCGGCATTAAAAAACAGCACAAGAGCCAGGCCCACTGCTTAAAGGAATCACTTGCTTGGACAGAAGTCCTTAAATACATCAACCATGAATTTGTACACACGTGTATATGCATATACATTTGTATATATGTATATATATATATAAAAGTTAAAGAAATAGTGAAATTTTGGTGTAGGCTAGGAAACAGTTCTGTTTTCTATATATACACTTACATTTATAAGGAGTGACTACAACTGCACAAAATTACTGAACAATCAGAAAATAAGTATAAACTATGACAAGTTAAATTTTTCTACCTTGTTTTCCTAAAAACTTTCCCATTCTGCTTGTTGATGTACATTAATCCAATTTAAATGAAAATAATTTAACTCATTCTTGAAATATTAATATTTCCTAAGTTCCCTACATTGTTAATGTTCAGTTTTTTATGCTACATTATACCTGACATGATACTTCTTAAAAAGGATTGTAATATCTTTGCAGAATTTCTGACAATAAAGTAAAAAATAACATTGTGGCACCATCTAGTGACCTAATATTTCTTTTTTTCCCTTGTAACTCAGTTCAAAACACCCATTTCTATTGCTTACATAAAACTATTTGTGTGAGCAAATGTGCAGCTAGGAAGAGTTTCTTTGTTCAGAAACCAAGAATAAATAAGTTGCTCTCTGAAAACTGAAATTTCAAAAATAATTTCCCACTTTGCAGAATAGAAGATGTTTTATAAGCAGTTTATTTTAGACTTAGCCGAGTGCTGCTAGAACCAAATGAAATTACTAAAGGTAATGAAACACATAATGAAATTACTATACATTCATGTTTGAAATTGAATAAAACCAATCCATTTCTAGAAATTTTTTTTTTTTATCAACAATGGAACTTTTTCTTGTATAACAAGACTGATAAAGCTGATTTTGTTTTTCTCATTCAAGCAACCATGATTACTGATCATAAAATATGACAATACTGATAAAGGGAAAGTAATACTGATAATTCCACCCGAAATAAGTATTAATTCAGTACCTAGCCATGCACTCTCATTGCTAATAGGCATGCATTATTTGGTATTATGATATGCATATTGATTTGTATTTTATTTCCTGTTGACATGTTTCCCACTTTATTTTATAAATCCTATGTCATTTTAAAATTAGAATGCACTTTAAGTAAAGAATTATTGCATTTTTGTGTTTGCATGAAAATTCCAGTTATGGAAGTACTAACTTATCTTCCTGTTTGAAATGTATTCCTTTTTATTTACAGTGGGATGTAGCATTCACAAAATGGAGCTTGTAAAAGCATACTTAAAACTAGAGCCTTTAGGCTATGAAAAAGCATTTGAGTGGATTAGACTGTAAGTAAACTGAATGTGCACAGTTGCATCTGTGGCTTTAAATACATCTGAGAAGAATTCCTCACTGAGGGTGCTGATATTTGTACTTCCTGCAACCTTGAAATAAGAATTTGACTGTAATAGTAAATGAAATCAGGAACAATTAATCTGCTTAGAATGAAACAGTGGAAAATGAAAACAAATTATTTTAAAATTTAGATTAAGCAATTTATAAAATGATGAAAAAGACTTTGTGAAAGGAAAATTATATATTGTAGAGGGTTATTTATTTATCCAAAGGGTAGGAGGGCTTATCAGTAGTATGTTATATCCATCTCCAGTCTGTTTTTCCTTTATAACTGGCAATATCCTTTCATGAGTGTGGAACAGGGAGTGGATCCAAATGATATGAAAGTTGATTTGTCTTCTTTTCTATGAATACTATACTGCTTTCCATCTATAATGAGTTTGCTCAATTACTTTTATTCTGAATCACAGATACAGATACATACTAGAATAGTCTTTGAGTAACTCATCTGAATCAACTGGTTTTCATGAATGACTTCATCTATCTTCAATATTTTCTTCAACTCTCAGGTGGTTGGGTTTAAATATTGCTTCTGTGGTGGGTTTAAACATTGCTTCTGTGGTGGCTTCATGACTTATTTGTCTAAAATACATGATGTTTATTCTGAGTGTTCTAGAAGATGATATTCTCTCTCAGAATGACAATAATATCATTGATGAGGGCATGAGTGAATCAAGAGCTGTTCAATAGGATGAGTAACCTCTTAGTCCAAACAAAAAAGAAGTCCCTATTGTAGAAGTCAGTATCATTTCCAGTATAGTTTCATTAATATCACTCCAGAATCAGTAGATCTTTAATCATTTTATGTTTATATGTGCATAAGAATTTTGCTATTTTTTAGTGGGATTGCATACCCTCTACCTTCCTTTTGGTCTTCAAATATATAATTGCTGGCTACAACCAGTCAAAGAGTGCCTACTTTATAAACTTTAGAGGCACCTATGTTGCATCCTCATCTAACCAGAAACTGAAATCCCTAAGATTGAGAATACCCTTGAGATCCCAAGATATTCTGAGCACAGCTGAGAAATGCCATTGCCGACAAAAGAGTCAAAGCTTGTGAATTTGATAACATTTTTTCATCATCTATTATGATGATTCTATAAGTAGGAGTGAGACAAATGGCCAGTGTAGGGAAAGAAATACCTAGTTGGGAGCTTCAGAAAGGAGTAAGTTCCAAATGTGTTCATGGAAACAGGATGCAGAAGCAGGTCTTGGATTTTAGCTACTTCAAGTTCTCTGCTTTCATTGTGACTAGTGAAGAAATTGAGGCAAAAGGTGATCCCTCAAAGTACATAATTTGTTAGGATAAAATGAGTAGCAGGAGGCCAAAGAGACAAATAGCATAACAGATCACTAAGCAAACAGGAACCTGCAGACTGTCTGTGCTTGAATTCCAGGCTTTGTATTTGCTAGTTATGAAAACTTTAGAAATTCTTTTCATCCCTGTAACATTCAGTTTATTCATTTGTTGAGCTGAGTATACTAATAATACCACTAGTTTTACAAATTGTGTGAGGACTAAATGAGATAATACAGGAGACAAATGTTTGGATGTAAAAATGTACAATAAAATGTAACCAGTGTTAGAACCTGCCTTCTCCACTTCCACCATTAGTCCATTGCCATCGGACCATGATGATTGTGACAAACCACTGACATTATATGAACATTGCTCTACAGAGCCAACTGTTTGCATGAGCATTCCAAGAAAACGCAGTGAACATCTTGGTGAGACTACATAGCACAGATTGGATACAGTACTGATGCAACTATGACCTAATGCTTCTCTTTGTTTTGCTTTCATTTGTTGTTGTTGTTTAGGAGTATTGCTGAAGGGCAGGTATATGATATATAGAAACAACTTGAAAGACTGAGTTTTAGTAGTGAAGAACACTGAGCTAATATAAAGGGATTCTTTTTTCATATTTTATTCAATTTCAATATTTTTCCATTATTAATTCTTAAAACAAAATGATTTCCAAGTTAAAAAACCACGGACCACATGATTCTTTTTCATTTTATACAGTTATACAGATCTTATAAATGCACATTTTCTATTCACAATGACGGCAAATAAGATGAACTGTACAGTACATTTAAGTATATTTAGAAGCAATAGAAATGTCTATAGAAAACAAGCAAAACTGAAATAAATTTTGAATTTTAAAGCATTGCGACAGGGCTGCAGATTTGTAACAAAAATGTCTTTGTGCAGTCCCTCACAAGGCCCCATTAATAGCTAAAACAAGCCAGCAGTTTTTAGAAAATAATGTTACAAAATACTACACATGGATTCTTTTTTTTTTTTTTTACAGGAAAAGTAAAGAGCAATAACAACTAAAACCAAACAAAGGCCAAGAGGAGATGACTAAAGAAGATGTCATGAGTGGTATAGTTCCTTTTCCTGTATCGGGAATATTCCCGCAAGTTCCTACTTGACTCATAGAGGACTCAATGGAAAAGTAGCCCAGCCCAAATAACTGTAGCCTGGCTGCAAATTTCTTGAGCTCTAGGATGAAGAGTAAATAGAACCCAAGGTCACTAGCAAGGTGGGATTCATGCCTGAATAAAAGATTTGAAACATTTCTACTAGAGTAAACATTAAAGAGATGAGATGAGAATGGGGATGAGAAGCACTGGAGCGAGGAGAGAGGAAGTGGAAATAGAAGAACCAAGATGAGATATATATACATACAAATATCACACAATGAATGTATTCTTTATATATTGCAAATCTATATTAATAAAGAAGTTATGAAAGAGATGTGTATTTAAAATAGGTATAACAAATGATAAGATACCTAGTGCTCTCTACAATTACCTTGAAATTCTTGGGGTATAGGAATTGTAAAAATATGAAAATACAAAGAATTGTAAATATAGCATACGTAATATATATATATATGTACATATATATATATACACACACGTACATACCACCTTATAGCACTTGTGTTACAATAACAGAATACCAGAGATGAGATAGTTTATGAAGAATAAAATTTATTTCTCATAGTTGTGAAGGCTAAGAAGTCCAAGATTAAGGTATCAGTAGGTTCTCCTGTCTGCTTAGGGTTACTCTAGACTTCCAGGATGGTGCTTTCTGTGTATTGTCCAGCGGTGGGGAGTGCTGTATCCTCACATGACCAAGATAGGAGGAAGAGAAAACCAGCTAAATGTTTTGAAAAACCACTTTTAAGACTTTAATCTCATGCAAGAGTGAGAAGCTCTCATAGTGAAATCAGCTTGTAAAGAACCCACTGTAAGGTTAAACACATCTTGAAGGATTAATATCACCTTAACCTGTATGTTTCAGTGCTTCAGAACCTGAATGATGAAGGAGACAAATACAAGCAAAGTACATACCACACATAAGCTATATATACAGGTGTGGAGATGGATAGATGACAGAGGGAATTTTCACTTTAGAAAACCTGATATAGGTTGCGTGATTTTTAGCTTTAACTATTTCAACAAGTACTAATAGTATAATAGTATTTTCAGGGCTAACTAATCTTATGTGGATGTATCTAAATTAGGTGCAATTTTTCTATGTATTTATCATTAAAGTGTTGAATGCTACACTAGTGATTAGCGGGAAGAACTCTGTAAGTTGATAAATCATTCTTGTTTCATATACGCTCTCTCTATGAAACAGGAAGACTCTCATGGAAAAAGATATTTCAATATTTGTCTATAGGGTGGTTTTGACTTTAAATCAATGACTTACTTCATGATTGTCAGTATGCATTACTTTAATAGATCTGCAATAAAAAAACCAAACTGTTTCAACAACAAATGTTTATTTTCTTGTAGTTCTGGATCTTGGAAGCCCAAGATCAAGGTGCCACAGGGCTCATTTCCTCTGTAGCCTTTTTCCTTGGCTTGGAGATGACCACCTACTTGCTATCTTCTCACATGGTTTCTTTATGTCCCTGATGTGTCCTGATGTGTTTTAATCTCTTCTTTTGAAAATAAGTGGAGAGATTGCCTGAGTGCCCACCTCAGGAGCTCACTGTTACTTAATCATTTTAAAGGCTGTATTTTCAAAAGAGCCCTATTCTGAGTTACTGAGTGTTGGAGCTTCAACATATAAATTTTGGGGAACAAAACTGATCCCATAATACTCCACTTTCTGAAACCCCAAATTTTCTGACCCTCTAAAATGCACAATAGTCATCTGCATTCTAATAGCACCAAAGTCTTAACTCATTTCTGCATCCACTCAGAGCCTCAAATCTGTATTATCTAAGTTAAGTATGGATGAAATTTGAGTTATAATTCACCTTGAGGCAAAATTCCTCTCTTGTGCTCTTATGAAACCAGGCTGGAGCTGCTTCCAAATGCAGTGACAGGAGAGCTTCACAGTAGACATTCTCATTTCAAGGAAGAATCAGAAAAAAGTGAGAGGTCATGGGTCCCAAGCAAGCCTCAAACTTGACGGAAAATTTCATTTAATTGTAAGACTCAAGAAAATCCTTTTTGGTTGGACGCTTTGTGATCTGGATTACTGGGGTGGCAGCACCAACTTGTAACCCTTCTAGGATGGCAGCATTGTTCTCTTCAGGTATGAGCTACAGTCTTGCTGCTGAACCTTTCAGTGGTGGTCGGTCCTGTGCCTGAAGTTCTAGGCTGAGCTGAGACATTGAACTTGAGTAGGTGCCCTTCCCCTCTGAAACCAAGCAGGAGAGAGGCTTGTTCTAGTTAGAGATCAGAAAGTGATAGATAAGGAAGTGGTAGATCAGGAAGAAAGGAGCGCAATAATGCCAGGTGGCCTCCGGAGAACACTGCTGAGTACAGAATCTGTCCTCAGCCTTCTTATTGCTTGATAAAATACGAAATGAATCTTCTAATTTCTCTTCTTGTGGTCAAACATGACCCTGGCTAATACACTAACTCAAAATGTTACAAAAACTAAGAGTAATGAATTACTGAAAAATATATGAATGCTCTGTAATCAACTAATTTTAGATATCTCCATTGCTGGTGCCGAAATGATATATCTATGCATACATACAAAGATATTTTCCACTATATCATCTCCAATTCCTTTCTGTCATAGTTCTTTGCAAGTAGACTTTCACCATGGATTTAGTAAAATAGCTCCAAAAGTGTCAGATTTGTATCTTACTAGCTAAAATTCTGCAAATAGTTAATTCCGTTTTTTTCATCATTTTAGCACAGATCTCAGGATTTTCTAGATTGACATGTCTATTGTCCAAATAAGCACTGCTATTAAAGAGTAGAATAAATAGATTGGTAGAGTTATAAAATATTTTTGTCCTCAAAGTAAAACTAGGTTATGATTACTATAAAAAGAAAAATTGGTACTGGAAGAAAAAAGCAACAGATACCCAATAACAAAAAATTCCCCCAAAATAGGTATTATTGCTTATTCCAAGTTGTGCATTTACACTGAGTAGTTAGAAAAGAATTGTCTTAATACTGTCACATATACGTGTGGAAAATATGAATGGAAATAAGAGTGAGAAAGTGCAAAGAAGGGAACTGGAGGACAGAGAGAGGAAGAGAGGGGATAAAATAGAATAAAAGATGATTTCTTGGCAATGTTATTTCAGTCTTTCAGTCTAAAATCTGACCAATTATTTTCATATTTATTTTTCAATTTTTTCTCATTGTTTTATTTTCCTGTGTTAGATAATAAGATTGAAGGCAGGAGCATTTCTGCTCAGTTACTCACAGAGAGAGTCTAGATAATGCAATTATGATAACATAAGAATGGATTTGAGAGTTTACTGACACATGGAATTTGATTATTTCTTTTATTCACTTGAGTCACCTGTTTTATTTTCTTTTCTCATAACCAAACCAGGAAGAATCAGTCATCTCTAGAGAGTGGTTATTACATTTTTGCTTAATATTTTTAGACTCAAGTAATTCACAGTTCTGTTAAGGTTGGGGGCTTTTGCAATGTTGAAATGCTTGCCAGAAATGAACTCATTTAAAGAGTCCCTATCCTAGTGTCACAAGCCATTAATTCAATAAACTAATGTCAGATCTTGAATATTTACCTAATCATCTAGAGCCCATTATTATAATCACATCAAATCATGTGGCCTTAAATGTTTACGAATAAAATGACGTGCATGACCTTACTTCTTATAGCATTCAGCAGCTCCCAGCTTGCTACTAAAATGATACTTGTAATCATTTTATTTGGGTAGAGGTGGGAATATATTCATATTATATTTCTTTCAATATTTACTAAAAATCCATGGAGGAAAAAAAGAATGTGAGTTATTTACATTTATGCAATGCCAGATAAATCCAAGCTGTTAAATACCCTCAAACACAATGACCAATTTCATTAATGCAGAAAAATGAAATATTTACATTTTGACTAAAATATATATTATTCATAAATATTGATATCTTAAGGTTTCAGATTTCAACATAGAGATAATTATGTAATTAAAAAAACTAAAACTTACTTTGTCATATATATCAATTGGGCAATTGAAATTGAAAAAAATAAAAGCACAACTACTCTTTATAAGTGGAAGACGTTTTTTCTGAGAAGGTCAGGTGCACACGGGAGGAAATATTTTAGGAACTACTGAATCATTAAGGAACATGTGGTGATGTGATTTTGTGCCTCTATATATCAGAATTAAGCCTGCTGCTCCCAGCCTAGAGGAAGGGGCTTCCCAGCCGCTGTCCGTCCCACTGCTCCCCGCCCAGAGGTAGGGGCTTCTGAGCCACCATCCAGCCTGCCGCTCCCAGCCCAGAGGAAGGGGCTTCCGGGCCACTATCCCTCCCGCTGCTCCCAGCCCCTGTCCCACCTCAACCAGCTCAGAGGAGGTGAGCCACGCGGCGCCAACAGCACCCCCCCCCGTCGAAATGAGAAGACACGTAAATAAGTCTCAAAACCAGACTTCCAGATCACCTACAGCAACCCCAAAGGGAAATGAGATGGAACACTCTGATACTCAACCATCTGGACCCACTGAACTGGCAACAAAAGAGGATCTGGAAAAAATGAAATCAGAAATAATTTCTCAGATAACAGCAGAGATTGTGCTCCTAGTACAAGACATGATTAATAAATCTAAAGAGGAGCTGAGGAGCATGATGGAATCCCAACATAGGAAACAAATGGAATCCATAAAACAGATGCAAATATAGATCAGAATTAAGTTTATAGTATATATCTATTTAGTAAAATTCATAAAAGTTAGGAATAACCAATATTTAGAAATAATAAAACAAATATTTATGCAGTGCTTCCTTTAATATAAGCACTGCTGAAATCTTTTAGATATAATTTAATAACTCATTTAATTCTTAATTACATAGCTTTTTTTTCTGCTCTTGCCAGAGATGAATAAGATCATCATAAAATCTCACATTATCAAGCAGTAGTAAGCACAAAGTGATGTGCACTTACTAGCACCAAAACACTTAATCAACTCCAAGTGTATTCTTATGGTTTAGATCTAAAATGGCCTTAAGCACCTCATGTGTTTTGTAGGTGATTGTAATATGGACGTTGTAGCTGATGTGGTGACAGGAGTTGGAGTCTTGTTAGAGGTGGGTCACTGGGGTATGACACAGAAGGGTACATCTTCCTTCCAGGCTCTTTTCTCTCTCTACTTCCTAGTATCTCAGTAATGAATATCTTTCCTCAGACTTATCTTTCCACCATACCCTTCATGCCATGGAGCCAGCCAAATATGGACTGAAAACATGAGCCAAAAAACCTCTCATTCTTTAATATGTGGGCTTATGATATTTTGTTTCATCTAATGCTTACCATGTGCCAGACGGGGGACTAAGCACTGGCTTAAAACATGAGTCCCATCCTTACACTCTTCAGCATAATAGTAGTTGCCTATGTGAACAATTCCAAAAGATAAATCACACATGTGGTATGCTGAAAACAAAATGTGTGAAATATTTATATGAGCTCAATTATATTCAGGGAGTCTTTGTGGAAAAGGTAACATTAGAATGGATTCTGGAAGGATAAAGAAAATTGCATTGGAAGAAGGATTTATTCATTCCTCACCAGTATCCCTCAATCTCACCCTGTTGACATTTTAGAATCATCAACTTTGTTAGGCAACAAAGGAGGGAGGCTGTGGTGTTCACTGCAGTAGTATGTTCAGCAACATCTCTGGCTTCTGCTCAACCACATGTGAATAACAACTCCTTGGTCATGACAATGGGAGTTGCCTCCAGATATTAAATGTCCTTGTGGGTAGGGGATCATAATTGAACCCGGTGAAAGGCTGTAAGATTGCAGAGAAACAAAATATCCAAAATCAGAGTACACCAATCATATTTTAGCATGGCCACAAGTTCTACTGAACATAGAGAGGGAGGATGCAAGGAGAAGTGCTTATAAGTGAGAGTCTTACATAGCAAGTTAGACTCAACAGGCAACTGGAAGCCAAAGAACACTAACACCATAAGATTATTTATCTGAGGAAGCATCCATAGTCTGCTCTGTAGAGGAGAAGTTGAGTTGAAGAATTTAGATTTATTCTCTGCCTCCAAAATATAGTCTCCATAATATTATCTGGAATTGGTAATGTTTTACTTGTTTTTTTTTTCCAGTTACTACTTCCATAAATAAAAAAGTAACAGTGTACTTCCCTATCCATTTAGACTTGATTGATTTAGATAGATAATAATATCTAATATTTAGCTTAAAAATCCTCAGCATAATCACCACCACCATCATCATCTAAATTTAGCTTTAACTAATTTGTCATGAATATCTAAAACTTCCAGTTCTCTGTTGACATAGAAGTATCATTGAATACAAGTTAATATTTCCTTATTCAATAAAATTCTATTTAAAAACATAATGAATGCACCTGTTCCTTCTAAATTGCATTTCCCATATTGTCTTTAAAATTCATTAAAAGTCTTCTATTCCCCATGGCATTATTCTTCTCAATGCCGACTTTCTTTGATGATTTTCCAAATGTGACGGTTATTTCCTCTTACATCTTCTGAAGATTACAAATGCCATGACCCTGATGACCCTGTGCACCGTATTTCTTGTGTGTATTGTGACAACTGTAACAATGTGGTCTGTCAAATTCACCCTAGTCAGGAAGTCATCAGAGAGCACCCTAGGAATGTTGATAAATGCTGTGTAACTATGCAACTTTGTAAGAGTACAATTCTTTTTGTTTGGAAATTTTCAAGCAACTAAGAACATAACAAATATTCTCCTTTCAAATAATCTTTCTTATAATTATAAGAGAAATGTAAATATGTAGTAGTGTGTGTGTGTGTGTGAATGTGCACACACATGTTTTCCTGTTTGGGAAAATGTGTAAAAGTCTCCAAGAAATTAAATTTACTTAGAGAAATTATCAAGTTCTGACTCATATTCTCCCTATTGAATATTTATCATGAATAAAGTAACCTAATTCTAATTTTCCCTAATAAACTGAGACTGTTTAAAGATTCACTGGATTACAGTTTTCATTTTTAGACTATTACATTTTTTATTACTATAGTAATAATCCCAGAAGGGCATAATTCTGTGTTAGAACTCTATACAAGAACTCAGAGTTTATGGATTTGGGAATTTTAATTTATTTAATCATTATTAAATAAATTGGCAATTTTTATTTACTTTCTAGTGCTGAGGACTGAACCCAGGATTTGCATAAGGTAAGCAGACATTCTACCACTGCGCTAGATGCCCAGCTCGGAGTAATCAATTTAAACGTATAATGACAAGGTGAGAAGAATATATTCATCTAATGAATGCTCTTGTCACTGGATTCTGGACCTAAGTAAGTCTATGAAATGTTTAATTGTATCTCTTTATTATGTGTTTTTAGTTGAGGCATATAACTCCATTTATAATTTTGGAAGCTGATTTTTGTTAGCCATTATTCCCTATTTGATTCTCAGGTTACCTTTCAGTTTGAAAAAAATAAAAAGAACAAAACAAAAAGCAAGCAGGCAGCCTTTTTATGCCTCATTCAGGTCAGAGCTGAATAATGATCCCAGTTTGAAGGTTCTCAGAGAATTAGCTAGATTCTAACAAACTTATGACTATTACCATTTTCAGTGTTTTGGTACACACCGTGTGTCAACAAAGAATGCAATTCATAAAATAGGAATGTCAAGTATTTTCAGAAAAAGAGAATTCTGCTTTGTCACTGACACTAATACACCAACACTGACTTGTGCAAAATCAGCAGCATGGTGGTGCCTTCCTTGTGGAGAGGATATTCCTTGTTATGCCCATTTCAGCTGGCTCTCTCACTGCTGCGTGTGTGTTTCCTGTAGGCCACGGGTTCATATGCATATGAGAGTGTGAATGTGGCTGGCTGCGTGATTCTTCTCAAAGCCTAATCAATATTTCCAGGAAGATTCCAGGCATTATACAAACACATGGCTAGATACAGAATATGCAATTGCATGTGACCAAACAATAATTCCTTTCATCTTTTCATAAATATATAATAATAAAAAGATAGATATTAAATATTTATTATGTGACATATACATTTCACTATACCATTCATTGTCATCTAATAAATGTTGACAAGAAATTTTATACAATAGATATAATGAGCTTCATTTTTCAAAATTGGAGAATGAGGCTTACTGTGATTAAAGGGCTTGCTCCTGTGGAGCACAATAGTCCACATCTGTAATTTCAGCTACTTTGGAGGATGAGAAAGGAGATTTGTGAGTTTGAGGCTGGGCATAAGGTAACAAGCAAGATCTATTTTTTAAAAAAATGAGGGACTGAGTGTATAGCCAGCTCTGTGATAAACTTCCTGCCGAGTACAAGGCCCTGGGTTTAATCCCCAGCATCACACACAAACGTAGGCCCAAACTGTGTGACAAATAACTAAAGAAGTCAGAATTTTAAACTAATTCTGTCTAACTTTGGTGATGGAGACCTTAAATCCTATTTCTTTTCTTTTTTTCCTCATAATGTACATAATGTTAAATAACAATGATTTTATCCCATTAAGTTATAGGGATTCAGATGTGAATGATATTACCAAAGAATTCCAGCACAATTTAAAGAATACTTATTTAAAAAGATATATTTCTTAGACCCACCTTACCATAGTTGTTATATGATGAAATATATTAATCAAAAGTAATAACATGTTCATATCTGTATTTCCAGATAATTGTGCACTTATAAAAAGATTGCAAAATTATTACATCTTTCTCTTATAATTTTCCTTATACTGCTTCCTCTTAAGTTTTATGTAACTATGCCATAGTTATCAATATTATAGAATTAATGTTGACACAGTATTATTATCTAATTTAGAAAGCTTTTAAAAATTTGTCAGTAGTCCTGGTAAAATTTGTTACCTGATCAAGAATCTCATCTAGATACTCACATTGCATTTAGTTCTTATTTTTTCCAAGGACTTCTGGTCTGGTACAGCCCTTGAATTTTTTTTCCTGACCATAACTGACCCTAAAATCACTGAGTAGTTATTTTTCTCAGCACCTCTCAATTCTGGATGGTCTGAAGTTACCTTATTAGATTTATTAGGCATTTGTGGCAAAAATATAATTACAACAAGATGGTACTATGCTGTTTTCAGAGTATTATGGCAGGAATTACATGAGATAAACATGTTTTATTATTAGTGGTGTTAACTGTAATCTCTTCTTTCTTCTTTTTTAAAAGTTACTCCTGGTACCACTGCCCCAGAGCACCAAGGAGGTGAGCTGTGCAACACCTCCCCCCCCCCAGGCTGTGCTGAAGCATTACCTAGATTCACACTGCAGAGTTGCAGGGGTCATAAAAGACATTGTTCTGAGCTTGAGAAGATAGAGTAGAAGTGAACAATAGAAAGAGGGCCTCTCTGAAGCCCCTTGGTGAAAAATAAAGCCCACCAGAAAAGTGAAGAAAATCTCTGCAATAAAGGCACACCAGACCACCTTAGTTGGGGGAGCAGTGGTGTGGACCAGAGCAGTGCAGCTGCAAGCAGATTAGAGCCAGGGCTCCACCCTGACCCCAGAAGCTGGGACACACCGGTCCAAGTCAAGGGCCTCCCTGGAAAAGAGCTGCACAGGCACACAAGCAACAGCCAGAGGTTCACCCCAATACCACCAGTAAGTGCACGAGACCTTAGCCAGAAGCTTGCTCACACAACAGGAACTGGGGTACATAGCCCCCAGCCAAAGACCCTCCCAGACAATAGCTACATAGAGGCTGTAGCCAGTGGCACACCTAGATATCATAGCAAGGGTGGACAGGTCCCAGCCAGAATCCCACCCAGACAGCTCAGGGATCCAGAAGGCCATCTTTCTGAACCCAGGAATTAGTGTACTGGTGAGCAGCAGAGAAAAGGCAACTCTGTGGCTTGCTGAGAATTTAAGACCACTGGGTGAGCAAAAAGTTGCCTCCACAAAGGCACAGCAGGCTGCATCTGTTGAAATGAGAAGACACACAAACAAACCTCAAAACCAGACTTCCAGATCACCTACGGCAACCCCAAAGGGAAACTAGATGGAACAATCTGATACTCAACCACCTGGACTCTCTGAACTGGCAACAAAAGAGGATCTGGAAAAAATGAAATCAGAAAGAATTTCTCAGATAACAGCAGAGATTGTTCCCATAGTGCAAGACATGATTAATAAATCTAAGGAGGACACAGATTAAAAAAAAAAATAGAGGAACTGAGGAACATGATGGAATCCCAACATAGGAAACAAATGGAATCCATAAAACAGATACAAACAGATTTCCAGGAGATTAAAAACTCCATGGAGAGTTTACACAGCAGAATGAGCCAATGTGAGGACAGAATTTCAGATACAGAAGATAAGATTGAAATTAGTGACCAGGAAAAGAAAAATTTCTTTAAAATAGTAAGGGAACACGAGAAATCAATCCAGCAGCTGCTAGACAATGGAAAGAAGAATAACATAAGACTGATCAGAGTCAATGAAGAAACAGGAGAGAGTGCAGATGACATAAAAATCTTTTCACAGAAGTGATGGCAGAAAACTTCCCAAGCAGGGGAAAAGAACTTGACATACAGATAACTGAGGGATATAGGAGTCCAACTAGCACTGATCAAAAAAAACTACACATAGGCATATAATAGTTAAGATTCCAGAAACCCAACAGAAGAACAAAATTCTACAAGCAGTTATAGAAAAATAAATTACATACAAAGGAAAGCCCATCAGAATCACACTAGACTTCTCAGTGCTAACCCTCAAGGCAAGAAGAGCTTGGAGTGACATTCCAAGGCCTGAAGGAAAACAACCTCCAACCCAGATTGATGTACCCTGCAAAATTATCTTTCAAAATTGATGGTGAAATAAGATACTTCCACGACAAAGAGCACCTTAGGCACTTCATGAATACCAAACCAGCACTCCAAAAAATTTTAGACAATATCCTATGAAAAGATGAGGAGGATAACAAACTCAGGAAGCCCAGCAGAATGAATCCATCAGGTTTGACAAGAAATTAAATGCAAATGGGGAGAATCAACAAAAAGAAAAAGGCATGACAATGATAAATCAATATGTATCAGTTATAACTATGAACCTCAATGGTCTCAATTCATCAATCAAAAGAAATAGACTGGCAGAATGGGTCAAGAAGCAAGATCCAACAATATGCTGCATACAAGAAACACATTTGATTCAAAAAGAAACTCATATTCTGAAAGTTAAAGGGTGGAAAACAATACTCCATGCAACAGGAACCTGAAATAAACCAGGAGTAGCTACCCTCTTTGCAGATCAAGTGGATTTCAAAATCTGAAGCACTTCTGGTCCCAAGAATTTCAGATAAGGGATAGTCAACCTGTATGTACAAATCTATTGTGAACATGTGTTTTCATTTCTCTTAAGTAAAAACTTAAGCACAGAACTGTTGGTTCTTAATGGTAATACAAGAAATTTCTATATTGTTTTCCAAAATGGTTTTATCATTTTACATTCACATTGGCAGTTTTAGAAAGTTCTAACTGGTTCACACCTAAGCTGACATTTGTTCTTTTAAAACCTTTAACTTAACTCTCTAATGAGTGTATAATAGGATCTTGTTATTGTATTGATTAGTAATTTTCTGATTCTAGTGTTGCATACTAGATTTCATCTACATATAAAGATTGTACTTCTACCTTGCCAATCCTATGCTATTTGTTTATTTTTATTGAAAGTCTATGTTGGTTTGGGCCTATGTTTCAAAATTTAATGGACAGATAAAGAGTAGGCATATCTGCCCTACTTCCCCAGTTTAGGGAGAAACCATTGTATCTTCCTTTTTATTTAAGTTCTTTTATTGGTATATTTTAGGTATACAATTCATTTACATTTATCATTGGGTGTTTGTACCTGTACATGATATATCTTGGTTCTTATTAATTCCCCGTTACCTGTGTGCCCTTTACCCTCTCCACCCTTCCCTATTTACGTATACTTCATTTCCATTTCTTTTCTTTTCTCATATTTTTCCTTTCCCTCCTTTCCTTTCCCTCCCTTCACCCCTTTGTCTCTGGACCTTTTTCCCTATTTCAAACTATCAATTATTCATTTTAATCATTTTAACCCTTGTTTACACTATCAGTTTCTCACACTAGAGAAACTTTGGTGTTTACACGTGTGTCCTATTTATTTCACTTAAGAGTATGGGCTTGATATGCATCCATTTAGCTATAAATGTCTCTAGTTTTTCATTCTTTTTGGCTGAATAGTACTCCATTTTATAAAAAAAAATCCACATCTTCTTTATGCAGTTTCCAGTTGATGGGCACTTGGGCTGTTTCCAAGCTTTAGCTATTACAAACTGTGCTGCTATGAACATGGGTGCACATATATCACTGTGGTATGATTCTTTTAATTCTTTTGGGAAGATACCCAGCAGGGGAATAGCTGGGTCAAATGGGACCTCTAGTCCTAGTTCTTTGAGGTTTCTCCATACTGATTTCCACAGTGATTGCACCAGTCTACACTCCCACCAGCAATGGAGAAGGGTTCCTTTCTCCCCAAACCCATTGTATCTTTTCCTTTCATATAAGTTGTTTTTTGCTGGAAGTAGGGAGTATATGTCTTTTATCTGCTGATAAGGTTCTGTTCTACTTCTAGTCTCCTGATAGCTTTTACCATGAACAGCTGTAGAATTTAGTCCAATATTTTTCTGCAACTACTGATAGAATCATATGTTTTTTTCCTTTCCTTTGTTAAAATGATAACTTATGGGGGTGGATCTTCCAATGCTGAACCAACATTGCCATCCCTAGAATAAAACCATTTACTACATCCTGCCAGATCTGACTTCTAGTAGTTTGTTTTGTTAAACAAATTTCTATCTATATTCATACTTTTCTCTTCTATTATCTTTATCCAGTTTTAGTATTAGCACAATGTTGATTTCCTAAAATGAGGGGGGGTGTGTTCCTTTTTTTCTGCTTTAAATGTTTGATATAATTTATCAATTAAAATGTATATGAGCCTGTTGTCATATAGTTAGGTTTTCAAGCTAGGAATATACTTTCTTTAATAGGTTCCATTCAAATTTTATATTTCTTCCAGAGTCAGATTCATTTATTTGTCTTCCAAGGTACTTCTTAGAAGTTATCAAATTTATTTCAGAAAAGATTTTTTTAATATGCTTTTTATATCCTTTTGAATTCTGTAAAATCTGTGGTAATGTCCTCTAAATCTTGATATTGTAATTTAAAAAATGTATAATTGATACTGTGTAATAGGAAGAAAAGGTCTAAAGGAGTAGGAGAAGTGTGAGGGGAAGGGGAAAGCAAAAAAGGAAAAGAAAAAATATGAGAAAAGGAAAAGAATGGAAACGAAGTCTTTGTAAATAGGGAAAGGTGGAAGGGATGAAGGGAGGGCAGGGGGAAGGGGAAAAAAAATAAGAACAAAGATACATCATGTAAAGGTATAAGTTCCCAGTTATGAATGTAACTGTATTGTATACCGAAAATGTACCAATAAACTTAATGGAAAAAAAAATAAAAGTTACTCCTTAACCATTGTCCTTAAATTCTCTTATCTTCTTAGAGAGTATGGAAGTGTCTTACTGCTCATCATATCTTCACTCATTTATTTCCCTTCATTTCACATGATTCTTATTTGTAACAATAATTAGTTGAATATTCACTACTTACCTTAGTCACTTTCTTCATTGCTGGGACAAAACAAACAGATACCCACAACTTAAAGAAAGAGAAGTTGATTTGAGCTCATTTTGTAGAGGTTTCGGTTCACAGTCAGCAGGGTCCAAGGCAAAAAGGCAGAGAAGAAGGGCCTAGGCAGGCGGCAGCTGCTAATGTCATGCCACCCAGGAAGCATGGAGTGAATAGGAGCTGGGAAGGGAAGTAAATTCTTTCAGACTATCCCCTCAATAACCTGCCTTTCCTGACCAGACCCCACCTCCTAACAGCTGGACAGCCATACCACCTCCATAATCCACTCACCATCCCATGGTTCCTCCTGTAATAACACAAGGCTGTAGGGGTACATCTAGATATAAACCATAGCACTAATGGTATTTTTGTTATTTTTATACATTTATTAATTTAAAGGCTACAGGAAGACAATATTGACAGATGTTTGACTGGATTCGTAATAATGCATAATTATCATTTATTTCAGTTTTTAGTTATTTTCCAAGGTATCCTGTATTTATTGATGTATAAAATGACTCCAGTGTACTTTCAGTATTTCCCTACAATTTCATATTTTATATTTTCCCCACTACTCTCTTGGTATCAATAATTTCACGAAGGTATCATGGTTTGTTTTATTGAAGAATGGTTAAGAAACTGGGATCTGACTGCTTGGTGTTCTGACTGCAGTGTCATCTTAGTTAACATGTGTGTGTGTGTCTGTAAAGGTGTCTTGGATAAGATTCGGTAGATTGCAGTCTTCAATAGAGGTAGGCCTCGCACATATCACTGAAGATATGAGTGGGGAAAAGAGGCTTAATAATAGATTGTATGTGCTCTGGGCAGAATGGTCTGCATATTTCTGTTAATATTGCGTTATCTTCTCTCTTGTTATTTAATTCATTATTGACTTCTGAAATTTTCATGTATTACTGTAAAGTATTTCACATCTTGTGTTTTCAGATTTTCTTCATATATTTTGACAGTCTGTTATTGGGAACATAAATGTAATTGTTGCATTATCTTGCTGTATGCAACTTTTATTAATACATAATATTCTTCTTTGTCTTATAACTCTTGAAGACTATTTTATTTGATATTAATATAAATATCTTTGTTCTGTTTTATTTACTATTTGCATGGAGTATCTTTTTTCATTCTTTTATTATCCTGGTATTTGTGTCTTTAGATCTAAATTGAGTCTCCTATACACATCTTACAGTGTGATCATGTTTTTTAATGCATTTTGCAAATCTCTATCTTCTAATTAAAGAATATTACCATTTGTATTTAAAGGAATTATCAATGAAGAGCAATTTACTTCTGTCAAATTTAAATATATTTACATATAGGATTTTTATCCCTCATTTACTGCATTATTCTCTATTGCATTTCAGTTTTTTCTCTTTTCTTTTTGGATGAACATTTAACTTCCTTTCCTTTTGCATATATTACATAGCTATTTTCTTAGTGTCTACCATACAAATTACATTTAATATCCTAAATTTATCACACTTTAGTTTGTATTTATATAAATTTTTCTTCAATAATATACAACAACTCTGGTCCTCTACTTCTCTGTCCCAATTTCTTTCAGATGTTGATGTTACAAAATTGTATCTTTATAAATTATATTCCCAAATGTGCAAATTATTGTCTTTTACAATATTAGTCTCTTACATTAGAGAACAAAATATGTGTTTACAAACAATTTTTTTGATAATAACAGTTGTTATAATTCTTTATGATTTTAAATTATTGAGAACTTTCTTTCTTTATGTGGTTTTGTGTTCCTTTGAGGCATACTTTAATTTTAGTCTATGGGAATCTCTTAAGAATCATCCTACTTTCCTTCCTTCCTTCTCTTTTTTCCTTCCTTCTCTCTTTCATTCTCTCTCTCTCTCTCTCTTTCTTTCTTTCTTTCTTTTTGTCGACAAGATTTTGCTATGTAGTTCAGACTGGCCTTGAACTTAACTATGTATCCTAGGCTGGCCTCAAACTCTTGATGATCCTCCTACCTCAGCATCCTGAGTGCTGGGATTACAAGCATGTTCACTACCATGTTCACCTCTTTTAAGAATTTCTTGCAAGACAGAGTTAGTAGTAGCAAATTCCCTCAAATTTTATTTGTCTAGAAATGTAAATTTCTACATTGATTGTTGAAGGAGTTTCTGTAAATATTTTTTTTGTTGTTCAGGTGTGTTTTCTTTTTCTTTTTTTTTTCCCTTTGGGCACATTAAAAACACTCTTAAAGTTGGAAAAGTTTCTGTTGAGAAATCAGATGCTAATACTGAGAATTTCTTGTATATGAAAATTCACTTATCTTTTGTGACTTTCAAGATTTCTGTTGTCTTTCTATCATGTTAAATGAAATAAGTTAGACTCAGAAAGTTAAACT
The DNA here is from genome assembly GCF_000247695.1 of Heterocephalus glaber. The sequence continues at coordinate 23,554,090 of NW_004624746.1, read as the reverse complement.
CAGCATTCTTTCTCCTATATGAACAATCTAATAAACAGATAAATGAAATAAAAGAGAAATGACAGGAAAGTGAGGGGGAGACTTTTGAAGAGAGGAAAGGCCATTTAGTGGGGGAAGAAAAGAAGAAGTTGTAATTGGATAGAAATAATAAAGTTATAGGGAATGCATATGCTAGACTACCAAAATGAGCCACACCAATCTGTATTACCAACATGCAATAATGAATATTTTCTCTTGTGACTTTTTCTTTTAAAATTTGTAGAGTGTTTTGGTGTGGATCTCTTTGAAATCCTGTTCTCGGAGTTTGTTGAGCTTCTTGGATTTAATATTCATGTCTTTCATCACATTTTGTTAATTTTCAACCTTTATCAAAATATTCTGTCTACTCTCTTTCACTCTTTCTCTTCTGGGTCTCCCACAATATTTATGTTGATCTACTTGATGGTGGCTCATGGTATTTTAAATTTTGTTAAATTTTCTTTAATTTTTGACTCTCTGTTCCTCAGACTCAATAACTCCTAATCTTCAAGTTTGTTGCTTCCTTCTTCTGTTTGCTCAACTCTCCTTTTGACTGTCTCTAACAAATTTCCCACTTCAGTTATTGTAATTTTCAACTCTAGAATTTACTTTCAGATTTTTTCCTTTTTTTTGCCATTTTTCCATTTGATTCAAACATTATTTTCTTGACATTTGTCACAGTTTTCCTTAGTTATTTGAGAACCTTTATGATATCTTTTTTCAGTTTTGTTTTATGGATTTGACACTAAATCTTTTCTAGGAACAGTTTTTGTTGACTGTATTTTCCATTGAATGGGCAAGTCTTTCCCGTTTCTTCATATAATTTTATACATTGTTGATGAAAGCTATTTCAATTTAATAATATGATAACTCTTAAAATTAAAATCTCTTGGAGTATTAAATTTTGCTTTTCTTTTAATTGTTGCACCCTGTCTCTGTACAAGGATAAGTTTCAACTGTAATTTTAAGACCATCTCACATCTTCCTTAAGCCTGTGCCTTTTTCTGAGCATGTGTGGTCATTTTCTAATTTTTCCCATATATGAAGTTTCTTTTGAATATCCTAGTCTCTAATGAATGGCTTCCAAAAGGGAAAAAATGAAGGGCAAGATGGGTGAATACCCCTTAAGTCCTCTAGAATTTTCTTCAGCCAGAGGGGGAGGGTTTTGCAAAAATGGGTGGAACTGAGGATCCTTTATATTTGACAACCTTTTTGTCTTTCCAAAACCGGATCTGTAGCTCCTCTTTCTGGAAATCATTTTATTATATTATTTTTCTCTATTAAACATGTTTGTTTTTGTATTTTAAAGATTTTTTATTAGGGCTCTTATGGGGAAAAGGACTTCCAATCTTCTATATTATTACTTTTAGTAGAATATTCATTTTTTGGCATCTTGAGAAAACAAAACAATTTTTTAAACAGCCAAATGAGTTAAGAATAAGGAATAGGGCAAATAAAAACATAAATCTCTTAAATCTGAAGAATTGTAGTTGTAGGTATAAATTGGCAGCAGAGTGTTTGCCTAGCACACATATGTATATAAGTTCAATCCCCAGGAACATCATACACACATACACTCACACACATACTCACACACATGCACACACACAGTTCTCAACAATCATAACTTTAAGAATACATGAAAAGGAAATTTTTGACATCTAACTCTTTTGTTGAAGTCTGGATATTCATTTGCCATCTTCAGAAGATATGTCCAATTCTTCAGTTCTTTGAATCTGTTTTATTAAATGCATAACCTTAATACACCTTCACAAATATTCTGAGATTTCTCAATACCAGATTTTTCAGCAAACAGAAAATATGAATGCTATAATAAACAAAATTTTAAAGAAGAAACAGGTATGATATTTCCAAGGGAATGTGAATGTCTGGGGAGACATTAACACAAGTAGCAAGCTTCCTTCTCCTAAAACATTTCAAAAGATAAGAAGGAAAAACTTTGTTCTAAATTTTAATAGAGATTTTTGAGAGTCTTTCTGTTCCATAAAATAGAAATCTAACAAATGACTCCATTCATTTGCATGATGAATGACTATTCATATTTAGTTCTTTTATTACTTCTAGCAGGGCAGAAAATAGCTCTTTTGCATGCTTCTGTAGACATTGATTGTTTTTCTTTTTTGCCATGGTTGTTTAGGGTTTGCATCCTCAGTATGAAAAGATGACAGCTATTGTGAGTTCCTTAAGTGATAATTAGTCCTCTATGACAGTTTATTATGTTGCCATAGCTTATTAAAAGTCTTCATATTCATACATTATCAAATTCACCACTGGAAAGCCACTCTAAAATGAAAATTTGCATGCACTTGCTAATTCTTTGAAGAAAACATGAACAATTTTGGAAGGTAGTGTCAAATGGAAAAAGTAAGAGACACATAAGCTCATACACATTACACATATTGTTTTCTGTTCTTTGGTTTCCTTTTATTAAAATATATTTTTGTGGTTACTACAAGCCTTCCAGAAATTAAAATTAAAAGTTCCATCTTCTGAGTATGAAAAAATGAAAATGGTTTTTCTTTCTGATTTGTTCTGTGTGTTTGTGTGTGTACCCAGCTATGTGACATTAGTTATGCTGAAGAGTTTAAAATGGCTTAAAAATTCACAGACATCCATGATAACTTCTGATAGTATAAGATTACTAATTTTCTGAAGATTTCCTTTGTGAACTAAAAGAATTACTAATTGTAAAAATAGAAATGACCACCTGAAAAAAAATTAGATGAAGACCCAGAGACTGGTTACTATAAAATCTGAAATAGTTTCGACTTTAACCTCTTGTAATAATGATTCATTTGTATATTTGATATTCTATTTATTTATCAAACATATATAATGCTTTTTTTCCAATTACTCTTAGAAAAACTTAAGCAAGATGGGTTAATGTAGTCCTTATAAAATTGAATAAGATGTAATTATTATTAATCTTATTTCACAGGAGAATCATTGAAGCAAACAGAAATTATTTACCAAATAACTAAAAAATGACAGAGAAAAGATTTAAATCTAGGAAAAAAAACATCTTATTATCTGCTCTAACTTCCAAAATTGGGCATTCCACTAATATATTGCTGTCTGATATAACTTAACTGATATAAGAAGAATATAGTGGCTCCCAACTAGGAAGATATCAAATGTACCAAGTTCGTGATCTCATAACAATGAGAAATGAATTCGCAAACCAAAGGAGAAAGTTAGGAGAGTTTTATTGGAACTAAGGGGAAGAAAAATAGCTCCTGGATTCCCAGAGTGGGTCCCAACTGGGTGGCTACCTAGGTCCCCTTTCCAGGGGTAATCTATACAGCAAAATCACAATGTGGGTATAACGTGGGTCAGACTACAATCAACCTGTAAGATTGTAAATGTAGCCAATTAGCTAATATTGACTGAATAGGAAAATGAGTCATGTAACAAGTGTCCATGAAAAAATTTTGAGAAGGGAGGGGATAATGGGTCTGGATGTCCTGGTTGGTCTCCCACCTATGTGCCTGATACCTGTCAGGACCCACTGGGCCAGGTGGTGCTATTGACAGTCAAATCTCAAATTGCTGTTTAATTAGCAGGCCCGGCTATTAATTCTCCACCCTGAGTCCTGACTCTCTTGTGCCTTTAGCCACAATTCTGATGTCTCTATTTTTTGTGCTGACCTCCTTGAGTGCTCAATCTTTCTGACTGTATATTAATATCTATCTCATTTAGCTGTCTACAAGTTTCCTTAATCACTTCAGTATTCTTTTACATGAGTACTTTATACACATTGACACTTAAAAAACAATAAAACAAATATTCCACTTGCTAGTTTCAAATTTTCAATAGATGCTCATGGCTTACTTGATAAATTTTCAATGATTTTGGACATTATTCATACTCTGTCTTGATTTGGTACTAACTAATCTATCTTATTTAACTAGTGTAACTTCCTTGGCTTTCTCAAAGGCTCTATATTTGAGCAACACAGAATCCCACATAATTATTCTGACTTATCATATTTGCATTTGTACTTACTATTTCTTCTCTGGGTACCACTGACTGCTGCTTATTCTTATGGCCTCATTGAGACTCCATTTGCTTACTCTTTTTTCTGAGGGCTTTTGAATTCCTGAGTTTTGGAGTTCTTCATTATCATACACTGTCCTTATGCTTAGTAGATACTACTACTGAGGTAATTGTCAAATTCTATTGTGTTTTGGGGATCCACATGTTTAAAATCCTACCTTAACTGTGAGATTCTTCAGAGTGAGAATAAACTTTAAATTATTCATGTGCTTTGGATAGGTGCTTCATAAATGATAGATAATCCTTGGGGCCCCTCCTTCTGATATATGAGTTGGAAATATATTCAATAGCAAGTAATATTGAAGTAATATACAAGAGTGAATATTCCACTGGGCTGATGTTGATGTTTCCTGCAGCTCATAATGTTAAGGTAGGGATTCTGTTGAAATAGCTTGGCTTGTGCCTCATGTTTTTAACTTATTACTTACAAAATGACTGCCTAGTACCAGACATCACAACCTCAGTACTAACAGCAACCAGTGACAAAAAGTAGTGCCAGCATAAGAAAATTACATCAATATTAATATATACTCTATAATATGGGTTATGGGCTATATTTATCTTTATAGCATGTTGTGCAGTATATATTTAGAAGTTCTGTCTTCTACAGTGAACATGGACAAGAGAAAAGGGTTTTAGAAATGAAAGTTTGAGAAGACAAAACTCAGTGGAATGGTGATAATGTAATTTTTTCCTCTACTGACCTGTTCAGCTTTTGTGAACACTATATCTATGTGTTGCCTCCTGTTTTATTTCTCTGTATGTATATCATTAGAATATCTGTGAATGCTAGTATTTTGTGAAAGAGCCTCCAATCAGTCAAATATTTCACTTGCATAATTTTAGTAAAAAAGATATTCAAACTAGTGATTAAAATAAATATTCTGAATATCCTGTGAATTTTTAAAAGTTGAGGTAATCATGGGACTTTCAAATATGTCAATGATAATTTACCCATAAATATGAAGTTTTTATAACTGTTTTTCTTATATGACCCATTGACTATATAGAAGGATATATATGTACACACACACACACACACACACACACACACAGACATATATATATTTACCTTGATGTCTATCTGTATCTTGAGATGTAGGGTTATGTCTACATCTTATGTTATTTCTCTTAAGGTTATTAATGAGGTATTTTTATGCATCATAGCCAGGTTGAACTCACTATTTAAATTAATTATGACAGCCATATCAATTAGACATGAGAGATTTCTAAAGCTAATTAGAGTCTGAGAGTTTTTAATTTGACGTCTGTCTCTGTGTAATATGTGCTTTATGCATTAAATTAATGAAATTAAGCCTGCATCATTATAAATTTCCACTTTCATAGTTCCATAAGTTTCACAATTACATGCCATATTTGAATGATAATTGAATGAAACTAAATAATTAAGTTCACATCCTCATTGGTAGGATTTTAAGAATACAGAATATCTTTTGCTTACTATTTTCAAATCTTCCCAAACAGGAACTAGCTGGACACAACCTGTTGCCTACAAAACCATGCTGTCATTTCCAAATAAGGACGTTTGAATAGGAACCGCATAGAACATAAGGTACACCATAAACATGCTACTTACTACTACTTACTTACTACTTGGTAAAACAAGATACTATGTCAATATATGTGAATTCTGATTAATATACAGTTTATAGTTTCACAAACCTTTCTGTTTAAAATAACTTGCTTGAGATGATTGTCTGGTGTTAGACTGAATAACAATATGCAGGAAGTTTCAGTTTTTAAAACAAAAAGTTGATTATTTGTCTTTTTGACACATATCTATATATCTATATATCTATCTCTATATATCTCTATATATAATATATTTGTATTAACGTTATATCACCATATAGTGTTTTGAAATGATGCCTTAACATATTCTGTGAAAAATATATCTTTAAAATGAAGAAAAGAATTAATTTGTATGCAAATTAGACTAAAACATGATGTACGAGAAGACTGCAACCCTGCCTTTAAGATTTGCTTTTGACATTTGTGTTTTAACAGGCAATTAAAATTTAATTTGTCCTATGATGAAAAGCAAATCCTTTTATCCTTTTTCAGCAGTCTGAAGAGGTACCAACTCTATTACAAAAGGAGAGTGTGGCTGAGGCTTCTTGGGCTCTTGTGACCTTATGGTGTGAAATTGATGATAATCCAATCAAGGAATTGACATAAAAATAAGTCTGCCCATAAATGATTATGAGAGGAAAGACAGTGTCCTAGAGAAAGGGGTCACTGGTCATGCTCTACATGAAGCATTTCAGACGAAATCTTCATTTGCAATTTTTGCAATAGTTAACGTGTCATAATAGCATACTACTTGTTTGTTGAAATACCTATCTGGAGATTCTGTCAACATAAGATTAGTGCAGAAAACCAGCTGCAGTGTTTCTGTTTTGTCACCCCTGAGGAAAAGAATAAAGCAGAGCAAGTGAAGAAAGAAGATATGAAGGATAAAGAAGGAGAGCAAGAGATTTTATCAAAGGCTGAGTTGATGAAATTTGCCTAAATAATATTTGCACAGCTGGAAATTTGCATGGTATGTATAGTTCTGTGTACTGGGTTCCTTTAGGATGTTTACATAATTTAGTATTCTATTAAAATTATCCAAATTAAGGTGAATGATTCATCTATCCAAAATATTTATTATACACGGTTGGCTTCATGTTATTTCAAGAACAAGGGTTTGACTCTTGTTTAGAAACCGGCGCTAAAGACAAGCTAAGTTAATTCATTACAGAGAGAGGACCATACTATGGAATGGTTGTTTGAAATTACACGAGGATTTTTTTTAATTTCAAAATTGTTATGAGCCTCTTCTGTCTTTAAATTATGAGAAAGCCCCACTAAAAACAACTGTAATTTTCTCAGGTTCAGCACAATTTGTGAATATCCTGTCAAACATTCATAGGGGAAGGAAAAAATATTTAATCATCTGAGTTTAAAATGTAACTTACTAAATAAATGAAATAGCTTTGTATGGGTTATCTATGCAATAAAATTCAGAAGAATAGGAAACTGTGTGGAAGGAATACTTGCTCTGTTTTTGTTCGAAGGTTATTGAGTCTTATTTGTTACTTCAGAAAAACCATCTTTTACCAAAAAAAAAAAATCACTTGTCACATCTCAGTCACCAATAATACACACTTGTATAAGTCTGGGTTTGTAGCTCGGGTACTCAAGATATTCTATATTTAGAGGTAAGTGCTCATCTATTTTATTTTGTTTTAGTATATTTATTATGAAATATCTCCATATTTTAAAATTATTATATAACAACCTTTCTCTCCTTTGTCAGAAAGTTAAGGCATATGATTTATTAATTTGCTAATTATTACTGTGGTAGGATATAGTATCCATAAATATTTTATTCAGAGAGATGAGCATAAGACATTAGACAACAAAATAAAATCTGCATTTAATGGGGTAATGGGTCAGAAAGGACAAGAATCTGTGCACTAGCTTTTAGGCTTGAGGGCAAATTTCCTCAATGGAACATCTGAGCTCACGTCTCAAAATTGGATCCTAGTGGTGAATCCAACTTCATGAAGCAAGGAAAGTTGGATGAGGATTGCATTAGGATACATACAAAGTAAGAAGGAATCGATATTTAATGATTTGCAAATAAATAAGAGTTGTATGAATTCAAAAGTATAACACATCTAACAATACAAATTTACCCAAGAAAATGGAGCCTTCCTGGGAACAGTAATTCTTCCCTGTATATGTGGCAATGAGAACTCTAGTATGTAAATATATAAAACAGAAATAAAATACATTTCATTCAATAGGATATGATATGTGTCTTTAAATTGTAATAAAAATGTCCATTTTTGAAAATATTAATAATACTCAATTTATGGAGTCCCTGAGTCTTAATGATACTGAATACAGAGAAGAAATATGTAAAATATGCTGTTTGATCAACATATGAATACAACTCTAATAGCATGAAGAAAGTAAAATATTTGATCCTATATTCAGTTGACATCTTATCAAGAATTGGGTTTTAATATTGATGTATTCCATGATACGCTAAACAATGTAGTGTGGAAACATTTTACTAGTTGTTAGTAAAACCAAATAGATATGTTTGCAATTACATTTTCTTTTTAACTGGTAAATATGTTTTGAGAATCTTTTGCCTCCTTTCCACCATATCTGTATCTCCTTTACTGGTCCCCATTAACACTCATGCCAGAAATAGACAGCATTACACTCATTTATCAGAAATTAAAATGCTTTTGGTCCAGTTTTACTGAATACTTGGTGTTTTACTTGAGTCCCCCAAGAAACCGTTGCCAGGATGGGGAGGGATGTACCAGAGAAAGCAGACACAATCTTTAGACTAGAATGATTTTGAGCCCTGAAAATTAGAATTGAGAGGAAGATGGTGTTGTAGAGATTGTTTCAGACAGCACTGCAAATTCCATAAAACTTTTGGCTAAAACAATGGGAAGGTTTCACACTGAAATCGCCTTTTGGAGTCTCATTTATTACCAGAAATATCCTGTTAAGTTCTGTGGTGGTGTCTGGAGAAAATACAGTGGTGGGATCCAGAGGGTTAGTTCAGGCTCTCCGTCAGATACATTCCCTGTGGCCTACCTTCCAAGCAGCACACCTTTGTGACTAGGAAATGATGCTCTTAGCAGCAGGAAATGCTTATGACTTCCGTCTTTCACTTCCTACTGCACACCTGAATCTGCTCTGGGAAGTCCACCAGAAATAGGTACAGACATCCAATCAGTTCTCTGTGTCCTTGACATTCTTTGGTCCACAGAGGAAGATATAACCAAGTTCTAGGCATAATAATTTGTGTGGCAGAAACATTCATCAGACAAAACTTTTCCACTGGAGTGTGAGCACAGTAGCAAGGAAGAATTTTTACTTTTATTCCATGGACAAAAATAAGCCTTCTTTGTATGCAAGTCTATGGTACATAAAGTGAATTCAATTCTTGAAAGGCTTCTTTCTGGTTTTTGTTTTGGGACCAGTAATTTTGTCACCCCAAGTCTCCATATTAGAGCTGATGTTTTCCTTCTCTGATGCTTTACATACCCAGTGAATACAAATGTGGCCTGTGATACTGTTTCTTAAATTCTTTTAACGCCTGTGTGATGTTCAGGGTTTGCTTTCACAAGAAGCTGCAGCCTACACGAACACTTGCGTGGTGTGCAGTTAACATCCAGGGGCACTCAAGGTTAATTAGAAATGGTAATAAGTTTAATCATGATGAACTCATTTAGTTCTGATGCGGATGTCACCTGTAATTCCATAAAAATTCCATTGTAATTTAACATTAATTAATGTCCACTTATCAACGAGTGTTACAGCAAATTAGTACAGAAGTGACAAGTTATGTGCTTAAGAAATGCTTAATGGAAAAAAATAAAACAGCATTTATTAGGTCATCCTAAAATATAACAGATTGAGACATCTTTATTATTAAAAATATAATATTAAAATCAGGTAAAGTGATAATAATTAGGCAAGACTTCTGATAATTTGTCTGAGAACTAATGGGGTTACAGCAAACATTAGGAATATAGATTTGCTTGGATTACCATTTTTAAAAATAAATGACAGAGAAGAGATGGAGCCGTTCTTATCATTACCCTATAATAAGAGGGCTGCTGAATTTTCAATAACCATCATCATGAAGCAGTGGTCTTATTCATGTAAAATAAAAGTATTTTTCTCCCTATGTAAAAATGCTATTAGCCATATCTGAAGGCATTATACTCAGATATCATTTTTCTATTTCTGTAAATGACAACCATTAAATGCAATCGTAGCTACATGACAAGACTATTTTTATTACATCAAAAGGAAGAAAGGGATTAAAATGAATTTATTCAAAGGTGTGATTTGTCAATTTTTTCTCCTTATCAAGGCACATACAGGACAGCTTTAAACCTAAACACTGAGATCTGACCTCATATTTGAATAAGTTAATGTGATCCAGTGTTCGTGGGGAAGTAGTGAAACTTCTGTTTTGTACCCAGAAATCCCAGGAGGAATTTTGGCTTTTAGGAGGTCAGCTCCAAGGTTCCATTTCTTTCATCATTTTTCCTTTTATCACTTGGCAGTTCTTGACAGCTTAGAAGGTCTTCGAGGTATCTGTGGTGTTCAGTACAGTATGGAAAGGAATTTACAGCAAGAATTTTTTTCTTATGTAGATCTTTTAGAGACATGTTACAACTACTCGGAAAGCTTTCTTCTCAAAGAGACAGACTAATCTCTATAAATGTGACATTGAAATGCATATTTTAGGGAAAAATATAAAGCTATCAAAATTTTGCTGAAATATTTCTTGGATTTTAGTTCTGAATATAAGATCATTAATTTGCATATGTTCTTTTAAGCTTTTTTAAATACTTTGTGACTCTGAACAAAGACACACTTATTAAATTTTAAGTATCATTTTTCTGGATTTGTTCATAGCCAGTTTTGTTTCTGTGGACTTGACTTTCTCAGCCGTGGAGGTGTACTTTTGTCTTAAATGCTCAATGACATTGGCAAATATACTCAGAGAAAAGGGAAGAGATATTGGTAGCCTGGGGATATAATTGACAGAAAATATATCATTGTTTCCACGAATATTGAAACATGGCAGATAAAGCAGAGACTTTGCTGCTTCATTATATGGGAATAAAATGTTATTATTTTGACAGGACCATCAGGTGCCAGAGGATGCAGACTTCCTTGAGGAAAGGGAGCACTTCTCTCCTGCTTATCTCTGACTTCTAAGTTTCCACCATAGTGCCCGGCACTGATGAAGCACTCAGTATGTGTTTGTACTTTGAGTAGAAATTGAAAATAAGTTTAGCATTTGAATTTTACAACATAGCCTGTGAGCATTGAATTTTCATTGACCATAATATTTTCTCAGCCATGTTAATTTCCCCCCACAAACCCACTAATTAGAACTCTTCTGCTCATATGCCTAGGTAGTAGCATGGTTTTTCAACATTTTTGAATGCTTGATGCTTGGGTGAATGAATTAATCTATGTTCTTAACAGCATGTTAGGCCAGTGATGGCAAACCTTTTAGAGATTGAGTGCCAAACAGTAACCTGAAACCATGTACCTCGCAAAATCTTTGGGATGATCATGTCTCCAGCAGCTTTTATGATATGAAAAACTACCAGGTTCTTTGATTCTGTACCTTACCTTTGCAGGTAGTTTGCCTAACATAAAGAAGGTGAAAGACAGGGATAGAAGGAGAGAGGGAAATTTATTTTAATTTCTCATGGCTTTATTGAAATATCCCATATCTTTGTAATAAAATTTCACATCCCATCCTGATTAGTTAGGTGACCTATACATTAATATACAAATTAAGATAATATTCAATGAGAAAATGACATATTAAGACAGGATGTTGGAACAAGAGATATAATCTTTTTATTTATAGGAATGGGTACAAATCTTAAGTGATTTAGGTTGGCGTAAATTTGAGTGGCTTTCTATTCCTTGCATGCCAAAGAGCCTTGATAAAGATAAGCTGCAAACATACCTTTGGTAGTTCATGATCCTCCAGAAAATTACAGAACCATAATATCTCAGAACTGGAAAGGTTCTTAAGGGGAGCTATCCTGAATGAGTCACACACACAAAAAAACACTCAAGAACATACTACTTAGGATTTTTTTGAATATGATCAAGGCTGGACATTCCCACTCTGAAGACTCCATTAGAATAAATTGTAAATGTTTAGCCATTTTTTATCCAAAAATGTCTGCTAAGCTTATATAGTGATGCCTTGTATGACCTAGAAAATATTGAAAAGAGGAATGTGTGAGTTTTTTCATAGGCCTAGTAATTAAAAACTTGAATATGCCACTCTTTGTGGAATAATCTAAGAAAGTGAATTCAGGAACAGACTAAAGACCAGAATTCTAGGGTTTGTATCTTTAAAAAAGAAGAAGAAGGAAGCACAAAAGTTTTTAAACAAAGAGATGTGCAGAATTCCTTTGGAGAAAAAGGATTGAAGAGGTTGTTATGCAAATTGCTTGTCACTCAATATACAGGCAGAGTAGGTTTGAGTGTAGCCCTAGAGAAAAAAAGTAAGAACAGGAATTTGGGGAGTACTTTAGTATGTAAAAAATGTGCTCAACGTACACGAACTAGGCAACAAATATCCCAGAGAATAAGCATGCACCCCTTAAAATTTCCCCTTCTATCTTTTCTCACAGTGAGAGTTTAGAGGCCCATTTTTTTTTTCACTAAATAGTCCAGACAATTCATGTTTTTACATAGGACTGTTCCATAGTGTTTGTTGTTTCTGTGTCATCTCTCAGAAACCCACATGTAGTTTGCAGTTTCTCAAATTTCTTATAATACATTAGTTTTCCATGTGTGTTTCCTGTCAAGGCTGTGCACTATCAAGGTGGACTGTTTGTTAATCATCTTATTTTTGTGCATATAGCAGTGTGTATAAAACATTATAAGGAATGAGCAAATATTGGCTGAATAAAAGAGAAAATAAATGAATTAGTTTTCACAATCTGGGTATTTGTTTCAGTTTACACAAAAAGATTTGAAGAAATGACCAGATCATTTCTAATATACTACATTAACATTTGGCTTGTCAATATTCTCTGAGTAATTTTAAAAACATACATTCAAAGGCTAAATTTGCTTGCTTTCATAAAGAAATGACATTGAAATTCTTCTTTTCTGTTTCACATTGACTGGAGTAACATTTAAATCCTGGTAATTGTATATGAGTATTAGAGAGTCTATTTTAGAGGAAGTATTTATGATTGAATGGGAAATACTAGGAGGTAGAAATTCTAAATTACTTTATAGTGTTAGTGCACTTAAAATTGCCATTAATTTTGAACAATGGATTGTTTTATATGAATGACACCCTATCTTCAAATGTTGAGATATAGAAATAGCATTTGTATAATCATACAGAGATTATAGAGCACTTTTCTTATCCCCTATTTCATTCATTTCAGATTTGTTTTAGATCAAAAGAGTGCTTTATAAAATTTTGTTGTTCTTCAATCTAATCTGTGATCACAACAAGGAAAGAGTCAAAATGGAGCTACATTGGGTAGAAAAATACTAGTATTCTTGATTTCCCAATCATTTCATCTTGCTTCTCTCTCCTTCAACCAATTCTGATAGGCTTCCAGTAACCTTTAGAAGTCAGTGGAACACAATTTAAACATCACTGGCCACATGACAGAGCTTTAAGTAACTATTTTTTGTATGCCAAACTAAGGTTAGAGAGGTTAAATAGAGTGTGTACATTCACAAGGCCTACATATAGTGGAGATTTGATAAATCCACATATTCAGATAGAGACTTTGGTATCCTTCTTAGTTTGCCAAAATTGGATATGAAGACTTTAAACAGAATCTATTGAACCTCTCATGAGACATATTAAACCACTTTGTGGTTTTTCTGTGGAGAAATATTTCCCCCTCTGTACATGTTCATTACTCTACAGAGAAGAGCACTCTACTTAAGCCATTGTTTCTTCTTCATTTCCACCCTTAAAAGGTTGCTCTTCGGTGGAAGTAGGATGAGTGACATGGATGGACTATTCATTAATCATATTTTTAATACTCATCTGTGAATTCATTTAAATTCCTACACCCATGAGGTGAAGCACTTCTAATTCTGCTTCTTTGGGACCATTTGAATAGAGATCCCATGATTCTTTCTTAGGCTTTCGGTTTCCACATTTTATTCAAGCTAACCAAGTCCTGTGGTTTCCCTTCTCTTTCTTACCTATCATGAGTTGTAAGTTAAGCTTTGCTTGTCTGTGGATGCTGCTCTCCAGTTGGGCAGGGAAATCGAGTGGAAGAGGAGCAGAATAGATGGAGGAGCAAATGCTATTTTTATTTCATGCAGAAATCATAGTCTTCATTAAATGTTTTCTACAAATAATTGATACATTTAAATCTTTCATACTTATAAGTCTGCTGGAGACTGATGGACTGACTTTTCCCATCTTCTTGCTGAAAGCAGGAAGTGGTGTTCCATCTCACAACTGGGACCTCCTTTCTCTCTCTCCCACTGGATCTTCCTTTTTCTCCTCAGGCCCCTGAGGTTGGCTTGGGCAACTTGCTCCCATGCCTTCCTGATATCCTTGAGGTTATATTGCAGTGCCCTGTCCTCTGGGATGGGGTGACAGGAGGCCCAGCTTGGCTAAGACTTGTGGAACCTCCACTCTTGGTACTCTGGTGATTACTGTGGAAACCACCTCTGACCATATTGAGATCGGGAAGGGACTTGAGCTCACTGATGTTCTCTTCCAAAATTCCCAAACCCCAGTGGGCCATAACCAACATGGATGGCCCTCCTAGAGACTCCTGGAAACAAGTTGCTTCTGGATTTCCCACTGAACTGTTGCCTTGACAGCTATGGCTATCCTAAATGCCCTTCATTGGCTCCAAGAGATATCTGATTTAACCACAGCAGAACTGAATTTGGAACAATCACTGATGACACTTGTGGCAGGATTGAACTTGGACCAGTCACAGATAACACCTCTGGCTGGTTGAATTTTGACCAATCACAGACCCATGAAATAGTACCCAAAGCTGCTCATGCACAGGTTTACTGCAGCTGTACATAAGCAGTGCTATACTCACACTTCTTAGTAGAGAAGGACTTTCTCTCTGGTGTACTTACCTCAAGTGCCACGGCACAGGTCCAAATAAAGCCTCCTTTTCTTCTCTTGATCCTGCGAATCTGCTTATGATTTATGTCTTGGGTACATGGGCTTAGAAAGTTCTGTAAATCTACTTGGGTTTCTCATCTTGAGTAGGGAGAGCATGTCCCTTCAAAAAGAGCTACAAAAACTAGAGTCTATTAAACTGTAGAAACTAGTGACAGAAGCTTCAGAAACTGGTGACAGAGACAGATCAGTGAAGATCAGGACCAGAAACCAGGAAGAACCGGCAGTGTTGACTGGTATCAACCAGAATTGGCTAACAGGGGCACGTGGGGGTGTTTGATGTAAACCAGCAGAGAACAGCAGTGTTGAGGGACAAAGACTGACATTAATTGATGTCCATCAATGGCAACCAGCAGTGGCTTCTGTCATCAGGGACAGGTGCTACCAGGCAATGATAGCAAGTAGGAACTAGAAACATCTGAGAGAAATTGACAGGGATCAGAAAAAGCTGCTGATAATGCTCTGCATAGCAGCATAGTGGCAGCCTCAGATTCTAAGGAGCTGATAGAGATGGCTAAGAACACAAAACTGTAACACCAAGCATTGAGATACATTGGTTACTAGAACTGCACTTTGCAGGTAAACTGTGTGTGATGGTGCACACCTGTAGTCCTAGCACCCTGGGTGGTTGAAGCTGGAAGACTGTAAGTTTGAGCCCCACCTGGGCAATTTAGTGACTTGATGTAACCCTGTCTCAAAATAAAAAAAAAGGTTAGAGGTATAGCTCAGTGAGAAGGCTCTGTTTTCAGTTCCCAGTAAAACACACACACATGAACATGCATGCACATACACACGCACACTCTACTGACTGACATCTTTATGACATCTGTTAACTATCCTCCACTGGTAAAATCTTGGATGAATGACTGACATTCTTGTCACTAATATCATTCCTATAATGACTTCACAAATAAAATCAAGTAATCATCGAAATGTATATATCAGAATATGCTGATGTATGAGTCTTTCATTAGGAATTTATTTGCATTTTGTTTAATATTTTTAACAAGGAGATTTCCAGTAGTATCAAATCAATGGCACGGATGGAGATGCCATTTTAAACATATCTTTGGAGAAATAATATAAATATTATTTCAGTTATGTATCTCTCAATTGGTAGGTTTAATTTTTCAAGAATATATAAAAAATTCATTGAAGAAATTATTCCTCTTCCAGCAAAGAATAAAATGAATACTAGCTTTATTTATATAAAAAGTGATAGAGTAAGCCCAGTTAATATCAAGAATTATTTGGTGGTTGGAGGAGGCACTGTGGACATATCCATACCTCCACTGTCACTTATTTTATGTCACAACACGCACTGGCAACTACCAGCACCTGCATATGTTTTTCTGGAGGGCTTTCTTGGCTAGGGAAGCCTGCTCTACTATATACATGGCAGAATATCAACAACTATGAGCAGCATTTAACCAATTACTGACAAGAGTTCTTGTGAAAAGTCTCAGCCCTTTCACCATTCAAATGAGATAACTCTGAGACAAGTATCTGCACTTTTCATGAGTGATGTGTAACAGGATTAAACTCAAGTTCTCTAGAGTGTTAACTTGCTTGATAACATACCAGTTTTATCTTCTTTCATTGTCTGCCTTATTTTCTTAGATACCTACAAATGTTTATTGCAATTACTTCTGGATATACTAGCTGACAGTGTTTTATTTACATTTCTTGTAGAGTCACTTTTCAAGGCAACTCAAATAAAAGCAAAGAATAAAATATTTCATTAACATTTCATAAGGTTTTCGAGTGTTTCTTCATAGGAAGAAATGGAGAACACTTTTATTCTATGATTTCTGAAGGAGGAGCTTTAGTCATCTAGGTCCAGAACGTACCCAGGAAAATGATTGTGTTTATATCCCACTAGAATAGTAACCCCAGTTTGTAAGTGTGACGATTCATATAACTGAGAGAGACTTACCTGGGTATGAAGTCCTCTTGAGAGCTTTGGAGATTCTACTGGAGCAGCACAGATATTCATTTATCCTTGAACCAAGCACAGTCCTCCTCTATCAGGGAAGTTCATCCTATTTAATGCACATGCAGATATGAAGAAGAAAGCAGACACCTGCCTACCCAACCAGATCAGCTGAGTGAATCCTGGTGATCGATGAGGTGACAGATGTTGCACCCAGATCACCTTTGCGTCTTGAGTTCCTCTTAATTGAATTCCATTTTCAGATTGCTTGGAAGAACAATTGTCAATGTTCTTTATGTCAGAATACTGGACAGCAGCTGCGGGGATGGGGGAACTCTGTACTCAACTCACAGTCATGCTTTGGATACAGACTTCTGGAACATCAGCACTCTCATTGGGTGGCCTTGGGCAGTTTGGCTTGTAGCTTCTTTTATCAAGGTTAACTATCGGGAGTAGAAAGTCATGGTGAGGTTTTCACTTTGAAAGAGGCAACACCTGTAGATGCTACATAATTCAGAGATTTCTCCAACTTTTGTTTTTCACACTAGACTCACCAAGGACAATATATACTCTTATATCCATCACACAACAGAGAATATGACAGGTTGTTTTCTGACTGAAAACACTTAAAGAAAGCTTATAGATCTCTATGCATAGTGAAAAATATGAGGGTAATGACATTAATAACTGCTTACTACTATCAATACTCTGTGATTTTAGATGGGAGAGTCCTTGGTATGTCACAGCACACAATCTGTCTCCCATCAAAGTACTTCTCTGCACTCCTGTGGCTCCAAATTCTAGTGAAACTGACCCATTTATTGTTAATAAATTTTTCTTTTATTTCTGTGATAATTGGCATCTAATATAACTTACCCACATCAAATTTATAGAGAAGAGCACATATTTATTCAGTTTCCTATTGGTATTCACCCATTACCTGAAGTAATTTTAACTATTTATATCAAATACATTTGTTGAGCATTACTTGTCTATTGTCCACTGATTTATGCATGAAGGATAGAGCAATAAATGTAGACATTGGCCATCTAGTTATGGAGCTCACATTGCAGTGGTGTAACGCATCAATGGATAGTTACTATCAAATGTAATTTAGTCAAAAATGAAAAGAATAGGAAATGACAAGTATTTAAAATGAAAATTTCATGTAGGTTTTATTATTTTCAACTCTTTTGATATATATGGTTCATATAATTAACCTATCCTAAATTAATGTAAGTTTAAAATTACATATATGAGTATCTTATTAGGACATCCAAGTCCTGACCAAGCTCTTGTCAAAGAGCTTCATCTTCTGCCAGAAACTATAGCTCTAAATTCTAATCAATATGAACCAATTCTAGTTTCTAGAGTACTTTTTGCATCTCTCTACTTTAATAACCTCTATCCTCCTGTTTCATTTCAGAGATGACATTTACTTGGCGACTTCTTGGTAAACTGCTGTTCAGTGTTCAAGGATTCAAACACACATGACTTAACGAGATACTACACCGATCACTGCCCCAGTCATGCAGTTTCCTTTTCCTCTACCTGCTAAGCTCTTTCTGCATCTCTCACTCCAGTCACATGACCCCTTGTACAGCTTTCCACAGCACACACAACACTCTAGGGATGTGCAGGTTTTTTGTTCACTTGTGGACTACTAGTTCTTTAGAGGGGGACTTTTCTACTTTAATGAGCATAGGGAGTTATCAGGGAGATTTTGTTAAAACAAATATTCTGATTCAGTGGTTCCAGGGTGGGGTCCATTATGGGCTACTTATTAAACGTTACTTATTTTTGTTTATATCTCTACAGCCTGACATCAAATATAGTGCTACATAGGCACATCAGTGTTTATATATAAGTTTTTTGATTTATGTGTTGTCACGCTTTCAAAGAACTCCTGTACAAGTTTGAAAAATTTGGAATTCTTTATTTTCTCTGTGACTCCTTTATTAATATTGTGTACACATGGGCTTTGAATAATTAGAAAGATATAAAATATGTTGGTGAATTTGTAGCTAAGCTTTTCAAGGTGATTGGTCAGAGTAGTTAATTAAAAGGTAAAATGTTTCTGACTTATTTAACATTTGAAGCATAGTAATACATTAAAGGAACACACTTAAATATCCAATACCATAATTAAATTTTAACTCTTAAAAAATAATCAACTCCCTACAGAAACAGAACATTTTCCGTTAAAAAGCTACTTATCGTTTCTATAGCCATACAACATTGAATGTGTTGTTTGATCTTTTAACAATTTCATTTTTAAATATTCACAAAAGAGTGGTAATTAAATTACATGGGTGCCATGGTAACCATTGCATGAAATACTCCTAGACCCTGTGCTCTAGCATTTTGGTAAGAAAAAGGGCATTCTCTTCCATAACAATTACAAACTGTGAGTGTTCAGGTCAACCTCCACCAGCCTGTCAGTATAGGATATACATTTCTTGCTGGGGTTGGATCATGGAGGCAGGCACTGCTCAGGTGCAGAAGAATCTTACAGCAGAGTAGAAACTGCATTTGACTGAGAGTCAAGCATCGCAGTTTGAATTCGGTCTCACCCACTGAGTAGCTGTATGTTTTTGGTACATGGCTAATTTTTCATAGTTGGAAACTATTCATGTGTAAAAATAAAAGGTCAAAAATAGGATTAAATGTTCTAAAGTTCAATTTAGTCATTTCCTAATCCATAGAACATTATGGCTTAATAAGCACTAGTGACTGTAGGTCACACTTCAAACATAATGTTTGTGTTTGTTTTTGATAGCTGTGTTACAAAGTATCACCAACTCACTAGGTTAAAACAACTGAAATTTACTGTCTACATTTCTAGAGAAAGGAAGTCCAAAATGGAGGGGTGAGCAAATTCCTGGTCCCTAGGAAACCTCTAGGGGAGGATGCATTGTAGCCTTTCCAGGTTTTGGTAACTCTAGACATGTTTTGGCTTGTAGCAGGGTAACTCCAATATCTCTCTTTGTCTTCACATGGTCATCTTTCCTATATGTTTCCGTCTCCTACTTTTCTTATGATGACTCTAATTGCTTTGTATTGAGAGTCCACACTAATACAGTATCTCATCCGAATTTAATCTCTTCTACAATGATTCTATTTCCAGTGAAGACATTTTAAGTTATGGTGAATTAGAACTTTAACATATTTTCTTGCAGTACAAAATTCAACCCATAACAAAGTTCTTTTTGAAGTCAAATAACATGATTCATTCTTCCAGGCTTCAATAAGTTAATCACTGAAAACAAACTCATGTGATATCCTTTGTATTACCTTAATCCCTGATACATTGTTTGGGAAAAAGGGATATATTTAGTGATTGTACTACAATATTGTGATGATGTGTAATGATTTAAAGCAAGGGTATTTAAAATTCTTCAGTGTTTTGGGAGCATAGACATTACTTTTATGTTGCACTGCACATTCACCTGGTCTCATCATACATGAAGTGTACAAGACATGCACTGTTGCTCTTTTTCCACATAACCCATCTGTCGTAAGTTCTCATTTCTGCCTTACTTTCTAGAGTTTAGGAGATTGCCCAGCTATGCTCAGGATTTAGCCAAATGTAAGGAAATTAATCCTGCCATTGCAGGTCTCCAGGTGAGTCAATAAATAAATATTCATATTTCTAACTTCTGATGAGGCAACCAGCTCTAAACACCTCCTAAATAAACCATAAGTTTTGCTTTTGTAAACTCCTTTCATTTGCTGTCTTTGGTATTTGGCTATCTCTTTTTGGTTTATCTGGATCACCTCCAAAGTAGACTATCTATATCCATTGATCTGACTGTAGACCCCAGGGTCTGCTTTAGGGCACCTCAAGTTAAGAGAACAAAAAAAATGGGGATGATAGGGTAGGCAAAGACCCTTTTTAGAGGAAAAGAAAGACATTGAAGTAGTGCAGCAGATGAATGTTGTTGCATTAAAAGAAATACAGAGAGGAGTGTTGAGACATAAGGCAGTATTATGCAGGTAGTAAATATAACTTGAATTAGGGATTTTTTGGACTGTTCTTCATTTAATGGAAACCATGATAAATTTTATTCAGATCTAGGTCATCGTGTGACCTGTGTTTTCAAGCTAACCTGAAGAGAAATGAAAGGTAGGGAGACTGCTTGAAATGCTCTTACAAGAGTTCAATTATGAAACAATGAAGAACCAAACTAATGTAATGACAAAAAGCCACCTTGGGATGATAAAAAGAAGTTCTACAAAGCTATTTTGTATTACATTACATAGAATTTAATGACTATGTAGTTGTGAAAAGTAGGAAGGAAGAGCTGGCAGTGATTCCTAAATTTCTATTTGAGTAATGAGATGTTTATATTTAAACAAGAAAAAATATTTTATATAGTAATATGATTGTGTTCAATATATTTAGAGAGAGTTTAGTCCTTTGTTTATTAAATGTTGATATGTAGTTGAATAACCAAGGACTATTCTTAAAATGTGGATTTCAATTCAGCAGTTGTAGACTGGGATCTATGCTTTAAACAAATCTCCAAACATATGAATACTGCTGGTCTGTAGACCCCACTCTGAGGAGCACAGGTACAAAGTAAATACCTTGACCATGAGTTTCAAAAGCCAGGATTGGCTTGGGCATTTGCTCAGAACTCTGATCCATCTTGATTGGTTTTTCCTTCGCATCTTTATTTGCGGTATCTTTGCACTACTCACCTTTAAACCAATTCCTAGTCACTTTTCAGGTCTTTCCTCACAATACCTTCTAGCAATGCTTATCACTTAATTTTTCTGAAAATATTCCAGTCACTTTTGTCCTGGTAACCATACCTTTGCCTGATGATTCATTTACATTAGCCAAAGCTTTCACGTTCTTTTATGTTGTGTCACTTTTGGTTCTTTGTATCCTTTTCCAACTTGGTGTTCTTAAAACTACTTGTGACCCTTCTGTTCATTTCTTAGGTGCATGTACTCATTCAATGTTAATTAGTATAAGCTCCTTTGGGTAGTTTTTTTAAAAACAAACTTTAAAGAAATTAATTTTAATGGTACACTTTTGATAAATATAATGATCACATTTATCACGGGGAATTTCTAGCTGTACCTGATATATCTTGATTCTTTTTTGACCATTCTCATCTCAACTTCCTCTCTATTTCCTTATTCGTAGGGATACCTCATGATGTATATAATTAATCTTTTTACAACTTAATGTAGAAAATATGAAGGTTTAAAGGTAGGAGGAGATAGATACAAGGAAAGGGAATAGTTGGCTATAAGAAAGGAAATGCTAGTTGTGGAGTGTGATCTATTTTTTCTACACTTATTCTATTATACAATAAAACATCAGATCACTTTTCTCCTATCTCTCTGTAACGTACTACCTGTTGAAAGCCTTTCCCCATCCTCTACACCCTTTCTAGTCTCTATTAATTACCATTTTACTCTCAACTTCAATAACTTCTATGAGGTCATAGTTTTTAGACTTTATAGGTGAATGAGATCTTGTCATCCTTGTCTTTCTGTGCCTCAATTATTCCACTTAATGTAGTGATCTTCAGTTTCATGTGGATCCTTAAAAATGTCAGAATTCCACTCTAGTTTAATAGCTGAATAGTTTTCCATTGGGGACATATGCCCATTTTTTAAATCCAGTCATTAGTTTATGGATACGAAGGTTGTTTTTATTTTTTGGCTACTGTGAATAGGGGTACAGTAAACATGAGAGTACAGATGCACTTTAGCATATTACTATCATTTTACACAGCTATCCAGTAGTAATGAGACTACTGGACAAAATAATTTTTTGAGGAACCTCCGTGATGTTTCCCATAATGGTGATATTAATTTATATAAATAGCAGCAAATGTGTAAGAGTTCTCTTTTTTTCCATATCTTAACCTAGATTTGTTATCTTCAGTCTTTTTGATGTTAGCCATTCTTACTGGGGTGAGGTAATATCTCATTGTGGTTTTGATTTGCATGTTCCAGATGATTAGTAATATTGAACACTTTATATACTTATTAGGCATTGGCTTGCCTTCTTTTAAGAAATGAGTATTTAGGTTTCTAGTCCATTTTTAAATAGAGTTATTTGATTTTTTGTTATTGATTTTTTTAAGTTCTTCATTTACTCTGTATATCAGGACATTGTATATATCAAACTTATCATATGAATAGTTTATAAATATTTTCTCTCATTCTATAGGATGTCTCTTTACTCTCTTGAATTTTTCTTTTGCTGTGCAGGATTTTCACTTTAATATAGTCCCATTTTTATGCATTTTATTTGTTTTCTGTGCCTTTCAGGACTTCTCCAAAGAGTCTTTGCAAATTCCAATGTCCTTAAGCATTTTCTTGACGTTTTCTTTCAGTACTTTTATAATTTCAAATCTTACAGTGGAGTTTGCCATCCATTTTGAATTAATTTTTCTAACTGATGAAAGTTAAGAATCTAGTTTTATTCTTCTGCATCAGGATGTTAAATTTGTCTAGAGTAAATATTGGAAAGACTGCCCTTCCTCTGATGCATGCTTAGCACTTTGTCAAAATCAATTGGCTGTTAATGTGTGGATTTCTATTCTGTTCCATTGGTCTATGCATCTGGATTTGTGCCAATACCATACTGATTTTATTACTAAAGATTTGTAGTATACTTTGAAGTCAAGTAATGTGTTGTCTCCTACTTCATTCTTTTTGCTCAAGAAGGTTTTGGATATTTTGGTTTTTTGCTTATTTTTTGTGGTCCTATATAAATTTTAGCATTATTTTTTCTACTTTGTGAAAAATGTCATTGGTATATTGATATGGATGGCATTGAATGTTATAAATCAGGCAGACTCATTGAAAGCAGCTCAGATTTGACCTTCCATATAGTAGGGACTCAGTTGATTTTTAATAACATGCAACCTTTAAAAAAGCATTACACTGAACTTAATTTTGAATTGCATACTGGGCATCTATGTTAAATATAGAAGCAATTATTTATAGTCAGAGAGCAAAAGTTCTTTGGTACACATTTTATGTCTATGTGTGACCTACAATCAAGTTTAGCAATACCATGAATCTCATGATGGCACAAATGTGGTTCTCAGGAAGAGGTCACATCATTATCTGATTGTGCCACATCAAATAAGAAAGTCACAAAGCTAGATGGGAATGGAGATGCTCGGTGATTATTTGCAATGTTTCATGTAATGTTTGGCATTATATTCTCAGCTCTACCCCTATTACATCAACATTTTCAAGTAATCGGGGAAATTGGGAGTAATATTTTATTTTCAAATGACTCAAATAATTTGACATTCATAAATATTTTGGGAATGTTAGTTTATGTTATTTACCTCCAAGATCTGGACATTTACTTTTCCTTTCTATTGAACACAAAGAGGTGAAATCATTGAGCACAGCCAAAGCCCAGTACTAACTCTTGTTTTATGAGACAAAACAGGAGGTTTGCAAGCCATGTAGTAAGCATGAACCACCTAGAGCTTTACCACTTACAGTAGGTAAACAGAATAATTATTGTTTGTGCACCATTTCACTATTTACAAATCAACTTTTAAAATATATTTTGTTCAGAAATTATGACTTATATTATTTCCTTTTTATCAGCTAAGAAACTGGAACTCAAAAGTTAAGTTGGCATGCCAATGTCTTTAAATGCCTCACGCCCCCTTTCCATTTCTACACCTAACACATGCTGTTTCCTGTACCTGCAATTTGTTCTTTTTCTCTAATCTCTTACCAACATTCTTTGCACAGTTACTGCCTTTTTAGCCTTCAGATTTCTCCTTAAACATTGCAGCCTAAGAAAGCTGTCATTTTCTACATACCCCTACAATTTTACATGTGCCACTTTTATACATTTATATATTACTTTTCATTGAAATACACATGCATATAATACTTTTCTTTCAAATTATAATTATGCCACAACATTTCATCATTATTTGAATACGTGTTCTCCTTTCAATTATAAGCTCTCTGAGTTTAAGAATTCTATATGTTTTATTATCTGCTGTAGTTCAGGGCCCAAATTAGTGCTTGGCACATAACAGAAACTCTAAAGGTATTTGCTGAATGAATGAAGAGAACTTAAAATCATGTAATGCTAGTCTTCTTGATGTATAGGTGAATTAGTAGAACTTTAATGGCATTTTCCATTTAGATGCTAAAAGAACTGTGATTCCTGGATTATGCTATTGTTTATTCCTTATTCCATCATCATTAAGAAGGTAATTAATGTATCCTACATTTTAGAGACTGAATTTATCATATACTATTTCTCTCAAAACATTATTCTAAACCCCTCCAAAACACCAAGAAGTATTCAGAAAACTAAATACTTCTTACTTTATATTTTAGCTGTGAAAATTAAACTTTAGAACACAGTATTTCTGGATGTTAATGTGTGAGTGTGTGTGTTTGTGTGTGTGTGTGTGTGTGTGTGTGTGTATGTAAGGAGAAACTTTTTCTCCAGGGGCTAGGAATTGTTGGTTAAAGTTCAGCATTTTCCCCTTGCCTTTCATTCTCTGTTACTTTCTCAATAATATGGCAGAGGTCCAGGGAATTAGATCAGTGGTTCCAGCTCCTGTCTCGCAAGCGCAAGGTCCCGAGTTCGATCCCCAGTACAAAAAAAAAAAAAAAAGAATAAGGGAATCAATAATACGGCAGCCTTGTTAGCCATTCTCATGGCCACTCAAAATGAAGATTATAATTGTTATTATGCCTTGTGTGTTTTAATGTAATTAAGCTATAAATAAATGAATCTAAGTGATGTGTCCATGTTTTGGATTGTGCCTTCAAAGTGAATGTCTTCTTTAATTCTAGTGACTACAGCCCGAGCAAACCCTGCTG
Source organism: Heterocephalus glaber (assembly GCF_000247695.1). The sequence goes on along the minus strand of NW_004624746.1, from coordinate 23,528,489 downwards.
AACCCCAGAACAAGAAGGTCTATAGTATATATGGAGGAGAGTGTGACAACAAATGACAAGAAATCTAGTTTTTGATGTCCGTGGATGCATCTCACTAGCTGTCAACTCTACTTTTTTACTTTTTCTTACTCTTCTTTTTTTGTTTTTCTTTTCTTTTCTTTCACTTTTCTTTACATGTAAGGCACATAAGGTATAATTTTGTTCAAGCCATCATTTGTGCCTGCAGCTGAATCTACACTTAGTGAAGGTGTAGTCAATTATAAAGACCAAGATATTTCAAATGAGAAAATATGGAAAACTTTATGACTGAAAATCAACAGCTATGATATTTCAGATCTGGACTGTCTCCCAAAGGCTCATATAAAGAAGTCTTGGTCCCCAGCCCATATACTATTGGGAGATGGTGAAAGCTTTAGAAAGTGAAGCTTAGTTGCAAGGAGTATGTCATTTCATTTTGGCAGCTTTTGAAGGTTATATTGGGACCCTGTTTCTGTCTTTGTCTCTCTTTCTCTCTCCTTCCTGGCTGTCAGGAAATGGGCAGCTCTGCTCCATTACATCTTCTCCACCATGGCGCTCTGTCTTACCATAGGCCCAGAAACAATGACGCTAAACATAGATTAAAACTTCTGAAACTGTCAGCCAAAATAAATCTTTTCTCTTTTCACTGTTTGTCTCCAGTCCTTTGTAACAGTGACAGATACCTTACTACTCCTAACAATGTCAGGAAAGAACAGTTAGTTTTTCTAGATTATATTGTGTCTGGGAGCTTCCAGGGGTCAGAACATGATAATCTAAAATATCTCTTGGCAATTCAGCAGTCCTCAGAAGGAAAATGGTCATTCTGAACTTCTCCTGCCTTTCTCCCATGACTGTGGGCATAAGCAGATTCTCTGGCCTGCCTCATCTGAAACTTGATCATAAGACCATCATGTTGGAAAGATCCTTCCTAGACAATGAGAGGAGTCTGAACATGCAGGCCGTGCTAAGTTACTACCTTTAGATCATGCCTCTTTTGGTCCAATCACACTTCTGAATGACTATTCACAATAATACCCAGGTTTACAGGGTTCTTTGGCCCTTCGTGAATTGATGTCCACCATGTCACATAAAACTTTGTTTAATTAAACGTTTTGTGATTTTCTCTTGTTAATCTGTCATTTTGATAGGGATGTCAGCCATGAACTTTGCAGTGAGTAAGGAAAACATGTTACTTTTTTCTCTCCCACAGAGCCATACCTGGAAATGAGGCTACAAAGAGCTTGGATCATACAACACAATTTTCAACACATGTTAAGGAGTTTTTATCCCTAAGATAATTCTCTGCCACAAATAGACTCTAACTTGCAATAGCAGACCTATCTCATGTAATGGTAGGCATTTCAGTGAGCTGGTAAAACATCACTTTGATTCTGGCTTATGGCTCTCTTACATCATTCAGCCCAAAAGAAGATGTCTTTATTTTTTTCTTGAAGTGCAGGCATTCTCCAATTGTGCTTGCCTGCTGAAAGCTGACACAGGAGTTAATTGATATTTATATGGATAGCCGTCTGAAAATCAATCTGGGTCCACTGCCTCTACTCTTGAGTGGCTACAGAGAATGTGACACAGGGAAAGTCTAATTTAAGAAAGGCACCTGTCAGAATATCGAGCGCTTTGCCCTGAGGATATGATCAACCCCTGAGAATTTAGTCTCTCGATGTAATATGTCTAACTTGTCTCATTCACTGACTATGTTGACATGTAATGCATAGCAGAACAATAGAAATGGAAGGATGTTGCAGAAATTTTTTTGACTTATTGACAGTATATTCAGTGCTGTACAATACTAGGAAGAAACTGGGATTGAAAACTGAACAATCACAAAAGGAAAAAAAAATTTGGACCATTCTGGTCTGCTTTCAACTGATTATCTGAAGTTGTACATATGATTTTCTTCCAGAAAAGATTCATAATTCCTGGGGAATTTCCTCTAAAGTGAGAATGTCATTTCATATGGCAAAAATATGCCAGACTGCTTCATTGTCATGATAAACACCTTCCTTTCCCCAACTGTCTACATATCTGAGAGTCAAACATAATGGAGGAAGTGACTGGAGTCAGCTCTGAGAAACTACACACTATAGTAATCTGCTAAAATAAGGAAAAACACGTTATTTAAAACAACATAAAAGGAATATTTCTGCAGATGAGAATGTGCCATTAATATCTGTGGTTCCTACGGACTGAGTTCTTGGTTCTGTAGTTTACATACTAGACTTTTTGGTTCATAATCTACTTATCTTTCTGAATATCAATTCTGGCTTTAGTCCTTGGTAATGACTTACAGGCTTATACGTAAAAAAAAAAAAAAAAAAAAAAAGGAGGGGAAAGTAAATCATCTTTTAGTTTCTTTCTGAAGCACAGAAGCTCTGATTCCTCAGTATTAAATTAATTAAAAGATTTCTTAAGTCTTCATACCTATGACTTTGAACTTGAATCTTGGTGCTTTCTTTCAAACCTGGCTCTTGAATATATGGCCAGTTTTCTTTAAAATTGGTTTTGAACCTTGATATTTTCAACATCTATAGAAAATGTCAATGAATCCAAGTTTAATTTTTTGAGTTTTAATTTAGCAACATGGCCTGAATATTCCATGTAATTTCTAGTATTAGCAACTTCTAGAATAGTAGCTAGCAAATGTTACCCTCTAAAACTATTGACATTTCCAAAATAGGAGTCAATCAAAATTTCTATATCACAATGCCGGGTAACACTAAGTGTGTGGTCCTACATCATCATATACAATATAGAGGCAGCATTTGTAACAAAAATAATAAGACTGAGAAACTGAGGGTTGAAAGAGTCTAAGGAGAAGTAAAGCTAGAGATATAGGGTTCTAAAAATCAAATTAAGAGAAAAACCATAAAACGAAAGGTTTAGAAATAACTGCGCAGAGTTGAGCTCAAAACAAGCAATGAAGTTTGTCAAAAGCCAAATGAACTATATAAAGAGATAAACAGAAAGGGTTGGTAGCAATATGACCTTAAAAGCAAACCAAAGCCAGAGCTTAAGCAGTTTTTTAGAGTTAGTTAAACTCTTGTGAGAGAGGTAGTAAATTAAGTAGCATTTTAAAGCTAAAGTTGGGTACTAAAAAAGAAAATTTGCAGAGTTCCTTTTGATGAGTCTCTTATTCACAGATACTACTAATGTCAGGACTATTCTAGGCAGAGAATCATCAAAGATCATTAAAAATCAGGGCCTAAAGTGGAGGAGCTAATAGTCTAATGAGAAAAAGTCATCTGAGTGACTTACTAGCAAGACATTTTTGCAGTCACATTTTTGATTGAACTATACTTTTTAGAAGTTATGTTGGGGTAGATTTGTGATAAATCTGAATGGAGAAGTAGTAATGATATTGATGAGAACAAATGAAGTTTGGAATTAAGTTATGTCAGGTTGGGGTTATATGTGTTTATCATATTTGAGGGCCATTATTTAGATTAGTCTTAAAAATGGAAGGAAAAGAGAATGATAGCTGTGTTTTTTGAAACTGGTGGAGAGTATTATTTGAAATAAGAGTAAAACAAAGAGGTGGATTGTGTTGATTAACTTTGTGTGACTGTGATCAAATGCCTGAGAAAAGTAACCTAAAAGAGGAGAGATTTATTCTGTCTCACAGGTTCAGAGGTCATGCTTGGGGTAATGACAAGACTCAACATCCCAGCAGAGAACATATCATGGAGACAGAAGAGGGCAGAGACAAACGACCATTCAGAGGTATGTTCCCAGAGACCTACTTCCTCCAACTCGGGCCCACTTCCTAAAGTTCCTACTACTTCCTGACAGTGCAACAGGATGGGACCAAGCCTTCAACGCCTAAACCTTTGTGGGAAATTTCAGATCTAGGACTATAAGAAGCCCTTTCTTTTGTATTGGGAAAGCTGAGATGAGCAATTTTGAGCAATGAAAAATCTATGACTTGTCATCTTTCTGCACTTTTCAGGAAGGCGGACTTGTTAACATGTGTGATCTATGTGATTATTAACAACTCTCCTGTTGTGGAGTTCCTTGTGGCTCCCAATGGGTTAACATTTGCTTGAGTTAACTCCTCAGCACAGACAACTGCTGACCCTGAGGAGTTGGAACAACTTAAGACCAGGTGTTCTCCTAGCTCAAGCAGAGGCAAGCCTTGCCGGTGAAACAGGAGAAAAATCCTGGGAACAACTGGATAAACGTAAGAATTAGACATAATTGTCTTCACATCTTTCTAATCTAAATTATGCACCCATGTTCAGCAGGACATAATGTCTTTGTTTCTCATTAAAACTGGGATGTTAAATCAGTTTGAGGCCTCATTCTGGTGAAGCCCCCTGATTTCCCCACAAAGACATTCTCTGTCTCTCATGTCTTCATTCATTTCTCCATCAGGGTTTGCTGGTCTGAACTCAGTGATTTATGAGTTTTCTTTTGTTGACTTTACACAGACTAAGCTTAAAACACACCAATCAAGGAAAATCTGATTCCTTTTCAGGTAAAATCTTTTACTAATCATAAAAACAAATGACAGTTTAAAAAACAAACAGACCACCCCCACCCCCAAAATACTACAGTGCCTGCACAAGTAGCTATTTCAATCTATATACCATCATTATAATGATAGTTGGAATAGTTTGTAGAAAGATTTCTGTAAGTAGGATAAACTGAAGAAGACCACAAGTCTTCATAATAATGCTATCAAAAAGAATATTTGCTTATCGGGATCATTTAACAATTCGTTGTCTTAAAGGCATTTACATATTCAAAGAGCAGTGGTTTCAGATTACTAAAAAAAAAAAAAATCCACCATCAGAAACAACTGGGTTTGAATCTGGAGTCTTTAACCTATTAACAATTAACATTCATCATATTATTCAATTTCAGACAAGGTCAGGCATGTTCAGGGTGTTGTGGATTTTATTCAAATTCAATAGATTTCTTTTCCTAATCTACCAAAAGCAATAGACACATATGCACACTCACAAGGCCTTACTATATCTTTTAAAGTTATATTGTGAACATTTTAAATATGTATAATCATAACTTCAACTTTTTGAGGTAGTGACTCTTACTATTCTCATTTTAAAGATGATAAAATTGGAATGAAAAGTAAATATTAGCCACTGTCACAATGTCATTAGTTGGAAAGTTTAGAAGACTAAATCCCAGGAGTAATTTCCTGTAGAATGCAAATACTTTTCATTTTGTACCAGAGTGTGTGCTTCTTGAAGGTAAAGATAAATGATGTCTTGATTGCACTCTCATATCTGTCCAGATTCTGATCCAAATAATTTATACAGATTAAGTAGGGATAATGAATATTAGAAGAATAAATTTATGAAGATTCCAATAAATTAATCTATTACTAGTTCTTATATTGTAAAAATCCTGTTTTTTCCTAAATATAAAACAATATAAGTTATTTTGGGCTATAAAATAATAAAAGCAATGAATTTTAAAATAAAAATAAGAATTATGGCTTCAAGTCATGTTTATAACACTTCCTCAGGCAGAGAAATCCCCAAATTTCAGTAGCTTAATATAATGGAAGGTGATTTGTCACTTAAAATCAAAGTGGGACTTACTGATCAGTCTGTGGTTTTTTTTGAGTAGGTAATGCATGATTCAAGACTTCTGTCATCATGTAGCTTAGCCATCTTCTATGACCTTAAATCCAATATGGGTTCTCTGGGACTGCAAGCAGACAGTGGAGGTTAATCTCCTTCCATTGGTGATAACTAATCTCATTGTCCTGCCTGAATGCAGAATGGAAAAGAATAGTTCTTCGTTGAGAAACTGTACACTTACACAATTTAAAATTGAGACCATACTGTGTATTTTATTACTACTGTGTCAATGGTAGAGATACATGCTTCTTAAAATTATCTAAAATACCACCTTTTTTTCAGTACAAAGTAGCAAGAGATTTTTAAAGTTCTTACAGTACACTGTACTAGTACTGAGCTAAGAGTCTAATGAATCTAAAATATACAGGATGTGGATGTTTTATTAATGTTGTACTATCATCAATGAATAAAATAGTAATTGTTAGGCATAGATAAATGCAAATAATTCCTACTTTGTAATAGGGAAAAATGTCCTAGTCGACTGCTAAGAAGCACCTAGCAGAATTTGAAGTATAAATATAATATAGATATACAGCTAGAGAAAAGAAAAAAAAATCCCAATATATAGGGGTAGAAGAAAACCATGAATCATATTTTAGCTCTTCCAAAAATCACCACTGTTAATAAAAAGACAAATCTTTTATGAGCTTTTCATATATGACACTCTTTATAAGTGACAGAAGGCTTTTAGCCAATTGGTGATAAAACTGAATGAATTAAAATTTACAAGATTTCTCAGAATGTTCCAAACACTATACTTTACTCATCTGTTTTGAAAAAGATTGGTATAATTGGCACAGTTTCATCATTTTTATCACATAAGCATAAAGAAATGCCTTTCTAAGAATGTTTTACTATTCATAGTACTGATTTTAACTGCTTCTCAGGTTTTGTATCCATTTGGCTTAACACTTACAAAGAATTTGATGTTATCAAAGAAAACTCTAGCACAAATCACAACCATCAAGTCTTATAGTTTTGGGCTTTCTCAGACTAAGATGAATTACTTCATCATTGAATAAATCATTACTAATCATAATTTGTGCGTGTACTTGGACTATGCAACTGAGGCTGGCAGCACTACCGCCTGCACAGGACTAATTGCTATAAATGTGCCAGATGTTGTAAAAATCTGGACACATTTGTGATAAAGCCGAGTAGTGCAAATTTAGTATGAAGCTAGAAGTGCATGATTTAAGGATGTAATCTATATTTCTGACATTATAGGTCAAAGATATATAGTAAGTATAGAGAGCCTTTATTAATATTGTAAAAGGTTATTTCCCTCTGCACTAAAAATCATTTTTTTTTCTTTTATGTCTTGATCCTAATAGATCTGGGCTTCACTATAAATTTTTGTACTCCTACAAAGGGCATTGGTCTGTGGAAAAATAAGAAACCAAGCTTTATATTAGAACACTGTTGTTTTTATTTCAGATATTAACAGAGGCCCATGCCTTTTTTACACTCAAAATTGTATAGTAAAATAGAATGCTTCTTTTCTTTAAAAGTCCTAAGATTATATGACAGAAATAATAAGTTAGGAGGAGAAAAAAATGCTTTGGCAGTTTCTGATACATTTAGAACTAAGCTGCACTTTCCCACATTAAATAATAAGCAAACATTACTTAGAGGTTATGGGTATCAATATTTCCATTTTCTATGCATTGTTATGGTAATAAGGTCTTTTAGTCAAGGAAAATATGAAGCCATAAAACTTAATGCTCTATTTGAGGAGCAATTACAGCAAATTATAAGCAACTAGGTTGTACAAAACTGCGATGAATAAAATTTTAAAGTATAATAATATACCGTAAGCATTTATATGGCTGATACTATTCATTTAAGTGTCAGTCTTTCTGAAGATAATTACCAAAAAAGCTGGATTCCTGAAATAATTATCATGTTGATTACTTAGAAGGATAAGCCTCAAATTAATTCAATATTAAGAATTTTTAATAGAGTTTTGGTATAAAATATCACATTTTCTGTTCCATCTCACTCTAATGCAAGAGAGAATTGTTGCATGCTTCAGCTTAACTGTGTGTGTGTGTGTATGTATTTAATAACACTGGCATACAATTATATATTTACTGTTAACTATTTCCGACTAAATATTGCAGAAGTTTTACAGAACATTAATCATACTCATGACATTTTCAAAATTAAGATAAGTATGCTCTGAAATCTACTAAGAAACTAAATTTGAGTAAAGATGAACTATTAAATGTAGCCTATAAAATTTATTATAACATATGCTTTCTCTGAATCAGAAAAAAACTGCAAACAATGTGTAAACTAGTATGTGTTTATATTGTACATTACTTAAGTTATATGCAACAAATAATAATTGATGTTATCTCTTTATTCAAACTATTTTCTAGACCTGCATAATATTTGTTTGGCAAATTAAATAATGCTTAAATGTTATTGTCATTTAATTATATTCTTACCATTTTTAATGGGAATAATAAGCCCATTCTTGAATGTCATTATAAATTTAATTATGTTATATATTTAGAAACTTTTCATATCAAACATGCTTGTTTCCCCACTCACTTTTTAAAATATATTTCCTGTTTTCACCTGTTCACACAGATTATTTGGGTTGATTTGCATAAATAATAAGCTTTTTTGTGTATTCTTTTGTATTCAGTAACTTTTCATCACAGCTGTAAGCGTTTTAGAGTGGAGGAAAGATTAACATGTATGTAATTAAATAATCCTAGGATGAGGCCTTTTGCATCTACAGAGAATTCAACAGACCTTTAGTATTCAGAATATATCCTTATTGATTGCATGACTGTATTAATGCTATACAAAACTAGGCTTTAGACTCAAAATTGAGCACCTGCCTTACCTATTACTTTTTCTCTGATGTGTGACCAAGCCCATAGCAATTGCTAAAATGAAAGCCTTATTATAATGTTTTTCCAACCTGATCCATTGGCAAGCACAGATTGACTAAGAGACAGACACCTGTGCATCTCATTGTCTAACTAATGAGTTAATTGATTTTCACTTGAAAGTGAAAGCCACAGAACCAGGACCTGCATTTAGGCATTGTTATTTCTGAGCTGAATTATCTACAAGGATGGGATGAGAGTCAGGACCATGGAAAACCAGACATATAGTTCATAAAAGCAACCAGTCACAAGCATATTACGCATTGTTCTGAGAGAAGACATACACAGAAAATGAATTCACACAATCATCCACCTAGGAAGAAATGTTGGACCTTATGGTTTTTATAGGTGAACACGGAGAAATTGGTTCAGTTTTTGAATTTTACATTCAGGTTTCAGCCTTCAGGAGGTATATTTTCCTTTCTGCTTGTTTGTTAAGGATAACTAAAGAATTAGAGTTTGCCTTTTCAATTTACTACCCTTTTATTACAAGCTACTTTCAATGCATTTCTTTAACTTTCAATCCAAAGTTTCCACATAGGGGGAAAGCACAGGAAAAATGGAGCACAATAAATAAAAATGGTAAAAAATAAAACCACAGTATACTAAGATTGATTTTTATTAAGTTGAAATTTTAAATGAATGCTTTCAAAGAACAACCAACCCAAGTCTGGCGACTGGAGAAAGCAGATAAAGATAACAGTTCTAAAGGATGCTTGGTCCGCACGCCAAGGATCCTGGTCCCTGAAAGCGACTGAGAATTCTGAAGAACTCTCATTTAGCGTATGTGCTAACCATGAGCTAGTCAATTACATTTTTTCTTTAGATTGAGTCCTTGAGTATTTAGCACTCATAAATTCAACTAAGTATGTGGAGAATTTCATAATCTGATAGTTGAAAGGAAGGTTAGTAGGATACAAATAGAGATGAGAGGGGAAGAAAATGTGAATAGGGATCAAAGGGTGACCAGACTTAAGAAAAGAGCAAAGAACACCATCCTAAGATAACAAGGGAACAACAGCAGGCTTTTTGATAACAAGGGAACAAAAGAGGAATTTTCTCACCCCTTTCTTTTATGACTTGAAGAATTATTGCCCTACATTGTACAATCAATCTTTCCAACAAACAGTCCCTTATTCACCTGGCACCTTTATTCTAGAAGGTGCGGGGTTCTCCTTTTCTCTTTATTGAGATAAACTTTAATGAGGAAAAAAAAAAAAGAAACCAATAACCTTTTATATTGCACCCCTGTGGCAAAGAAGATGCACACTTGCCCTCACTTAGATCACAGATGGCACCTTTGTTCCCTAGAGGATTATCCTATTGGTCAGAATTTTTTAATCCTTTCTTTTCCCTCCAAATCCCTTAGAAAGCCTAGGTTCCTTATATACATTTTGTTGTTTCATGAGGAAAACAGTAGTATTGGATCATTGAAAAATAATATAAAAAATAATCATCATAAATTATGAAATGGTGGTTTTCATTGATTTTCAGCATTCAGGTACCTCACATGGCTATAAAATATGTGGAATTTCTTTTTATAAGAATATACTGTAAGAAGAGGATCACCAATAAAGGCTTTTTACATTGAACGCTCCTCTATTATTATTTCTAGGAAGAACAAATGACCAAAGGGATACCAAATTATGTAAAATTGAAACCAAACACCTAAACAAAACTAAAATCCAATTCTTTATTCTGTCTCCACAGGGAAAAGAATTCTACTGGCTTCTTTATCACTACACCTAAGTTCTCCTTCCTCTAGCCTTAAGGCAGTTAATTGTATGCACTATTGCATCCCATGTCACAAAGGATATTACCGGTTTGCAAGGGACAGAAAGCTTGCACACCCAGACACACGGTTCATGCTACCATCCCTTTTCCTGTCCCGAGGAGAATGACACAAATGGCCCATACACTTTTGCACATCAGAAACGACCAAGCCAAATTGCACAGCAGTTTCAACCTCCTCTGCAAAATTGGGGAAATTAATTACCTCATAGCATAACGGGAAGGTTAAAGAGAAGTATATGGGATGCTTGTTTATTCGATAGTTGTTCAATTGACGGTAGCTTTGTCATTTTAATATTGTATAATTTTATTTTGACATATAATATCTGGATCAATAAAACAGGCGAAACTGGAATAAAGGAATATATCTACCGAGATACCTGAGTCAAATATAATTAGCTCACAGTCTACTTTCAGATAACTTTAATTTCCACTGATCATTTTTGTTCGTAGATCAGCCTCAAGCCCCTCCATGTCAGATTTTTGGCTTGGACTGGGAACCCCGAGGAACTTTTCTGTGCACATGATAGCTGCCAACTCTGCTCAAAGTTTGTCTCTGAAGCTTCCAAGTCAGAATGTTTTAAATCCTTTCTTCTTTAGCCCAATGAACACAGAAGGTACTAGAAGTTTCCGGAAGTTCTCCATTATCTTCCTCAATCAACCTATGAAATACTGTAATTATTTATTTTTTTGTTGCCCAAACGTAGAAATGGTGAAGAGAAATAAAGATTGTGAATCTCATATAGAGTAAGATATATTAAAATATCACTGATATGGTAAGGGCAGTTTTCTATCAACCCATTATCTTGATATTATAACATTTATTGGTTAGTAACATGATGAGACATGCATTTAAATCTTAAAGATTACAGTGGGGGGATTATACACTATTTTACTTATTTCTTCATCTCTAGCCCTTCTTTTGATTCTCATTTATAATGGACCTGGATTACAATGGCTAAGGTTAATGAGACAATTAACTTTATACATGATACCAATCACAGAGATTGTTTTAGTGTAATTAACCGAGGTGACTTCTAGCAGAGTTCTTTCTACTCATAAATATATTTTTTTCAGGAGTACTCAAAGCTTAAGGGAATTATTTTGAAAGTTTCAAAAGCATATCAAAAAGCCAGATGTAGAAATATTTAATTAAGTTTTGTTATGGGATATGAAGTGAACAAGAATCATGTGAAATTCAAGTTTGTGGTAGTCAGCAGTATATCAGTTTCTGAACAGACAGAGAGACGCATTCACATGAGAGCTTTTAGTGTGTTTCTAGAACCTCCCGTTTGACCTTTTCTTAGGCCTGTTTTTCAAATGTGCTTGTTTTCTGACTGATGTATTCAAAACGTTCCTTTTTCTGCTGAGAGTGCCCAATTTTGTTGTTTTATGGGGAAGCAACTCGAGAAATTTGCAAAGACATGACTGGTAACTTGTGCACAAAAATGGATTTCAGAAATTGAAGGGCTGTAGTGCTTCTTGTGTTTTCTCCCCTCATGGTGAAGCTTGTCAGCACCTCATGCAAATGAATTTCCTAATTTTAAGCATGCAGACCTTTAAAGGTATAACTGCTGTCAGTATTTCACTGGCTTTGGTGGCACTTTCTCTGCTTATATATTCTGGGGGAATTTAAGAGAATTCCTTAGGTGTTAGAGAGGATAGTCACTTTGGTGAAGAACAAGGCAAGCACCTGCTAGCCAAAAAACAAGTTTTTCAAAAATCTTTTCTTTTTAGTAGATACATGAAAATTGTTCATATTTATGGACATTTTTAAAAATCTTTAAACACATCCCTAGAGGTTCTGACTTCTTTCATGCTCTCTGTCAGTGTTGAGTGAGGCAGTAATTAATTTGCTTCCCTGCTATTGTATTAAATTCTCTATTTCATTTAACTTTTTTGTGCATTTCACTGCTTTCTTTCTTTTTTTCTAGAATGACACAATGACATATCTCTGTACACTGGTGTCCTAATTAGTTTATCTTTTGACATAATTTTAATTAGCTTTATGATATTTCTGGCTGACTTTTCCTCATTGACAACTGCTGCTGCGCTTTAAAGAAAATAGTGACATTTTATGTTATAACCTCATTTACTATTTGCAATCCCCTTACATCTGGCAAAAAAAAGAAAGAGAGAGAAAGAGTATTTTTGTATTTGCTAATGGTAAGCTGAAATTACAGTGAAACAATGGATTTCTTCCCTGCTTAGTCCCTTTTTGACATCTGGGCCCCGGACAACAGTCTAAAAGTGTCTGTGTAGAGAAGCAATCACTCAGCATTTTGGGTTCACTGTGTTCTCCAGCAGAACTGGGAAATCCCAGCAGTGTCTGCAGACTGAAGCAATGTATGATCCAGGGGGAGCTGAGCTTGGTTATTTTGATGTTGTTATTGTGTTTCTTTTCAACGTTTTTTATGTCAGTATATAGCCCTGTGCAGATTTTCTTATATTATTTTATACTATTTCTCTACTGTAGTTTTATTCTTCTCTTAAATTGGAAACATATTTCTCATTCTGTTCAGCAGTTATTAAGCATCCCTGGTGATATAGCACATACAAATTGCTCATGAGAGGGTGAACATTTAATATATCCATAGCCTCATTCCGTAATTACCCGAAAGATGTAAAGTAGTAGTTTGGGATTTAAAATCTGTTGTAGAAAACTCTTTTCTTCTTATTATTTTTTCTTTTCTTTTTTAACACCTACTAAATTACAATTTGAAACAGTTGCCGAAAACCAATATATAGTCTCTGGCTCCCACTGTTGCTTTTAACTATAGAGGAAATATTAGAATCAGGAATGTCTACTGTATTTTGCCTGTAACTGATATAACTAGGTTCACTTTGGAAAATATAACCAGCATATTTTGAAAAAGAAGAAAATTCCCCAAACTTTCAGGTATAGTTTTTAGGTGTTTCCCAAATTTTCTGAATTGAACTTCTAAATCCTATTTTAAACAAATGAAGAAACAGACTAAGGGATAATTGGAATTCTCAAACTTCAGTTACTTAAACTAAAATTTTATAAATATCATAAGGAAGGGATGGTGTAAAGCAATGATATTATTTCCTGGTATAAAATAAACTTGATATAATATATTTGTCATCATGTTTTGTGGAAATATGATTATGTCTTCAAAAGAAGTTATAAAATAAAAATATAAACATTTATGAAAATTAATCTGCAAAACAAACTTTGGTTCTATTGTCAGGCTTGGACTTTGATAACTCATGTGATCACAGGAATATCACATAATCTCCCAGAGCTTGAATTTTTTCACTGAAACCAGTGGTGACAAACCTGTGGCACATGCTGAAGTGCTGTTTATATCCTGAAAGGTTTGGCATACTTGATTCAGACAATAGTTATAGTCATAGGAAAACTAATCTAAACCTCAGTTTCATCATTTAAGCAATGGGTATGTTGATAGCATCTATGTTGTATGTTAAACATCTGTGAAATTAGGTAAAGCACAAAAAAATTAGCACAATGTCTTAACAACAGGATCCTCCATAGATTCTATTATCACATACACATTAGTATTGGGCATTTTGATTTGGCTAAAGTGGGATTAATGTGGGATTTCATCAGTCTAATAGTGTACCATGAATATGCTTTTTTGTTCATAGTATTATGGAGGGTTACTTTTTGACTTTTACTGCAATGGAGACTTTAAAAAATTTCCTTGATTATTTTGATTGATTCAAGACCATGCCACTTTGAAGAGTTCCTATAATTGTAACACTGAACAATCCCAGTCAATCAGTCATCCTTCTTATAATATCTTAAACCTTAAAAGAGAAAACTTGAACTTTTTCTCTCAGGATTCTGTAAAAATTACTTGACATCTCAAAAGCTAAGAAAATTTGTCTTCTCCCCCTATCCCAAGTATAAAATTAATGACTTTGCAGCCAAACTGCTAAGAACAGTGTCATTTAATGCCTCAAATGAAATAAGAGGGGACAGGCATGGTTGTGTATTCTCAGTTGTTAAGAGGCTTGTAAGTAGAAAAGCTCTTAAAACACTGCTTTACCTTGTCAAGAATGTTAATACCTCCAGTTGGAGTCCTGATATGCCTCAAGGTACATCTCACCAGTTTTCACATAATCAAAAGCACCTGGTACCATAATGAGTGAGAGATTGGCACCCAGGCGTTGTCCCCTGTGAAAATGTCCTTCGGAGTCTGATTATTCCTAGAGCCAGGTGCTCTCTGTCTCAGGTAATGACTCAAATGTCCCCAGCTTTGTGCTGTAGGCAGTCTTCTTCAAGGTCACTCAGCAGTGTGTCTTGTTTCTCCTGTATTTACCAGCTACTGTTACTTTTAAGCACAGGCCAATTAAGCGGCTCAGAATGTGAGGGTCTCTCTGAGGTTGCCTAATATAGGCTGGATTGACTTCAAATCAAATTTTAGGTTGTTTTCGTTTATCTGATTCAAAGAGTCTTCATCTTGGTAAAAGTTTGTATTATCTACCTTTCCCTCTCCTTTCTCCCACTTCCTTGCTTTCCTCTTTTCTTCTTTGTTGAAGTTCCAGAGATTAAACGAAATCCTATGTGTGGTAAAAGTTCCATGGAATGAATGAACAAAATGCCCTAGAAAAACCCCAAATTAAATACTCTTGTATACTCTGATATGTTAATTCTTTCTGTAGAGTTTGTCCTTAGTTTAACACAATGTATTGTTTTTTCCTCCTTTTCATTTCTATTCCTTTCTTTCTGTTTTTTTATTTGCTTTTTAAGTAATTGCTTTTGCAATTAGGAAAAGGCACAAGGTTATACTGGAAGGCCTAAACATTCCACCATCTGGAGAAATCAGTCTTTACAAGTGGGCTGTTTTGCTATTGTTGCTAAAAGTGTGGTCTTCTAGAACTCTAATATCTCACTTATAAAGGAGTCCTTTGCCCTTCACAATCTCGGTTTGACTTTGCATGTATCTTCTATAAGTTTTTACGATTTTGCAATGGGAAAATAATATACTTCAGTATATGAAAAACTTGGATGAATTTGACTTCTAACCATATTTGACACTTACTAGTTATATAGACTTGAAAAAATATATATATGTATATATATATATATATGTATATACATAGTGTTGGAATACTCATCCACTTAATAGGGGAGTAAGTAATCCATTTATCCTTAAAGATTATTGTGATATATTTGTACATGTACATGTACAAATCTCTGGTGTTTGGGTCAGAGCCTCAATTTGAAAGAAGATATTTGTCAACTTAAATAATATTTGTCCCACATGCTATGTTGCTGCCTTACAAAGGTAAAAAGAAGAGAATAAATTGGTATTTTTGACATATTTTTTGCATGTGTGTTGTTATTTGCATATGTACATGTGTTTCTCTATGTCAGTGTAATCTAGATGCCATCATGTCTGAATTCTTAATAAAGGTACAAAGGATAATGTTGAATTTAGTTCAATTATAGAAATTATATGTTAGAGGAATGTTCATTTTGCAGGAATATTGTAGTATTAAATGGGAAAAATCTAGAGTTGATAATATTCACATTTCTCTACAAAATTTGTGAGAAAGTTTCTGCTTGATTTTGTGAGTGTGTGTGTGTATGTGTGTATGTATATGTGTGTGTGTGTGCAAGAAGCAAAGATTACTTCATTCCTTCCTTAAAGTCAACACCCTTTTTTTTTTTTAGTGAAGCCACACTATATCTTGATTGGATTTACTGTAATAATCACCAAAGATGCCAAATGTAGATATGGAGTAGACTGATATTTGATTTGATTTATTAAAGTGCTATGAAAGAACACCACTGTGGGAACACTAAGACTACAGTGGAGAATCAGATTGAAATATTAGGCTACAATTATATAAGAATAGACTGGTCAAGTGGAAGAAATTGGCAATATAAAAGTACATATCTCAATTAGAGACACTAAACATGATGAGTCCATGTGCATGTCAGGTACTACCATGCTGTAACTCAGCCCAAATGCAGCTTCACTTACTTCTCAACAAATCCTTGCAAGATACACAACCAAGGCCTGGAATGGTGCCACATTCCTCTAATCTCAGCATGCTGGAGGATGAGGAAGGAGGATTGCTATGTAGCCTGGGGTACATAGTGAGCTCAGCCCGGGCTGAACTACATAGTGAGATCCTGTTAAAAAGAAAAATGACTCCTAGTGTACCTATTGAAAAGTTTTCCCTAGCACCATTTGATTCTCTACTATATGATCTTCCACTAGTCATTGTACTGGAAAAAGATGGAGGGAAAAGGGTATTGTGCTATGGTTAAGCTATCTGAGGTTTAATCCTACCTGGCCTCCCTTAGATAATTCATCTCAATTTCCAGAATTCTGCCAGTGTGCCTTTCCACAAAGGATGGTTACAAAGATCAGAGAAAGCATATGAACATGCTTTCTTATTCTAAATGCCAGCAGATTCCCTTAAAACATTACAACTCACATCTCAGGCTCTCATTTGTAGAGAGTTTGGTTTATTATACCTGATGTAGGTCACAGACTCTACATTTAAGTGGCTACTATGTGATTTCAAAGAGTGACTTGGGAATGCATTACTTCAACATATCACACAGAAGTACGAAGATGAAGAATAATGATAAACATTAGTATGGTGACATGATGGTGGTAGCAGTGCCTAAACTGAGATATACTTTTGGGAGGATTTCTATTTAAGTCCTTCAGATAAAAGTACATTTTAATTCAATTAGTGTTCTTTAAAAAAAAAAAAACTACTTGGATAAAAAATAGCTGAGTCCTCCTTTGAACTTCCTACATTCCCTTGCATAATTCAAATTCCTTCAGTGCTTGAGGGGAAATGGTTGGACATCCTGAGATGAAAGACAGCATTTCACAGGTAAAATTATTCCAATGAAAGCTACATCAGTGACCCAGGAAACACTTGTAAGATGTCTGTCCTAGTAGCCTTACCTACTTTATAGTTGGCTAAAATCAGCTGATGAAATTGAAACATCTGTACAGAGATTGTAAAAGAGATTTGAAATTTTAACTCTCTTAATATACTGAAGGAAACTAAAGAAAAACAAACAAATATAGATTTCAACCTGTTCTTATAGACTTAAAATTTCACTACTGTTAGTTGGTTATTTTGGTACAAAGTGCTTCATCTTTGAAACCCTGACTTTATTATTTTATAAAAGAGAGATAATAAGTATTTCACAGCTTGCTGAGAAAATAAGTGATTAAACATATTTGTGTGTCTATATAATGACCATCACTCTTCCTAGCACAAGTGGCTACTAAATAACTATCAGAACTCTCCTTTTATTTACTGACTTCATAGAAGTAAGGCAAGGAAATATTTGTAAACATTACAAGTTGAAGATATCGAGTAAAGCAACATCAGAATGATTTTGAAATCTGCTGGTCTGTTGACACTAGCAGGGGCAATCGCATGTGAGTCTCATGTTGGCGATGCAGCATTTCTTGCAAGCCCGTTCTCTTGAACATGCAGATATCCTGCATCTGTTCAGGCTAGGTTTTGCTCAAAGATTGGATCACAGTCATCCACAAGCCACAGCACTCTCTTTTTGAAAACTGGGATTGAAAAGAGATGCATACAGTACAGGAATAAGTAAACTGTCAGGAGTTTGCCTTGTCCTCTTAGATCATCTGGATGTGTATCTGCTATATGATCTGTTATTTACTGGGGAGAAAGATCTCAAATTGAGAGCTAATAATCTTCTAACCATCTAATTAACTTCCAGAAAACCACCCTTGTCAAATGGCATTAGCCCTCACTTTTTTAAGAATTACTTTTTGTTTTCAGATTCCAACTAGGAATCTTCAACAACATTTTTTCTGGTCTACATTGTAGACTTCACTAATATGAGTTCTTACTGGATCTGAAGCGTTCCCTGCAGGTCCATATCCAGTGACTCTTCACTTTTCTTCCTCTTGGTTCTCTGTCTTATTCTACTCTATCAGACCTTCTCAGGAGCTTGGAGCAGTCCTGCCCTAAAAATCAACTGGTACACCATGATGAGATACAGTATTTCACACATAGTCTCCTACTCCTCCAAAACTTAACCCTGCTCTCTGCACTCTCAACTAGCTTTTAAGTTTTACTGCAAGTATGATACCATCATTCTCACACTTTTGGAGACATGATGTGCACTTGTAGCATTTTCAATCTCATTCATTATAATACTTTCGAAAACGTATTCTGGAAATCCCTGCTCCCATGAATTCCTTAAATATTGCTTTTCTTATTAGCTGTTCTTCTTAAATTTTCAGGACCCAAAAGGACTAGTAATCTTAACTTGCAACATGTTGATTCTATATATATGCCCTTGGTTCAATGAGAACATGAGGACACTATGTTTAGTAAGTGAGTAAGGTAACGGCTTGCTGAGGTTTAAATTTTCCATAAATCTAGTGGACATTAATTGACTAAAATTTATTTATTAATTAGTAGAGAACTTCAGCCTTTACAAAGTCCTCCCTTGCTTAAAAAATATTTAGTAGCTTCATATTACCTATTCCTAAGGTCTAAGCTTGTGACAGTTAAAATGAAGTGTCAATTTTGCTTGCTTAGGAGCACAAGGGATTAGGTAAGCACAGTCTGGGCATTTATGGGTGGTTGATAGATCTTGAGTACTATAACAGTGTTCCCTAATACCTTTCTGTCTGGTATTTACCCCCTGCTTTGCTTCCCAGCTGCCATGAAGTAGGCAGCTTTGCCCTTCTAAATCCTTCCACTATGATGTTTCTGCCACAGTGTGTTGACCACAGACTGAATCTCATAAAACCATGAGCCAAATTATGTGAATGTTGGGTAATGTATCCAAGTGACAGGAAAGCTGATTAATACAGAGCTCTTCAACATGGCATTCTCAGCATTTACCACATTTATGTAGCCAACTGGGGAAACCTCTGTAATCATTTCTAGACACAAAATACATTCTGGATCTCCTGAAGCCAAAACCAGAAGCCTGGCTGAAGGAGCTTATATAGCATTGGGTCCAAGCAAACAGCAGTTACCTATTTTTGTGGGATTCTCTGTGAGGTCTTGATTATTACTGCAAAATTAAAGTTTGCACATTCAAATAAAAAACAATGGTGAAATAATGTGATAGAGCACAATAAAAACCTGGAAGTTCACGTGGAGGGTTAAATTGCACCATACGGCTTCCAGTTTCATGTGTAGTAGACACGACAGGATACATTAAGAAAACCATTTAGGCAGTGTCCTGTTGTGCTCAGTTATGGAAGGGCATATGGTATATTATCCCACATCTGAGTAATTATGAATTTCCTTGTGTTGATCCTTGTATCACTTGAAGTTTTCCCTTTTGGCACAAAGAAGACGTATGCAGCAATTTGTTAGATTTTTCTTCTTCTCCTCCCTTTCCTTATTCCTCTTCCTCATCTCTTTCTCCCTTTCCTTTACCTTTTCCTGCTTCCCTCCTTCCCTTTCTTACATTTATAGAATTTGAGATTCTTGACCCAGTAATTATTTATGCCAACTACAATTTAAAAAATAGAAACAAAAAAGTAATTATTGAAGACTCAGGGATTTTCAGTTGGAAAGGAGCTGAGTGGTCATGGCAAGTATTTACTTCCTACCTAGCAATTAGGGAAAGAATGTGGCAAATGAATAGAGATTCCAGGTTTATCAAATAGGAAGGAAATGGTCTGATCACACACACACACACACACGCACACACACACACATATGAATGATGACTGTCTGCTAAACCCTATTTGAAGCATTTCTGGGATTAATCTAATTTCATCTTCACAGTGTAATAAATTAATATTATTTCTTTTTGCCATGTTATTTATCTCTCTCTCTTTTTTTTCGGTACCAGGATCGAACTTGAGACCTTGAGCTTGTCAGGCAGGTGGTGGAACCACTGAGCTAAATCCCCGGCCTATTTATCTCTTTCTAACAAGGTAGATTCCTTGGCTGTGTATTGAACATCTTACTTTTAGTCTGTTTCTCTCACTTGTATGTAATTCTATGATACTTTTTTATTAATTTAGTTTAATAACTCTCATGATCCAGAATATT
Source organism: Heterocephalus glaber (assembly GCF_000247695.1). The sequence goes on along the minus strand of NW_004624746.1, from coordinate 23,508,121 downwards.
GTCCTACAACATAATGGATCTGTTGCATCAATAAATTATATCTAGTTTTCAAAATGAAGAAACTGAGGATACAGAACAATAAATAATTTCCTCCAAATTAGAGAGCAAGATGTTATTGCAATGAGGATTTTAGGCTTTATGTGTGATTTCCAAAACTTACATTTTATTTTTCAGTGCTCAACATGAGTCTCAACTGAACAATATCAGGGCTTGCTCCTAGGTAATTCACCTACTGGCCCTCTGATCTAGGAGTTATTATTTCTTATCTGCAAAATAGAGAAAGTGATAATATAGTAACAAATATATATTAGAACAGATATGGTCATAACTACGCATATACACACTAGTATATATTGTTTTGCTTGTGCATATCAACTCTAAAGTGTCAGTAAGTTAAGCAATATTATGCTTATTTGCATATTCACATTTATACATTTATCTATAACAATAAACTCAAAAATAAATAGATATAGATAAACATCAATGGACAAATTGCCTGGCAATTATGGAATCTATAAAGATTATAGAATGTCAGATTTTCAGTGTGTCTGGATGTAAATCCCTGGCTCTGGTACGTATTAAATGTATGACCTTGCATTTACTATGTATTATCCCTGAGACTTAATTCTGCCTATGTTAAATAGGGATTATGGAATCTCCCTCATAAGACTGATAGGACAATTGAATGAGAAAAGATAGAAAAACAGATCAGTACCTGAAATGCAGTGACTATTCAGTGATACCTATTCCTTTTTACTCTTATCATGTTAGTTTGTTTAATATCATGGCTCTCACGTCAAAATCAGTATACTTAATTGAATCTAAACAAATTTGGGTCTAATTCTATGTTTATATTTCCATTAACTTTCAGCTATATATTTATTGTTAATGGATAAATTCCTTTTGGTTATCCTAATTTTGACCATTTAGATTATTGATGTATTTTCCCATTTGATTAGAATTCTAGTCAGTAAGCATATATTTGGTAAATTTTCAGTCACTCAAATAAAATCTACTTGTACTGAAATAATACTCATAAATAATGTAAATATGAAAATAATGGTTAATTTTTAATATCAAGCAATCATCCACAGATTGGAATGAGAACTTGAAAAATTATAGTTTATAGACACTTTTCTTTATGCTGATGGATTCCCTTTGAATAAATACCTATATTATTTATTATATGTAAGTATATGCATACATTTTAAAATATTTTTATATAAGTTATTACATATATTTTTTATTTACTTCAGTCTAAAATAAAAACTGGTCTGCTTTGAGAAAACATTACCTCCAAAAAAAGCTGAACATGCTGAATACCCTGTTAAATCTACTTTTCTTTTAAACCTTAAAAAAGTAATTTATAATAAAATCTGTATAAACCTAAATATGTCCCCAAAGTTAAGTTATTGATAGATCTTAAATGTTCTAAAAATGGTCTCTATATGACATTTTTGTTCCACTTGTCAATTTCTTCTTTATATGATTTTGGCTTTGAGAGTGGGGATACTGCTGGCAGGCAGTTTTTAGCAAATCTGAAGATTTGAACTTCTCTTCATTGTTGTTTTATTTCATCTTCAAATTTCTAACACAACGAAGAAGGTGAGATTTGCTTGGACCAACTAAATCTGACAACGTATTTAGGAGGCTTGTGCCCAGAAAGTATATTCTATGTTAACATCAACAGATGATGTTTACAAAACAACCATGGTATATTAATATTTGTCAAGTAATTAAGTAGGTATTGACTATGAGAAAGGTTAATATCCTATGAATGGAAGTGTAGTCGTTTATGTGACGTATGACCCATCGCCACAAGAACACTTCAGAACTGAGAGAAGAAACTAAATGTTGGCTTCTCCATGGGGGAAAATTTGGCAATTAGTTACATCTGCAAATACAAAATTGCAGGTGCAACCCAGCTGGTTAGGCAACAATTTATTTATGTTTGATGCATAGCACAGTAAGTATTTCAGCAATTAGAGACCTGATAAAATAATTAATTAGGGCCCCAAATTAAGTCAGGCAAGAAATGTCATTATATTCAAAGCATAAATGTCATTAAAGAAATTTAAAAGATGCCCCAGAGAAATCATTTCTAAATTAATATATAGAGGACTTTGCAAACTGGTGACCTATTTTGCAAACTTTGCCAATTGGGTGAGCGTACATATTGCAAAGCATACGATTTCTGAGTTGGCATCAACATAAAACTCAAATAGAGATTCTCAATCATCTAAAGAAATGTCAAAGTGGGTCTTTGTAACCTGTTAAGTATAAATTAAGAATTCTTTAGCTCCTCACATGTATCTCATTCAAACAAATCTATACTTTAATGGTTAGTAAATGACATTAACAAACATTGTTTGCTATATTTCTTTTTTCTTTTCTTTTTTTTTTTTAGATGAGAAGACAAAAGATGTTTATGTGTAAGTTTGGAAAAAAAAATCATCAGCCTCCCAGAAGAGACACTTTTTAGTGCTGTGGTTACTTCACACAGAGTCTTTGCCCAGCCCTGGCTGTACTTATTAACCAGGGATTACTGCTGGTTACTGATTCTGCATTTCTAAAGAGAATGATTATTAACACAACTTGGATTGAGAGAAAAGTATACACTTCCCTTTAAATTATCTTGTAGACCATACCAAGTCAGCCTTATGAAATTGCCCAAAAATATTCCTCCCTTGGGTTTCCTAACATCTCAGCTTTCTGTTCACTTTAATATAGGATTTCTTCTTTTCCCATGTACTACCTAGTTAAATTGATTACATTTGAACACATTGCTCCTGAATTCTGCAAAACATACAAAAGAACAACAGGCCTTTCTCTTACACACACAATGATCTTGTTGAATTGTAAGGCTAAGATACCTTCTTACTGTCAGAAGTAAGGTAGGGGGCCGGGGATTTAGCTCAGTGGTTCTGCCGCCTGCCTCGCAAGCACAAGGACCTGAGTTCAATCCCCTGTAACCAGCCCCCCCCCAAAAAAAGGTGAGGGTAGAACAAGGCAAAATGACAGCGAACAAGCAGGTGAGCAATCATGTGACGTTGTCACTGGATGGGGTCTGAAGGGGTCCCCCTATAGAGGAAATAGAGGCTGCAAGTCACTTCAAAGAAAAAGCAGTGAGAAGCATAAGCAGATTGATTAGGCCAAATCAAAGAAATACACACGAAGAAGAGAGAACAGGTACTCACAGGATAAGGTGCCTCATGGACAGTGTATGGAATATTTATATATTCTTATGGTAGAAATCTGTGGCATCTGTGAATCTATAGACAGCATTGGGCCCATTTCACAAATGAAGGGCAAAGAAAGCCTTAATTTAAAGGTTTTTGAGTCTTTACAACTCTTAAATTGTGGGAGGATGAGTGGGTGAGTTTCCCTGAAGACAAAACAGGCATTGTAATCTTAGGTAACTTTGTGCCCCGAAGCTGCAGTTTTTTGGTTTTTTGGGGTTTTTTTAAGTATAATCTTAAAAGTAGAATTTTCCTTTTCTCTTTTCTGTCTATATTTATTTTTCTTACCCTACCTCAAAATTATGTACATCTTTAGATATTATCTCTACAATCAACTATGAAATGTGATCATAATTGTTCTATGTTCTAATTCACATAGTAAATCATTATTAGGGAAGAACATATGCATTAATAGAGAAAAAGGATATAACAGAATCAGAATATCTCTTTTGAACTTCATGGATTTTCAAAGTTCTAAAATGAAAATGACTAACACTTATTAGAAAAATAAAAAGGCAGTACCCCTGTGGGAATACCATGGTATCACAGGGTAACAAATGGATTCCATCACCTCCACTTTACCCCAATGTGAAAGAAGAAATTTTCACACTAAAAGAGGATGGCTGAACATATAACATCTGACACTGGACAGAGGAAATTGAGAGCACTATACTGTCACACATACTCCCTGTCCAAGGGAGGACACTGCACTGTGCACTGACGCATGGACTCAAGAGCAGTGTGAAGCAGCAGGGACTGTGGAAGGCAGAGATTATAATCACAAAGGGGTAGATTCTAGTCCTCAAGAGACTATATTTGGCTTGTTCGAATAATTGCACAGGCTGGCAGCTGACTGAAGCCTGCTACTTAGGGATAAGCAGGCACGTACCTGGTCTCCATGATAAGGATGGTTGTTTGGCTGCATGATCTCATTCTCAGAAACACAGTGGGCAGGGGTCTTTCAGTGAGGTCCTTTGGGGCTGTCCCAATTTTACTGGATAGCAAAACAGCACATTACATTAATCTTAATTTCAGGACAAGATAGACACCATTAGGTCATCATGAGAGAACAATAGTCAATTTTCTTGATGTTGGGACCTTTGCTGATATGAAATGAGTTATTGGTCAGAGTGGGATTTTATTCAACTGCTAGAGATGTTTCTTAAACCTTGTAATTGTTTTAAGTAGCTTGTTTGGGACCGTTTTCCTGGAAAGTACTCACTGTGATCTAATAAATGAAGTGTGTTGAAAGGTTGAAAAAAAAAAACCTGTTGAAAACAAACTTGCTCAGCTTTGGAGGGTGTAACTTAGGTTCTTTATCGGAGAACAACATACTTTCTGGGTTTCATTTCCTTTATTTTTTGTGAAAAGAGTAAAATTTATGTGGGGCCATTCCGTTGCTGTTAAAATAGCATTTCCATCAACACTATAAAGGCGCAGTCACCTGCTTGACACAGTAATGACGCCCTTGAGGCTCTTTCCACACCTGTAGAAGTATATGGAACATTTCATTGATATTGTAACAACTCTAGTACTTACAAAGAGATAGTAATAGCTCCTCTGCTGTGGTTGCTATGGCAATGGAAATGCATGTGGTACCATTGTGAATACTGCAGCAGAACTTGAACTAATACTTTAAGTAAACCAAGCAAACCACACACACACACACACACACACACATACACACAAACACACACTGTTGGTAATAAGTGGTAAGATTGTGGCTACATTTTAAAGTAATATTAATTAAATATATATTATCTAATATTTAAAGTTATAAGATGTTCTGTATACATATATATTCATGTATATATATAAAATCTATGTATTTGTCTATCTATCTACCTACCTAGCTACAGTGATGTGCCAAATAACAATGCTTCTATCAATGGTGGACAACATATGCAGTAGTGGTCCTAAGAGATTGTATTACTTCCTGATGTAGACATGTTAGTTTGTGTAAGTACACTCTATGACAAGGACAAAATTACCTAACAAGGCTTTTCCAATAATTATCCCTGTTGTTAAAAGACAGAGGACTATATAAAGAGAAGAAAAGAGATACACAAACATACACACATGTATACACACATATAAATAAATGTCATCAAAAGATTCAGGAAGATCATGAACAGACTATTAAAAATCTAATTTATTTTCTTCAATTTATTTCTTTCAACTATTTTATGCTTTATGGTGAAAATGTAGAAAACGTCACAAGTCCTTGCGGTAGGCAGAATTCTTAAGATACCGCCTAAGATTCCTGCCCCAGTATGTACTAACCTGTATAGTTCCCACTTGTTGATTAGGGGTGAGATCTATCAAAATGATGAAGCATCACTCCACCCCAAAGTGAAGAGATTTTGGCACATTTAATTAGGATGCCAAATTAATTGATTTTATTGGCAATCCTAATTTAATTAAATGAAGGACTGGGCCTTTCCTGAAGAGATTTTCCTGATGTCTGGGAAGAAGGATCCATCTTGTGAGAGACCCTGTAAGTGAGTCACTTGGTGAGGAACTGTAAATAGTCCTGGATCATAGCCACCAAGCAACAAGGACTTAAGGCCTAGAGCTGAATGAAATTCTACTAATAACGCAGGAGGTCAGAGAAGACCCCTAAACTCCAAAAGGAAACACTCCCAGCTGCCCAACACCTTAACTACAGCCTTTTGAGACCTAAATCTAAGGACCAAGGTGAGGTGAACTATGGAATTGAAACCTACAGAAACTGTGAAATAATTAATGAGTATTCTGTTATGTAGGTGACTTTAGAGTAACTTCTCTAACAGTTATAAGAAATTGATACAGTTTTTAAAAGATAAAATATAATTTCTTAATAAAATCATTTGGCATTCTGAGTCATATCTTCTTGTTTTAATTTCACTTTCTCTAGGAATTAAAAAAATGATTAAGGTACCAAATATACAATTCTGTTTTCTTTAACATTAACATAAATGTCTATGCAAAGCTCTTGAAAGTCTTCTGCACTGTGATTTTTAAAAGCTTAGTCTTCCTTATGATAAAATTGTATGCATTCATGGTGAAAGTCACAGAAAATGAAAAAGATAGGGGTCAGGGATTTAGCTCAGGGGTTCCACCGCCTGCCTCGCAAGCAGAAGGTCCCAACAAGTTTTGGAGGTCATGTGAGACTAAAATATAAGAAGACTCCAATACGTTCCTTGGCAAACAAACTTGTTGAATGTACTTCTTTTGTTCATCTTTTATAAATTCATGGTGGGAAGCGGAAGTTTCTAGACCTCCTGAATTTTCCTTAAATGGTGATTATATGTAAATGAAGCTAAGGTTCCAGATGTGGATATGCATTGGTATCTGCAGTTTCAGAGCAACATATACTTACCACCTAAATTATTACAACAATTACAGCCTTTGACAGGCAGTTTGGTGAAATCATCATGTAATAATTTCCATTATTTACACTTGAGTGGCTGTTAGAAGACGATAAAGGGAATGGCTCATGTTTGTTAACAATAGCAGGATTTATTTCATTTTCTATTTATAGTAGCAAGCTAAAATAAAATGCCCTGCAAATTTGTTTTTTTAAATAAATCCTGATTGCAATGTATATTGAAGTCTTTCAATGTATTTCCTAGTAATAAAAATGATATATTTGTTTAAAATTATAGCTATAATAATCTCAAGTTGACTTAATGTACTTAAGAATTTTCTATCTAAATTTTAGCCTGTTTTTCCATATGTAAATACATATTTATGAGTTCATTTATTGATTAGACAGGTTGCAGTGCTGCAGAAATCTAGATACTAGGCATACTGTGATCAGCTTCACATCCACTTTCTCTAGTAACACATTTTCTGTAGTAATTTTTAATAAAAATTAAAAGAATTAAGATTTAAGAGCTCTTTGATCATACAATATGGAGCTTGCATTAAAGATAATTAGAATGCAGAAAAAAAGGGCTTTCTCTAAATAATTCTATTCTAATAATTTTGAAACTACTCTGAGATACCTGTAGGAGTTTAGTTTGTTTTGGTGTGCTTTTCTTAAAGAAAATGTCTTTTAAACATATATTATAGTTGGAAGTCAGACAAATGGGAGTGTGAACACTAGCTATGCTGGTTATTAATGGTTTAACCCTAGGAAATAACCTATCTGAGCCTTAGTTTTTGGATTGGTAAAATGAGAGCTGTAATATAAAGATTTGTTGTAATGGTGGTATGTGCTTAAATAACTAAGTGTAATAGGTGCTCAGAGATTTTTGTTTTATTTTTTACATTGCAAAAACTAACAAGGACCTCTTCTGATTCTTCCCCTTGAGGCTGGAAGTCTCAGAGGCTTATGGAGCCATGATTAGTGGAGATGGTGCCTATTATTCTGTGATCTTTACTTGCTGATATAAAGTCTCCCTCTCCACCTCCACCACTAAGGCAGAGGAATCTTCTCAACAAGAACATCAAGGAAAGAAAATGCTCTTACAATATCAAAATGTATAGGGAAGATATTTTTGCATGCCAGAACACTTTTTCATGGACAGTCTTACAATACATGTATCACGATGTTCAAGACATCAATTCAGTAAAATATTTACTTTGAATCTGTCTTCTGGAAATACTCTTAAATGAGAACAAAGATAAATGCATATATTTGTTAATTTCAGCAAAAACTACAAGGTAATTGAAATGATTTTCATTTAGGGAAGCTTCCATGTTATAGAATTTCACTTACCTATTTAAAATGATGCCTATTAAACCAAATTAATGTCACTTTAAAAGTTTACAGTAAATTATTATGTACAGAAAGTAGAGTCAATCACATATACTCTTTAAATTTATTCAGATAAATTTAAAACAAGAAAATCTCTCTCAAACATATGCTTGCAGTAGTTGGCTCCAGGTATTAGAATTTGAGCAGATGTAATATAACAAAAGTTTAGTCATAAAATTGCATAAAATTATTATTCTATAAATAAAAATCTTAGTAACCTTACACATGAAACTAATGTTATATATTTTAAAATACATTTCCATATACAGTGCAATATATTCTAAACTATGTATAATACATGTGCATATATTTGCACATTCTTAGTCCATTAATATTGCTATAATAAAATACCTGAGTCTGGGAAATTTATTAAGAATGGAAATTTGTTTTGTCACAGTTCTGGAGGCTGAGAAGTCCCAGACAAAAGTGCTGGCAGATTCTGTGACTAGTGAGGATGTTTTCTGGTTTCAAGATGACACCTGGCTCTGTTGCATCCTATGTGGCCGAGCAATGAAAGCAGTGTATTCATGTGTGGAAGGCAGAGAATGAAAAGCACAAGGTGCTCCCTTCAGTCTCCTATAATCACCTCTCAAAAGACCCCAAAGCTTGCCTTGAGCTTTCAACTCCCATAAGTGGATTTTGGAGAGCCACATATATTTAAACCATAGCAATATGCAACTGAGCAAAAGATTATTTAAATTTTTCATGGATGTTCATGATGTAACTTTTTCTAATATGGTTGATGAGAAGTAATTTAATAAAATACCCAGCATGGTGCTAAGTGGCCATAGGAAAATAGTACAAGTAAATCCAGAATTATAAAGGCTGTTAATACTACAGATATTTAATAGACAAAGATACTACAGATATTTAATAGACAAAGATGGAGGAATAAGTGTGGTGCTAGGATGAAAGTGAAGAGCAGAACCTTGCACTCCATCCAGTTATGGAGATTTACATGATCTTTTTAGAACTGATGCTGGATCTCCCAACTTGACCACATCCAGCATAATGAAAGGATACTGCTGTGGTCTGAAGTTCTCCTCAAATGTCATTTATAAAAATTGGCTATTTCAATAATATTGGAGGAGTCAGAGCACTTGAAGTATTTAGGTAATTAGGACTCGGTTTTCATCATGTACTAGAACAGTTATCAAAGCAGGGGTTCGGCTGCCACAGAGTGGATTTATTACAAAAGGAACTCCAACTCCTTTGGCTTGCTTTTAATTTTGCACTACTTGCATGAACTAACATTCATTCTCATCTTCTCTTGCCATGTGCCATTATTCTGTGATGGTATGGTGAGCATAAAAGTCTGGGGTAGATGCAGGCACCTGGACATGAGCTTCCCTGTCTCCAGAGCTCAGACATAAATAAATTTCTTTATAAATCTCTTAGCCTGTGATATTCTGCTACAGAAACAGAGAACAGGTGTCTTTTAAAAAGGTGTCTTTTGTCAGTCTCCAATTACAGAAATTAAACCTCACATAGAAAACACAAAAGACTGACAAGATGCTTTAGAAAGACCAGAGGCTTAATCTTAAAGGACACTGGGTAAATATAATACCCAAAGTCATAAAACATAAAATTAAAAGTGATTTTGCATTTTCCTTAAAAGGCCCCAAACAAAACTACATCTGAGAACTAATTTAAAACCTTTTAAATAAAGCTTCTGTTTTTATTAGTACATTTTTGCAGTACATGATTACATTTATCATGAAGAGATGGCACATGTATATAATACAACTTAATTTCTTTTTTTATCCCATACTCTTCCTCCTGCTTCTTCCAACTCTTGATCCCTTTCTCATTTGCAAAGCTCTATTTTCATCCTTTTTTTCTTCAGTTATTTTGTATTTTCTTTCCCTCCCCCTTCCCTCTATCTCTTGTTCTCTCATCCATTTGAAAAATAAAGAAAATAAATAACAAAAAGTCCAATTATTTTAGTCCTCTTTCTTAGAATTTAGATTTACAATTTAAGCAGATTTCAGGGAACAGTTTGCATCACAACACACAGTATTTTGAAGATCAATAAAGTTATATTTGAAAGCAAAAACCTAGTTTTATCAGTTCATCCACCAAATTAATGTTTTATTCATTTAAAAACATTAGTATGATCATGTGCCTTTTCTTTTTTTATATGCCTTTTCTATAAAACAATATATTTCACCCACTTTTTTGCATTTTTTTGGAGTAACATCCTGCATTATTATGCATAGCTAAAGGTGAAGAGCATGAACATAACATGTGTCATGTACCTCAGATCAAAAAACTATCCTATCCACACCTCAAAAGCCTCCTGTGTTTCCTTTTGCCATTTCTCAATTTAGTCAAATCATATCCTAGAAACTAAACCCACAGGTAAGCTTTATTTGTGCTTGTATTTTATATAGATGATGCTCTGAAATATGAACTGTTTTGTATTTGGCTTCTTTCATGGAACATTATAAAATTCTACAAAACATTTCATATACTTAAACTCCCAGCTTCATATAAGTAAAACTTCATAAAAGTTACAGTCCCAGCAATATTAGATGAGATCCTAGTTGCTCTGTATCCTAGTTGACAATTTCCCCTCTCTGTCTGTTATTACAATGAATGTAGGCATCATCTCTTTTGGTGTGGTGGTGTCTCACTGTGGCTTTTTATTTGCATCTCTATCACGACCAATTAATTTAGCATATATTTGTGTTTATTGGACCTTTGCATATACTTTTATACATACTCTCTTTCTGGTTTGTCTGATTTTTGATTTGTATTATCTACTCATTTGCAGGAGTTGCTCACACATTTTTATATAGGTCCACATATGTATTGATAAATATCTTTTGGAATCCTGTGGCTCGTCTTGGGATTCTTCTAATGGTTTAGTTTAGCCCTTCTTTGAAATCACTTTAAGTGTGCTTTTTCATATCCAAATTTGCAATTAAGCCTGTGCATTTGCTTTAGTGTCTCTCAGAGAGGGCTCCCCTTTTCTCTTTCAGGCAGATATTGCAAACGACTATTCATCTCAGTTATTCAAGGGTTAGACTGACTCTGGTCCTGAGTTTTAGTAAGACTTGACCTAGTATCATTCTGAGCTTAATCAGTGCTCGTATATTCTATGTTCTCCTCACTCATTAGAAGCAGCAGGGAATCCAGCTTTGACCATGAGAGGTTCCAAGCCTGGCTTTTTAGCCTGTTGCTCTGTAAAGATTTCATGTCTGGCAAAATATTGAGGGAGAGTCTAGTTGTGTGCTTGAGAGAAAAGTCTCCCAGAATGGGTCTTTCCTCATCTGTGTAGGACCTCTCAGTACTTAAATCAGCCTTTTTGCTGTGTTCATATTACCTTGCAAGCCTCCCATATTGTCCCAGAACATAGTCCATGTACCATAAGGGAAGCTGACCATGTGCTTCAACAGAAGTCCTTCATTTTCTGCTGTGTAATCAAATTCTTCACAGGCTAAATGAACTTCTCATTTGTCTCCTTCAGCTGCTTGGCCTGGGAAAGACAGAGAACAGGCACATGGGATGCCCTCAAGGCTAGCAGAGAAGAAGCTGAAAAGCTAAGACTCACTGAGCTTCTTGCCTTACTTGATTTTTAAAAAATGTAATCCTATAGCTTCCACAGAATTTTGCTATCTCATATGTATGTTTTATTTTTTTTTAATTTAGCCAGAATTTTCTAGTTGTGCAAAGAAAGTGCTGCTCTGCTACCAATTAACACACCATACCTGAAAACAGATATCTTTATATATTTTTTGAAATGTGGATCTTCAAAGTGGGAAATACTGTCATGGATGTAGGACAAAGGTTGGAGAATATATTTTATTCAAAATAGGGATATAGGATTGAATTTCAATAATTTTCCCTTACCCATGGGGCATATATTCCAAGATGGCCAGTGGATACCTGAAACCTTTGATGGCTTAGCTAGTACTTTTATATATACGGTATGTATTATACTTCTCCTATACCTTGCAGAGTAATCATGCCACAGCTAATCTGTCCTTCTGTGTCATATGCCCCGGTGCCTCTTTTGAATCACTACTCTTGATTTGAGTATCATTACTCAGTAAAATAAAAGGTGCTTGTACACAAGCACTGTGATTTAGTCCTGGGACAGTTGATCTGATAACCAAGAGAGCTACTTTATTAACTAGCTGACAGGTAGCATATACAGACTTAATGCACTGGGAACAGACATAGTTTATATTGTGTGTGGGGAAAAAGCAAGATGGCATGCACTAACCCTAATAAATCAAATCTCTGTGCTTTACATGGACATACAAAGTGCATGTCAAATACATTGTAGTTATCACATGCTGATGGAAGCAAATAAAGAGTGGGTCAGATTTTTAAATCCCAAACTGTAGTATATTGACTCAATTGTTATAATAAATTCAGTTTATGTTTCCCTTATATTCATATACATTTTTCCTGTAGTTATAATGGAAATGAACATGGAACCTTATACCATGTATTTTTCAGTTAATTTGATGCCTTTTAAATTTTTCCCATCTATGTGCAGAGTATTCATTCTAAGGTTTAACTTAGAACCCATACAATTATCATGCAGAAACGGTGCTATCCTTTTCCTCTTCTTATATCTAAAGGTACCGTTCATTATATTAAAACAATTTAAACATAGATATGCTCATGACAAATAAAATATAAGCTAGAATATTAGAAAAATCAATAATGATACAAAGAGAGTAAACATCTACATGGTACTTGATAAATTATTTTAAAATTCCATGCAAAATTGAGAAAAGTTATTTTCAATTTTTCTAGAAATAGTTGCAAATATCTTTTTCAGTTAGAGCTATGGTCTAATAAATAACTTGGAGGCTTAAATATCAATAACACTCATTATATTTTATCTAAATATTTCTGGGGATGTAGATTCTAGGAAGAGCTTGACTGAAGGGTTTGGTGGAATTCTCTTACACAGTTGAAGTGAGATTATTGATGGAGGTTGTCCTGACCTCTCACTTCTTTTTCTTCCAAAGCTTCTCAATAATTTGGTCTTTCTCACAACATGGTGGCTTCAGGCAGTGAGACTGCTTATAAAGCAGCTGCAGTCTTCAAAATGGAGTGTGCCAGAAAGTAATGAATAGATTCAAAAATGAAAGGGGTCATTTGTACACAGTCAGTGGTTACAAATGAATCAAAAGCCTACCCAAACATAGGAGGAAAATTAGACTCCACGTATTGATGAAAAAGTGACAGGGTCCTACAAGACATGTTTTGCCTGTAATGGCCACTATATCAATCCCAACAAGAAACATAAATTATCAAATATTCAAATGCTCAAATATTCACTGGCTTTTAAGTGGCTTGGCTGGTAAATGATCTGTATTAGCTTTAATTGTGTCCTAATGACACAGCCACTTTTGTTATTCTAGGTGTTCAGAAAAAACAAAATTCAAAATATTTCTCAGCATCAGTCTAACACAGTGTGACAGATTCCAAAAATTTTATTATAAGGTGCAAAATTGAAGTTTTCTCTACACTAAATTAAAATGATTTTGACACTATTTGCTTATTTAAATTTTTCTTTTATACATTTAAGGGTTATATATTTGGTTGTTAAGGTCTTAATGATCTTCTATACTATATATGTGCGTGTGTGTGTGTTGTTTGTATGTATATGTTGTATATGTTATACTGTATATGTTTTATATTATATTACTTCTATCAAAAAGCATTAATGATCCACTGTTACAAATATTACTGTGTATCCTTAATTTGTGTAGAATGATCATAATTTAGTTTATTGTTCAGCAAATATTCATTGTATTCTTTTAATGTCAACATGGTTTATTACTGGGGCCCATTAATTTCAATCTTAGGCAGGTAATTTGCATTGACAACTGTACATAATTGCAATACAAGCCTTAAATGTGCACGCACAGTTTCACATTGTGCTGGCAGTGCCAGGAGTGCATCAGAGAAGAATATCCCAGGAATCGCTCCCCTTCAACTTGGCCTACAAATACAGAAGAACACAGGGAAGTAACCTAAATCCACCAGGCAATCTGAACATTATTGCACAGGAGAATCCATCCCAAGAAGCCATACCATTATTGGTCTGTAGATACATAAAACTAATATAAATGCATGTCTGTATAGGCAATTAAATGTGTATGGTTTGTTTTGAAGCACTATTATTTCAATAGCAATTAATATAATAGCCAAATCTGCATATCATTTTCATTATCCACAAATTCCATTTTTCCTCTAGTAACATAAGTGACTCAGTTGATTAATTTAAATAGGCATCAGAAATGTACAACAGTGGCTTCTATGTAGGGAAAGCAGGACAGCATGAAAAGTTTTGTCACTTTTTATGGCCACTTTTACATTTACTAAATTAGGGATGAAGATGTGCAATCTTCCCATTAAAAAGCTATGTAGATGTGCCAGCTGGCACAGGGCCACGATTTAAGGGAATAGAAATGAATGAGGGAGAAGTAAATGGCCACCATCTGGGTAAAGCTCAAGTGAGCTTGTTTGGACAAGGCTCCAGGGTCAAGTAAATGAAACGGACTTTGATTTCAAGATGAAGCTGTGAGGGCATAATTCTCCCTCCTGCAGGCCATGGTGCAGGTGTGGGAAGTCAGCAATATGTTTTCAAACCAGATGGGATGCAGTTGTGTCTTGGAGGCACATGTGGTTGTCATGTCTGAAGAACCATGTATAATGACCCCTGGACAAGTGTCGAGAAATGGAAAGGTATTATTAAAGCTTGTCTGAGCCAAAAGAGACAGCATGGGGGTTATACTACAAAAGGTATCCTTCTGCAGGGCTTATTAGGACATGCTGATTCCTTTTTCACTGCAACCTGGATTACTGAGAATGATACTTTATTGAAGTGCTTAAATTGCTAGGAATTTATTGCTGAGTATTTAAAGTGGGAAGAAAACATAGCTAAGCATAAGGATCTTGGTGATTAGTGTTTCCATCTTGGGCAATGGAGGCTACATGCATTCTGAACCAACTCATCTACTAGCATATATTGAATAGCTTTAAATGGGAGGCAGACATTGGATTTAAATTAAAAATCAAGAGGTGAACATAGGGTGTAGGACTACCAGGTCTCATTCATATTTGGAACATTTGACTTGAGGACTTCTGATTTTTTTCTTATTGTGTGGTCTGGTCAGCTTTCTGTGAACAGTAATTAGATTGTTCACAATAGCAGTTAATGGCCTCAAAGAAAATATTTGTGTCCCCTAAAATGTTCATGTATTTATAGTCTAGGGCTTGACTGGACTTGGCCAGTGAATAATGATTTAATGATGATTAAACACTAGATAATAGTAACAAAATTCATTACACCTAAACTATGCTGGAATTGCTGCTAAACGTTGGCAACATAGGAAAAAATAAACACTTGGTGAGATATGATTCATTTCCTTTGCATAAGCCATGAGATGGTTTCTCATGAGGGCTGGTGGAATGGACATGACAGAGCCAGACTAACCAAACTTAAATCCAAGAGTGGGAGGCTTAGAGATGTGCAGGTGACTTAGAAAGCTTAACAGAAGCAAGGGAAGAACACGGTCAGACAATCTGCATAAAGTATTGCAAGCCTTCCTTTAGTAGCTCCAGGTGTACCTTGTGGGACTTTGGTACTCCTCTCTTAGCACTGCTTGCTTCCAGCAGAGCAATTTTGTATTGGATTAGAATATCATTAGGAGCTGTGCCGTTATCACTGCCCTGTCAGTGGGCAGGATTACTGTGCCATTCTTTGCCTTCTCAATGATTAGCTCAGGGCCTGACTTTATAGAGTGTTCTCAATGCATGTTTGTGGATTTGAAAGAAATGAAACACTGTTACTCAGTGAAATGAAATGGGATCATTATAAGCTATGAAGTATTTTTTAAAAAGTTGTGGCACCCAATGAGAGCATGAGAGAGAGGTAATCTATGACTGGAAAAAATGGCAATGTTTATTAAGACATATGAAAATGTGTACATCCTTTAAGCTGGTAATACTGCTTCTTGGAGCATGTCCTAAGGAATTCATCCAAAGAAAAAAATATGTATTCAAAGAGGTATCCACTGAATGAATTTCCCAAACTAAGAAAAGTAAGAATTAAACTACTTTTATCAAGTAGGCCATGAAGCACAGAAAATAAATTTTAAGAGTGTACAAAATATGGAAAATGTTTGCATTTAATATTAAATGCAAAACATTAGTCAAATACTGTGCATGCAATATTTCTAGTTATGCAAACTTATACAATAAATATGCAATGACTGAAGGCAATATATTTTAGAAAACACAGCTGAGTGATAACGTATTTTATTGCTGAAATTTTTAGTATAAGTGTCCCAAGTCTTATTTACCCTAACATTTTACTATGATAATAATTGAATATAAATTGATTTTAAAAGGTATTCCCTATATTCTGCATAGTAAAAAGCATTTAACTAACACTGTGGTATTTTTGCTCTGAAAGCTTAAAAAGGAAGGAAACATCGTATTATTACAATATATTTTTTAATGACCCTGCAGTAGATTTCTGCATCAGTGCTTTCCACATGGCTAGGAAGGCAGTATGAAGTCACCACAGAGATGCCAAATAAATTGGATCTAAAAGCATAAACTTTTGTTGTTGTTCCAGGTAGAAAGAAAGAGCCAGGGACTAAAGGTTGTATCAGAGAGACTAATATTTGGAGGTAAAATATAATAATAAATTCAAGTACAGGGGGAAGATGTTACTGTAAATGTGGATAGTCCTGTATCTAAGGATATGGAGTTGATTTTAGAGATCAAAGGAAGTAAGTGGAGTGTTTTGAGACAGGGAATAATTAAAATAGATTTAAATACTAAAAGAAAAGAAAAAGATGTCATAGTTTATCTATGAAGAATGAACTGGATTTCTAGAGTTTTTTTCCTTAAATTCTTTTATTGATACTTAGGCATGCAATACATTTGCATTTATCATTGGGTACTTGTACCTGTACATGATATATCTTGGTTCTTATATTTTCCCCATTCCCTGTCCACCCTTCACCCCCTCCACCCTTCCCTATTTACAAAGACTTTGTTTCCATTTTTTTTCTTCTATGGTTTCAACATTTACTTTGTACCTAACTCACTCAACTTTGCCAAACATTTAATTTCACCCAATAGAATAGATCCCACTTTTACCTTTAAAATAAAAATGTTTATTTTCCACATATTAATTATAATCCTAGATGTGGTGGCAAATTTATTTATTTA
Organism: Heterocephalus glaber; assembly: GCF_000247695.1. Next base: position 23,490,922 of record NW_004624746.1, on the reverse strand, counting down.
TTTTTTGGTACTAGGGATTGAACTCAGGACCTTGTACTTGCCAGGCAGGCGTGGTGCCACTGAGCTAAATCCCCGCCCCCCCCAAACTGATATTTTTAATAGAAAATTTATTTCCAATTGACTTCATTTTATTTTATAAACATATTTTTGATATAACTCTTAGAGTTTCATCATTTAATAATTCAGCAATGATCATCAGTTAATATCAATAAATTGGTTATGAAACAGTATGGATTCAAGCATAAGTGGTTTTAGCTTCGTCACTTTAAATCAAGTGTTAAAATAATATTAAATACAAAATACATGCTGATTTATCCTTATGAGAAGATACCAACATTTTGCACTAACTATACTATTTCATGGGATCTTCCAATGACACCAAGGGAGAATTTGTAATTCCTACTTTCCATTTAAATATCTCAATTTCAAAAGGGGCAATTAGTTTAAGTAATATTGCATATGAAGCTTTTACTTCAAATTCAGCTCCTCTCCACCTCAAAGGCTAATGGATTTTTGATGGTATACACTTTGAGTAGTACTGTGATTTCCTTTATCCAAATTTCTTAGGGCTTCTGTCATGACTATTAGGAGTGAATTAATGGTATTGGCCCAGAGACACATGACAACTTAATTCATTTTGTAAAACATTAATGGTTGTGTGACATGCTCCAAAATTTGAAAAAAAGGAAATGAATAAAAAAAAAAAATCCTGTGCTTGTAGACTCCTTGGTCTAGTGCAGAGAATGATGTGTAAATCAGTGACAGAAATTTCTTAACAAGTGTAACTGAAGTAATACACTAGTAAGGTTTGATACGATTATTTATAATGGACAGGTGAGACAGTCAAGATTTCCACTTGAAAGATGGAGAGAGAAGAATACATTTTAAGGAGGAAATGGTGGATTGTCAGTGTACTTCCATACACTGTAATATCAATTAGCAACATTGTTATATGACCTTCATCAGGGGTATACACACTTTCTCTCCCTTTGCCCACATTAGTCCAGTGAAAAGAGGAAAGTGTCATATCTTGTTAAGAAAATATACTCCCTTTACTGAATGAGATTAGTTCATACAAGCTGACAACTGTCATCTATGTCCATTTTAGGAATGACTGGAAATTATTCTGTTGGGAAAAGCTTGAATGAAGAATCGGTTTTGGGATTCTGGTGTCCGCTCCCCGAACCAGGCATCCTTTTTCAAATCCTGGTTGCCATAACAACCAGATAGCACTTTTGGTCCCCAATACAGTGGACTCCTTTATGGTGATGATTGCTATTAGTCAGTTTGCACTCCAGGCAGAAATCTGATTTACTTTCCCTGAGGAAACTCAGTATATGACATGCAAAATGTCAGAGAGAGAGTAATGCAAACTGGAAGTATGGAAGTGCTTTGAAATAAAACATGTATAGGAAACTACACCTTGTGAGCCCTTGATTATTTTTAAATGAAAAGTTGTCAGATTATTCAGCTGAAAGTGTGATGTTAACTGTGTCATGCCTGTGAGCTACATGATAGTTATTGTGAAGGCAGCGCTTGTAGGTTATCTATGATGGAGTGTTTGATAAAATTTGACACCTGAAAACATTGAAGGTACCTGAATTTTTGACATCATGTTGTAGACCTATTGATAGAAAATGAAAATACATAAAAAATAAGATATTTTCCTTAGTACATGAGCCAGAGTCAGACATGTGCCTAGCTTTCTTTGCAAATTTAAGAATGGAAGAGAAGCAATTTTACTCTCAGAATACAGCAAACAATCACGGTGAGTACAAATACCACATCTAGTTCTAAATGTGTTGCTTCTGAAAGGAAGAATTTATGCAGCTTCTTTCCCAAACTTAGCCAAGCCATTACCTTAACCTTTTAATAAAGTTTGACCTTGAGGCCAACCAGTAGGTTAAAATGTCTTGGAATCGCTTATAGGGGAAAATAAAGATTGCATGTGCTGTTCAAGCAAACTGTTTATTTGTGGTATGTTTATCAGTAATGTGTCCCTGCCCAGCAAAATTGTGTCCTTGAACTAGGGATATAAAATGATACTATTAAGGGAGCCAAGCCAAGTCTGGTCAAGGAAAGTCATATATTTTCACTGACACAGCTGGTCAAGTGAATTTAGGTTCAGCAGCTTGGCTCACTTGAGAATCAAGCACTGCCATCACGCCTGTAATTACACCATGAAAGTGATTTCCAGGAATGAACATTACAAAGAAAACAGCCTTTTCCTGGCAAATATTATACTTCAGTACAGAAGAGTTAGAGAAGTGAATGTTATGTTTATATTTTTATGTGATTCATGCAATAAAACACCTTCCATTTGTATCAATCTATTTTTTAGAAATATATCAACCCACCCCAGACTTAATAGATTAGTACAATGAATATTATTTATTTGTTTGATACTCTTTGATTTGATGTCCTTTCTACCATGGGCCAGTTCATCTGGGGCTGGATGGTCTAGGATGGCTGGTCTTAAATATATGAGATGGGGATCATGGCTAAGATAGATGAGACCTTTCTTCGTGTCCTTTCTCATCTTCTACTAGTCTCACTGGAGTATTTTCAACTGATAGTTGAAGGGTTTCCAGTATTCAGAGAGAACAAGATCCAATGCAGAACAATTTTTGAATTTCTCCCTGGATCATATTCATTGTGTTACAGTAAAGGCAATAAGTATGTCACCAAGTCAATATTCAAAAGATGGAGGAGACAATCTCTTTATGAGAGGCACAAAAGAAGTTGTGCGGAATTTCTTTTTCAATGCACTTCAGCTTTCTTGTTGTAATTGAGGATGTCAAAATTGCTGGTGTGCTTTGGAATATTTTAATTTAGGTTTCTCTATGTGATTTTTTTTCTTTCAAAGAACATGAATATTTCCAAATACATTGAAAGTCAAAAGGAGGAGCAATGTGTTTACCAAGGTTAATATACTATTATAGCTGATTATATAAGATCTCAGTTGTGTGATTTGAAAACTGTGCAACTATGAGAAAGTAGGATTAGATTATCCTCATTTTATTTGTTTTACAGTTCTTTATGATAAAATAATTGAGATCTGATTTGGTTCCACTGCAGAGGCTGAATTATTCTGGCAGGATGAAAAAATATCTAGGAGACACAGGATGAAACATTTTCTTGCTTAATTTGAAGCTATCACAAAATATTTAATCTAACTTTCTGTGTTCATGAGGCACGTGAGACTATGTATGAGGAACCTATATAATTTACATGTCACCTACTGTTCAAGTCATCTGATATGCATGAAAATATTGCCAAACTTAGTGGCTTAAACCAATAGCCCTTTACTATTTGTCACTGTTTCAGTGAGTAGGACTTATAAGTGACTCAGCTCCAAGTTTCTATGTTGGAGTTTTTGAAGATTTTGACTTTACAATGTGGGTGGGGTTGACATCCTTTCATTCAAAGACTTGTATCTCACATGTTTGGAACCTGGGCTACAATATTCCAGCAGTTCAGAGGTGGAAGAATTGGGGTTATTATAGAATCTCTCTCTATCTCTATGCAATTTCTGCATAAGATCTATTCAGAACAACAGATTTAGAGTGAATGCCTATGCTCTTTCTTTAACTCTTCTCTCCTCTTAATCCTCCTCTTTCTCCTCTTCTTCCTCCTCCCCTTCTTCTGTACTGGGGACTGAACTCAGAGGCTTTGCCATGGACTATATCCTTAGCCCTTTTAAATTTTTTTAGATAGGATCTCATCGAGTCCTTAACTCACCCAGGCTAAGACTTGACTTGCAATCCTCCTGCCGCAGGCTTCCAGAGTGTTGAGATTACAAGTGTGAGTCACCACACTGGCCCTGCATTACTTATATGAGAATTTAGATCACAGAACTTGTCACTGCAGCAGTGGCTACTGAAGGAGGTAAAGATGAGATAATCTATGCCTAAGAAATACACAATGCACTTTCATTCAAGCCAATGAGAATCAAATACTGAGCACTTATTGGTTGCTGCCTACAAACTTGAGCAATAGTAGGGTACCAAGGTGGGCCTTTTCTATTATTTACTGTGGTAAAACTATAAGAGATCAATTCATCACAGGAAAGTAAAATAAGCATTATGATAGAAGAACACAATGTGTTCTTGGTACAAAGGAAAAGTGGTAGCAAGTTATGTCAAAAGGAGTATCTTTGAACAGAAAAACTTAATGGATGGTGTGATGACTGACAAAATGTTCAACCAAGAGGATTTGTCTAAATGAAAATGAGGATGAAAAAATTTGCATTCAAAGCACACAGTAAATAGGGGGAGGTCATGAAGGTAAACATAAAACAGCAATATTCTGAAGTATTATTAAATCTCATGATACAAATTTGAAATATTCATAAACTAAAACTTGGATTTGGTCATTTTGCCAGGGTCAGAGGACTTTTCAGTGAGTAATTCAGAAAAAAACACCAGAAATTCTGTGACCTCAATCAGTTTTTCACTTCTATTTTATGAGACTTAAAAAAAAATTGGTTTTCAGTCATTTATTTAAGAAGAAATGTCATATTTGCAGCACTTATTTTTCTTTCTTTTAACATAATATTCATTAACAAATTGAATGAGATTTGCTTACTTTTGATTTTCTTTTCATTAGAAGAATTATGAAATATAATCAGGAATTTATGATAAACATTTTATAGTCATCACATAGAATTGGTTCTCCTTAGGTGGAGGGATGGAAAAAAATCAATTTTTAATTTGATCTGTTAAATTAATGTAAACTTTTCTTTTAAATCTATATATGAAGTAGCAAACTTAGATAACTCAGCATGATGCTTCTGACAGATGGGCCAGACTATGGCAAGGTGAAAAAACCAAGAGACACTTGATAGAGACCCTGGACTGGGGAACAGCAACTGGCACATAAACGAAAAAATGTGAACAGTGTAAGATCAGATTCTGATTCTTCCAGCAGCCAACACTTCAGGAAACCATAAATGATAGTATTCATAGGATTGCTCAACTGTCCTAAGGTAATATGTCAGAGGACACTCGTTAAGGCTGTAGGAATGAATTTTTCACACTGCCTGAAATAATTCAGTAATGTTCTAAAGAGATATCTATGTTAGGTCCAATATGTGATTTTCTAACCATACCATCTTTCTACCTTTTGGGTTTATAAAGTCTATTCCAGAGACCGGTGACAGAGAAATTTAAACTAAAGTGATGAAGAGACACTTCTGGACACTAGGGACATGGTAACTATAGCAAAAGGCAAGATAAATTCACCACTCTTCTGGAAATAAGATATAAGGAAGAGTATTTCAGTAATTTAGATTTTTTTCTTAAACCTTTCTGAGTCTTCAAAAAAGGAATGATTGTTTGGAGAAGAAAAGAGCTGACATTCAGTAAGAAATACTTTTTCAGAAAGAAAAAGTAGGTCATTGATTAGGATCGATGCTATGAACGAAAGGAAAAGATGAACATTTTGAAATATATTTGTAAGTTTTAAAGATAACAAAAACATATGACTTAATAATAAAACATATGACTATAATTAGGGAAATATTGGTTTTTGAGAGGACTGCTAGAGAAAATTATTTTATGCAATGGAACAGGAAAAAAAAGAAGGCAAAACAAATTTGTGCTTTTCTATTGCAAGATTTCTTGGTAAATTTTGTGGGTTTGTGTGTGTGTGTGTGCATCAGAAGAAGTAGAAGCCCTGTAAGATCATGTCAACAATTTCAATCTACAAACTGCATACCAACTCCAAATGAAAGAATCAGGATACACTCAGTGCTGAATAGTTCAATAGCTGTTCTGAGCATTCAGTATATCAGCACATATGTTTCAAGTAAGTATTATTTTCTGGTCATTGTGCTTGAGATTGAGATTAAAAGAAAAAAGTGAGAATGATATTATATACTTGTATAACTTACCACCAATTATGAAAGCTCTAAATTTTATATTTAAAATGTTGTGTGCTGATATAGATAATTAAACTTTCTGGAAGAATTTAGAGAAAGAAGGATGGAGAATAATTCATATTGATATAGGTTTTAAGCTAAGTCTTAAAAGTGTGTGTCTAGTTAAACATAGGAGACACATGCTAGGCAGAGGAAAGAACATGATCTGATGCATGGAGCAGAATGGAAAGAGGTGTTTATTGGATACTGTAAATGTTCACACACTATAGAATTTTAAAATATAAGATGAGACATAGGAGAAGTCAGGGAGATAAAGGATTACCAGTCACATTGATATAGGGGGAAGAGATGTAACTCCCAAACCTGCTAGATATTCAAAGTGCGAATTCATGTTCTCTAAAATTGAAGAATGAATTCCAGGAACAATGGAGGTTAAAGGTAAGTAAAATTTATTGAGACAAAGATAGCTTCCATTTAAGAGAGACAGAAGGGAGACTGGAAACTGGGTTGCACACTCACACAACTTCTTAAAGGTGTTTTATGAGATAAATCCACGAGGTGAGGTGGGTTCAAGGTGAGACAAAACTATAGTCAACTAGTAAGATTGAAAGTACAGTTGCTTAGGTAATACTGATCCAGTGAGAAATCACACAGTGGAAAAAACTATGAACAACCAATAAGATTATGACAAATACAGTTGCTTAGTTAATATTGATTAAATGGGGGTCCAATGGGGAAACAAGTCACAGAGCAAGTGTATAAGGAATGAGTAAGGATTTTTGGTGGTAAGGGGTGGGTCAGGGATCTTTCCTGGAAGATCTTGGTCCCCTACTCAAGTGATTGATATCTATTCTAAATACCAATGACTGCTATTCATCCTATGTGGATTCTTCTCTTCTTTTATAATGCTGGCCTTCAGTGAATGTGTCTTGATTGTCCTCCATGTCCTCCATGTTTGTTCCTTGTGGGCTGGCCCTGTCCAACTGCCTACAAGATTTCTAATTAACTTACCTATCTACAATAACATCAATATATTGCATCTTTAAGATTCCAGTCTACAAATGCTGAATCTTTCATTTAGATGTACGGATTCAGGATCTTCATGTCTAGAGGCCGAGGAATCAATTAAAATTGAGCATAATAAGTCACATGAGCAATTGGGGTGTAAAATAAAGTTGTAAATGTGAATAGATTTGATATTTAGGAGGAAAACTTGCCAAAATACACAGGGAGATGCAAAGTGGAAGACGGAGAAGAGCTTTGCACTTAGGGTAATGCTTGCAACTAGTGCGTGAAATAAACATCAGAATCTACAGAGCCAGCAAAGTATCAGAGCCAGAACAGAGGATGCAGGGACAGAAAGCAGGATGCATCAGACTAGAGATCTGCTAGCCTAAGAGTGTGGGAACAACCAAGAACCAAACTAGATGATGCACGTATCAGTGAGGGCTGACAAGACAAAATGAAAATGAAGGTACAGATAGAGAGCTTGAAGGAGAAGGTGGAGAAAGAGGAGGAGGAGGAAGAGGAGGAGAAAGAAGAGAAGGAGAAGCAGGGGTAAGAAAAGAAGAAGGAAGAGAAGGAGGAAGAGGAGGAGGCCATTTTCAGGGACCATCCCAGATTCGCTTTATATATCCAGCCACTCATAACTGTTGGAAGAAATAAAAATGAATGGACCAAGAAAATTCCCAAAACCAATATACTTTACCTAAAATTGAATAAAATGTCTACTTCCAAATTGAAAAAGGTCTTTATTGAAATTATTTTCAGTTTATGAAAGAATATAAAATGATTAATTTTATATATTGGAATATCTTCTGTAATGTCCATAAAAATGTAACATCTGGGGAGCATTGTATACCATGCCACTCTATGCCACCCTACATCACACTGTAATATCTAGGGGTGTACAACAAGCCACTGCTCTGCCATAGCACAAAGCTCCCAGTGATACTAAACTCAGTGTAGGTAAAGAACTAAAGAAGCAGTTCAAAATAAGAAAAGACAATTTATTTGAAGATAGGAAAGGAGGAAAAGAGATGACAGAAAGCTACTGATGAGTACTCCCTACTGATGAGTAGGGAGAGTTTGAAAGTGAGTAACTCATGCATGCTTGTCTGCAGCTCCTTTTATTGAGGTTTTTGTCCCACCTAGGCTCTTGGAATCTGATTGGCTCCCTGGCTTGTCTTTCATCCTAACCTTGGATATCTTCCAGCCCTGTGACCTTTCCCTGTCCTTTGGTAGAGGGTAAGATGGATGGGGACCTTATGGATAGGTAGTTTCAACTAAAGAATTAACCAAAGGGGAAGTTTTCTATACTTATGTTAATTGGCCTACCTAGGAACTTGACTGTAGGTCCTGAGTTCTTTGACTTGGTCTTCCTAATTGCATGAGTTTGACGCCTTTGTCTTTCTAATTCCTCAGAGACTAGATGCCATTGCCCTTCTAATTGTTGGAGTCTGGCTGCAGAGGTCAAAACTGTCTTCTCAATTTTTTAAATAAAGCTCAATGATGCCTTTGTGAGACCAAAACCACTCCATTTTGCTAAAATCCACCATTCCCCTAGCCTCTCAAATTAATGGTTAAAATGTGTTTGCTCTGAAACAAAAGATACAATCTGTAACAAACCAAAGTTCCTAAGTTAATTACTCAGCCATCTGTTTACCTAGGAAATGAACATCTTGGGCCCACTATCTGTAGGAACAGTCTGTCAATGTGCAGACTGTCAGTGCTGGGTGGTCATGACCATTAGTCACCGTGTCTGCTGACTATCAATATGTGACAGTTGCCCACTAACCTTTGTCCTTCTTTTCTTTTGTAAAACCTATATGTAATCCCCCCTTACCCCTGATGAGTTCAGCCAATCAAAAATGTACACTTCATGCTCGCTAAATGTTAACCAATCATGTAACTGCTAAGTGGAGAATCTCCAAACCTTGCTGTAACCTCTATAAAAACCCCGCTAATTTGGAACTCGGGGCTCTCAATCTCGATCCTCTGTGTCAGTGACAATTGAGAGTCCCTGCTTAAGCTTGAATAAACGACCCTCATGTGCTTACATCGAAAACAGCCTCCTGGTGGTCTTTGGGACTTCACAATCTGGGCACAACACCTTCATCTGATCTTTTCCCTGCCTACCATGCCCCGAACACTAAGGTAAGGAAACCCAATTGCAAATCACCAATATTTCATAAAGATCATGTGGGACTGTATGATTCAAAATTCAATTACTCCCCTAGCCTCTGTTGTGTTTAAAATTTAATGGTTAAAATGTG
>NW_004624746.1:23406004-23463810 GCF_000247695.1 Heterocephalus glaber | reverse complement strand
TCCTGTTATCTAAAAATTATTTCTGATTTCATTTTTTCCAGATCCCCTTTTGTTGCCAGTTCAGTGGGTCCAGGTGGTTGAGTATCAGTGTTCCATCTCATTTCCCTTTGGGGTTGCTGTAGGTGATCTGGAAGTCTTGTTTTGAGACTTATTTGCATGTTTTCTCATTTCGACTGGGGGGGGGGCTGTTGGCGCCTTCAAGGATTACTTCCTCTGAGCTGGGAGAGGTGGGACAGGGGCTGGAAGCAGCAGTAGGGATGGTGCCCCCAAATCCCCTTCCTGTGGGCTGGGAGCAGCGGGAGGGATGGTGGCCAGGAAGCCCCTTCCTCTGGGTCAGGAGCGGTGGGACAGAAGGTGGCCCAAAAGCCCTTTCCTCTGGGCTGGGAGCAGCAGGAGGGATGTTGGCCGGCCAGGAAGCCCCTTCCTTTGGACCAGGAGCAGTGGGACAGCGGCTCAGAAGCCCCTACCTCTGAGCCGGGAGCAGCAGGACTCAGTACCATGGTCTAGTGGTCTGGTGTCCTCTGTTTCTTTGTAGTGTGGAACCAGGTGGCTATACAGAGGAGCGGGGAAGGGTCCAGTGGGTTGTTGCCGGGGCCAGGCTGATTTGGAGAGGGACTCAGGAACTTGGTAGGGTGTCCGCAGACCTGCCTGTCTGCAGCCGGCTGATTTGGTGTGTTTGGAGCAACTGGGGACCTTGGTAGGGCTTGTGCAGACCTGCCTGTCTGCAGCGGGCTGATTCAGCTGGCACTTTATTTCTCTGCTTAAACACTAAAGTCTTAGTTCAATTATTTTGCTAAAATTTTACTAAAATTATTTCACTAAATTTTACTAAAGTCTTAGTCAAATTATCACCTCCTCTAGGAACCTTTCCCTGACACCCCTTTCTAGGATGAGTTAAGTACTAGCTGTTTGTGCTCCCACAGACATCTGAGCTCAGCTTATTACGATCTCATATGCAGTGAATTATTTGTCTCTTTTTTAATTTGGCTCTGTCTGTGAACTTCCACTCATTCTTCAAGAATCATCTTAAATTATCTTTGTGAAATTCCCTTTTAGGGAAAGACATCTCTCACAACCTGCTGCAGACTTAAACCAGGTCATTTAACACACCTTCCTTTATTGTTATATTCAATAACACATTTTATTAGGTTCTATGCCCTCAGAATCTAGCACTGGATCTGGTGTATAACAGATGCTCAGTGAAAGTTGCCTACATTAAATTTCAGGGCCACCATTCCATATGCTCATCCCCATTCAGATTTGTTTCTTCCCCAAAATATCTTTGGAATATTCTTGCATTCATCATTTCCTTTGGACCAATGGTTCTTCACATATTTAGTAAAATCTCTGAAATACTCCTTTCAGGGTTTGGTTGAGGTGACAGCTACAGAACTGAAACTCTCCATGACAATGCTGCATGGTCATGATCCCACCTTTCTGAGCATGCAAACCAGCAGGGCTGGCTTCTTCAAGATCCTGTGAATAGTAGAAAGAATCAGTATCTGACAGAAACATTTTTGTGCATGGAAAGGTTTGCTTTTTCTCTGGTAGCTCACTCAATATGGAAAGAAACTATAATCACAAAAGTTCTGCAATTATTTGAGCACATTGTATCAGGGATTTTCTTTTCCAATAAGTTAAATATTTTATATTTTGAAGTATTCTTGGCATGCCCCCAAGCTATTTTTCAGTCAAACCGATACCCTTAAGATGACTTCTACTTCTTTTGCTATTACAACTCTCCCTATGGTAGATCAAACCAATGAATAAATAACCTAATGAATAAATATGCATTCCTGGCAATGAGAAGGCAAACCCAGTGAAGATTCCAGTTATGCTGTACTAGCGAAATAAGAAGCAAGAAGTGTTGATGTTGTATCATGAGCTCCAGGATCTGCATCGTTTCTCAGCTGCAAATCTGAGTCATTTCTGTATCTGTAGAAATTGATCCCCAACTTCTATTTTTCTAAAAGAATTGAGGTGCAGAAATTGAGGTGTGTATCATGTGCTACTGTTTGTCTAAAGCAAGAGAAAAGTATATATACTTGTGGATGTTTAATTTTCCTTGAAGGATACTCAAGAAATCAATAATAGTTGCCTTTATAAAGGGAAACTAGTCTGGAATACAGAGATGAGTAGCAGAATTTTATTGCACAAGCTTTGTATTTAGTGAGTTTTGTGCCACTAGCATATACTTTTTCCTATTCAAAAACAAAATACAAAATTTAGCTAAGGCCTCATTTCTGAGTCAAGTCATTAGAGAGAGTACTGGGTTTCACAACAACCAGGGAACTTACATCTTTCAGAGCCTTTCATACCTCTTTTCCTTTCAGGGGTCACCAATGAATTATTCTCTTGTACGAATTCATACCAGATGGACTCATAGGAAGCTTGTTGCATATAAGGCTTGATTTCATCATAAACTTTTCCCCTTAGTAATGTGCACATTATCAAAATGTGAACCCCTCCACACTTCTTTTTTTTTTTTTTCCTTTTGTACCGGGGATCAAACTCGTGACCTTATGCTTGCGCGGCAGGTGGGAAAACCACTGAGCTAAATCCCTAGTCCATCCTCCACATTTCTTATCCAGAACTGTCCAGAGGTCAGTTAGGCAGAGTTCTTCAAAAATTTTAAGCCTTTCTGACAAGGAGGGGGTATCACCAGAATTGATTTAATAAGTTATCATATATGTTGAGTGCTTATTGGACATGGCTGAGAAATTTACATTTATGGTAGTGTCACTTTCCTTGAAACCAGATCAATAAGAGTTATAAGAAAATAAGCATTTGTTAAACTACTACTATTTATGGAACTTTAAGATGCATGTTTTCTATTCATAGTTATCTGAATTATAACTAATTCATTTAATCCACTCAAACTCATCTCAGGGAGATATTTTTACTGTCTTTTTTCTAATTAAGTAAACAGAAATAAGTACACTGAATAAATAATCCATATATGTGTCCTCTCTGACTCTAAGGTTCTTTGTAGAAAACTCCCTTAGAACTATAGAAAATGGTGTGAAGATAATAGAGGTTTAAAATCGCTTTTCTTTGTTCCAGCTGTGTTTGACTAATCCTATACAGCAAAATATCACCACCAAATACAAGATATATTTCATAAAATGCCTTAATTTGTTTATTCATCACTTAAGGGTACATTAGAGAGACTGGGAACTTGATCTTCATTTTCCGACAAACAGATGTTGTTACTAAGAAACATGTAATTAAGCACTTTGGAGCAATTATTCTAAAATATACTGTTCACCTTTCCAATAACTTTCCATGTGGTTTCTTGAAATTAAGACACATTTCATGTTGACTCATCAAACGGCCCCGTGCCCCCTCCTTTGAGACAATGTTACCTCAAAAAGTATGATTTTTAAATTGCCAGCCTAGTACAAAGAGGGAGAATGTCAGACCTCCTACATATTCAGAACCGTCTGTCACCAGGTCTGGAGCTGCTTACTGAGGCTTTTTAAGCCTCTTTCTACTGTTTCTTTTCCTTACATCCAGGTGATTATTGCATTCACAAAGCATTTTTCTCCCCTTTAGAAATTCCAGAATCTTAACGTACATCTGTAATAGGTGAGATTCTAACAGATAATTTGAACAGCTCAATTACTTGATTTCTCCAAATGTGCTGTGCTCTAACACATCTTTTTGGCTTTATATTCACAATCTCCTCCACCTGGCACGTCTCTGCCTCACCCACACACCCACCATCTCTTGCTGATCTTTATTTAGTTTTCAGAATCCATCTCATCATTGGTTTGTCTCTGAAATATATCCTGATTTTATCCCATAACTTAGGCAGAGTTACGAATCTTCCCATTGTGACCACATTGAACATAAGGAAGAACTGTCTTAGAATAGTCACTTGCCTGCCCACCTCCTCCCATAGAATAATGCTTTTCTGAAATCAAGTACTCACTCACATAAGGATAAAATTGTTATTATAAATTATGCCTGGCACAAAGCTTCCTTCAGTGTGTGAATAATTTTTTGGCAAATGTTTAAAAATATATTTTTTTGTTAGAGCAACAGAGTTATTACACCACTAATGCATAGACCATTATACTGAAACCATTGTAGGTCCCACGTACACAGTGTTGGTACAGAAGGGATCAACTGTATGGGCAAGACTCACAGATACCTTTTCCCCTCACTTATTGCAATACGAGTGAGAAGTTAATTAACCCCACCATACAACGGGTCTTCTTTAGGGAAATGAGGATAAAATAGGATTTTGATTCTATAGAGTTGTTCTTATTTAAGGAGATAAATTTATATTAGATAATAAGTATCTAATGTACTCATTATCTTAGTTACATTTCTCATTGGTGAGACAAAATACTTGACACCTAAAGTTAAAGAAAGAAATATTCATTTGACTGACAGTTTGTGGAGGCTTCAGTTCATAATTGGCTGGCTCCAAGCCAGGGTGGTATGGCAGAAGGGCATTCCAGAGGAGAAACTGTTCATGGCAAATAGAAGGCAGCAATACAGCAAAATAGTAAGTGGCAAGGGATGAGAAAAAAGCAGGACACTATTTCTGTCCCTTATAAACTATCCAGGCTTTCCACCCTTAGGGCAGGTAGCACTCACACCCAGGGTTGGGGCGCCTTAATCCTAGCATTGCAACATGAATCAATCCCAGCATCACACACACTGGATCCAGCCACCTCTGAAACACTTCACCTATAACCACATGAGGCTTTGGAAGAACATCTAGGTACAAGCTGTAAACTTATTTATGGATCTGGGACAACATAAGCATTAAGGACCTTACCATCCATTTGGGAAGAGAAGTTAATCAAATAAATAAAAACAAAACTTTCATTTTAAGTACTACGTAATAAGGAGTTTTAATTCACTCACTCATTTAACAATATATGAAGATTATAATTAACACAATAATAGGACCCACAGTATCAGGAATTATACCTTCTTAAAATCTCAATCTACTGTTCTAGATCAGTTGTTCACAAACAGGACTATCTAAGTGAGTAGAAATAGCATCAACTGGGAATTTGTTAAAAATGGAACATGTCCAAATCCAGCCTTGATGAACAGAACCAGGCTCTTGGCACTGGACCCAGTCTGTTAAATTTTGAGAGCCATTGCTCTAGACAAAACTAATTTAAAGAGAAAATAATATAGTTTGTATTCATAGCCCTCTCTGCAAAGTGAGGTCTGACATTTTCCAACAACATATATTTTTTACAAATCTTGACTTTTGATTACTTTATAGAATGGATATGTATTTCTGAGATGTTCATTAACTAATTGTCCATTCCTTATCTTATCTGAGACATTGTTCACATGAAATATTTTCTCCCTTTGCTCAATTAAAACCTGTCTTAAGGATAATATTCTTGGTAGATTTATTATGTGGAAATTTTTTAGAACATAATGATTGTATCAGGGTTCACTAGAGGAACAGATTTAATATAATTAATTATATAATATCTAATTATATCATATGATATACAAAACATTTACAAAGTAGCCTTTTAGTGGCCACCTGTAGAAGTAGATGTAGAAGAATGGAAAAAGTACCATCACCACCCTGGAGAGTGAGAGGATCCAGTCAAAAGTCAAAGGCCTGGAGCTCACTGCAGAATATCAGATGGATCCTTTCCAGAAAACTAAAGGCTGAAGAGGCCATGCTGGAAAGCTGAAGCATGAAGGAACATCCAAAGGCAACAGTGAAGACTGAAGCTTCTTCACAGAAGAAAAGCACAAATTTCCTTTTTTCCCTTTTTATTGCTTCTGGACTACAAGTCTATTGGTTGATATTACCCACATCCACGGTGTGTCTTCCCTCTTCAGTAAGTAAATCATCCAGACACATCCAAAACTGTACTAAACTAATCCATGAGGTATTTATTATTAAGGTTGACACTAAAATTAATATCACAATTATTTTTCTTCACATCATTTACTTTCCCCCAGTCCTAGGCCAAAATTCTCCTGGTGGTGTTTGGAGACATGCTAAAGATGAAGACTAGAGGAGAAAAAAAAGAGTGTCCTTATTGACCAAATATTTTCTGCTATTCTAGCAATATGTCCTTATATTTACTACAATTCCTGGTATTTTATTAGCATGCTAATAAAGGAAAACTGCTTCTTTCCTCCTGGAGGATGCTGTATCTCTAGGTATAACTTGCTATATTATTGCTATTAAAATAATCTAAATCTTCAAATTTTGAGAGATAATTGAAAAAAAGGTTCCTAACATCCTGGGTGGGACATTTAATTCACTTGATTCATTTGGGAAAGGAAAGGCCAAATTCATCCTCATCAGTTCAAGAGGTTCAGTGGGGCTGGGTTCTGGGGGTATAGCTCAGTGGCAGAGCACAGTTTTAGCTTGAAGAAAAGTGTGAGTTCCATTTCCAGTACCACAAAAAAGAAAAAAAAAAAAAAGGCAATTAACTGGATATTTTGGGAGTCCTTCCCAATTTTTTCTCACACATAAATCTATGACTTCCTTGTTTCTTTGAAAAAGAGTTTTAGAAATAGTAGGCACTCACTCACCCTAAATCTGTGCTACTTCCACATATCTCTGTTCTAAAGCTTAATTTTTTTAAAGTGACACATTATGTGTATCATGAAAACTATGGATATAATCAATGTTCCTTACTGTGAAAGTGTGCTTTAAAAATAATATGATGTTTATCCTACACTGAATCTCTTTTACATCATTCTTGCATTTGAAAGCTCAGCAACTCTTTCATAACTGGACATTTACAATTCTATGTTCTTAAGGAGAAAAAGCTGAATAGTGAAACATGAAGTACACAGAGATATAGAATAATGGATCCAATTTTTGGCTTTTTCAATAAACTGAAACATTTTACTAAATTTGCAGGACAGTTATTGATTCCATTGTTTATTGCCATTTTTAAAAATGGAAAAAACAATAGCATTTAATACTCTGTGTTCATTTAGCAAATTTCACTGTAAATGTGGAATCTTGTCATTATGGTGTGAACATATACACAAGTACATGCAAAATGAAATTTTGATTTTAAATGTAATATATAATGTTCTTAACTTAATTGCATTTCCTTTAAAAAGTGAATTGTTTGTCTCAAGGAGGTACCTAGATATGTCAAAGATGGTTAATGTGCCATAATTAATTATCCTTTCTTTTTCCACTGGAAACATTTCAATTATACATAGGGTATAATTTTAATAAACAAAGAAAATGGTGATAATATTTGATGAGTGTTATCTTTCACAAATTTTATAACCCAAAATTCCAGGTAACACAAAATAGCTCAATTAGGCGGTTGTATTAACTTTCCAAATTTATTCTTGTGCATGTATATATTTTAAACTTCATAATGTTTAACAATCAATGCAATGAAAATGCAGGAATTTCTAAGCTATTCAGAGCCAAAGATTGTAACCTGGAAATCATAAGCATTATACTTTCTTTTGGTTCACAGGACAATACATTTTGCTTCAACAATTTGGAGAGAAGATGAGTGAATACTCATTTTATTATGGTCTTCAATCTTCTGAAATAAATGTACAAACTCCAGTGAAAAGTTCAGAAGTGAAGATACCAGATGAAAAAAACCAGTGTGAGGAACCCTGAAGAATCCACATATTCTTAATTTACTTATTAGTTTATTAATTAATAAATATTAATTAATAAATTAATAATTAATGATAAATTAATAATTTATTACTTATAAAATATTTTCCATGAACATTTTCAGAAGCTACTTTAATTGAAATTCAATTTGACTTGGCTAGGCACGATACATATTTTATAATACATTTTTATCAGTACATTTACTGGTACATTTTTATCAGTAAATTTTTGCCAGAGGCTGACCATTAACAAATTTATCTTTCGAGAGGTACCTATGAGATGACTTTTATAAAATAAAAAACGACAATTGCCAAAATACCATCCATCATACATCTATCAAAATACTTTATTTTGGATCATATCTTCTATTTAATGGCTGATTATTAATAATATAAGTAAAATATTTCAAAATTAAAAATTTAGAAACAGCAAGTCTACATCATTTGTAATATATTTGATAAAAGGCATTAAATTCTCTGAATACATACATTAATTTTTGAAATAGCACTTAAAATTTTGAGAATTTATTTCAGGAAATGAACAATATAAATAGGTAGCATTTTAAGCAGTGATATTATCCATTAAATAGTAAGTGAAATACCATAAATATCCAAAATACATATATGCTAAATTAAGCAATTACAAATCAGCTCAAAATTCTATGTGGCTTATTGACAATATGAGTGGTATAATTATCTAATATGACACAAATATCAGATTGACCACGCATCTTGATTTAGTCAACATTAAATTTCATTTCGTACAAAAGTTTATCAATTATCACAAGAATGATAATTTGATTTCCTTTGTTTTTTATAGACATTTAAAAACAGGCTTTATTTTTAGAGTAAGATTCACAGTAAAATTGAACAGAAAGAATAGTTCTCACATATTCCTATCCCCCAACTACATCTCCTCCTGTGTTATCAATAACTCTGCCAGAGTGGTACATTTTTTACCATTCATTAAGCTATATCAATACATTATAATTTGAACAATTAGTCTGCATTAAGTTCACTTTTTGGATAAGGGTATAATGATGTGTACCATAATATCATAGAGAACAGATTCACAGTCTTAAAAGTCACCCGTGCCCTGCCTATTTATCCTTATATCCTTCCTATCACTAGGAAAAACACTAGTCTTTTTATATTCTCTATAGGTTTGGTTTTTCTACAATGTCATATATTTGGAATTGTACAGTATGTAGCCTTTTAAAACTCACATGGTAATATACATTTAGTGTTCTTCTATGTGTTCTCATGGGTTGACTTTCTAGTATGGAATAATATTCAGTTGTCTGGGAGTACTATAGTTTATTTATCCATCACTTGCTGAGGGACATCTTAATTGCTTCCACATTTTGACAATTACTAATAAAGTTACTATAAACATCTCTGTGGGAAGATTGTGCTGACATTTTCAACTCCTTTGGGTAAAGCCCAAGAAATATGATTATTAGATCACTGGTAAAAATATGTCTAGTTTAATAAGAAACTTCCAAAAATGTCTTCCAATATGGTTATACAGTTTTGCATTCCCACCAGCAAAGAATGAGAGTTCCTGTTACTCTACCTCATCATCAGCATTTGATGGTGTCAGTGTTCTGGATTTTGGCCTTTCAAATAGGTTTATAGCAGTATTCTTTGTTGTTTTACTTTACTTACTAACAATATATGATATGGAACATTTCTTCATATGCTTCTATGCCATCTGTGTATCTTCTTGGATGAACTGTCCAAGTTCTTTTCTTCATTTTTAAGTCAGGTTGTTTTCTTATTGCTCAGTTTTAAGATTTAAAAAATATATATTTTGGAGATTTGTTTATCAGATATGTCTTTTGTAAATATTTTCTCTGAGTCTGTGACTTGTCTTTTCGATTTTGGTTTAGTTTTTTTCACAGAGTATAGGTTTTTAATCTTAATTAAATTCAAATTATTGTGTATTTATTGTGTGAATTATTATGCCTGTGGTGTTTTATCTAAAGGTCAGCATCACACCCAAGGTCATCTAGATTTTCTCCTATAAACTTTCTAAGAAATCCATTGCACTGTGTTTTACATTTAGGTCTATGAAGCATAGATTCCTTCTTATTCTTGCAAGCTTTTGGAGGTGAGAGGTTTCAAGATAAAATGACATTTCAAAGCCTTTTACTGTAAGGTCTATAAGATCATGTTGCCATCTAACTCCAGAGCACTTTCCAGTATGTTAGAAACAATACTAAAAATAATGAGGTGCACAAAAAAATAAAGGAACATCCAAGAAAATATAACATTTAAGCAAAATATAACATTTAAGGAAAGCTCCAAAGAAAATATTAAGGTTTAGGTCAGCAATATATTGCAGAATAAAATCTAGCATAGACAGAGAATGCCAGGTGGAATGTTTTCATGAGTGACAATGAAGAACATGCAAAGAGTTTTAACTCTGGTATCACATGCAAGTTCAGGAAAAGGGTATACAAAATGGTAATAAGGAAAAGGGAATTAATTTCTATTTAGCTTTTTAAATTTTTCTTGGTTATCAGCTTAATTTATTCTGATATATCACATAGCAGCACCAAGATTTTGCTTATTTCACTACTAAAACCAGTGTTAATGCTCTCATGTTACTTTGTGCTTATCTTAATTCAGATCCACATTTACATTAATAAGCCCTACATGGAATTTGTCAATATACAAAGCATCAAAGATGATGCAATATAATTTTCTATAAATTGGGTATTATGCTCAAGTGACCTTGTGTTATTTTTCTAAGAAATTTAATAGTATTTGGACTTAGGCTGTACTTGGTTTCTGTACTTCAATTATATTTCCCATATGATTACAAATTAAATGCATTCTTTTCAATTTTCTCCATCAGAAAAATAATCCATAAATAATTTTTAATGTTAAGAAAATTTCCCAAGAAGTTTAATCAGAAACTGGACTGTGCCCAGAAAAATACAAACATTATATTTTAAAGGGAATACATTAGAAAGTAATGTGTGACATGATACTTAATACATTGCTATTTTATGTATTATATACTATCAAGAAAGTTATGATTATTTGAATCATTAGATTTCAAACTTACATCAACACTATTTTAAAAATGTAAATGTTTTAAGCTTTCAATTTTTCATGCTTTATTTTTTTTAACTCTTCTTATTATTGCCAGTAACCTCTGGCTTAAGAAGCTTTGCACAAGAAGTATTTCAGTTCCCACATTGGGTTTTATATGACAGGTATCTATTTAAGCAGATTTGAGGAAAAGAAATACAATTTCTCTTCTGCAGTAGTTTCATTGTAGTTTTTTTTAGGGAGGGTGTAAATTATACTGTATTCAAATTAAATCCTAGTACATTGTTCAGTGTTCCTTTTTATTTATCTAGAATATAATATTGGTTATCAAATTGTGTTTGCAGAGATAAAGCTATCTTTATTAAATATCAAAGTATTAGAAATACCTGATTGCTTTCTGGGCAATTGCATTATTTTCTTTGGACTTTCAAGACTTGCCTTGAGATTGGATTTGTGTCTCTGCTAAATAATAAGTATGTTTTCATTTATTTTGAAATAAAACTTTCTTACATTTCTTTGTTCATTTATTGCCAAAACCCCCCAGCCTCTCCTGACCTCCCAACTGAAGCTTTCATGTTTAAATAATAAATGTTATTTGGATTCAAATCTATAAGCCTTTTCTGTGGGGATATATTGTTTCTGCATATGAATTATATGTTACAGTTAGGCAACTAATTTATATTCATTTAAGCTTAAAATATATTGATTAAGGTGTTCATGGATACTAATTGAGATATAATAGTAATCTCAAAGAGAACATTGTAACAGAGAAAACAAGAAATCATAACATGATACAAAGGCTATAATATAGGTATACACAATCTTATATTTGTGAAAGTTTCCTTAGTTTTATCTGTTTTCAAGAGCTGTATTTTTTTTAATTTTCATTAAGTTTATTGGTACATTTTAGGTATAAAATAGTTACATTAATCTTTGGGATCTTGTACCTTTACATGATGTATCTTAGTTCTTATTTTTTCCCCATTTCCCTGGTCTCCCTTCACCTCTTCCACCGTTCCCTATTTACAGAGACTTTGTTTCCATTTTTTCTTTTTCTCATATTTTTTCTTCTCCCCACTTTCCTTTTCCCTATCCTTCAAACTTCCCCAACTCCTTTAGACCTTTTCTTCCTATTTCACTGTATCAATTTGAACCTTATTTACACTTTTAGTATTTTCATACTAGAGAAACTATTCTGTATTTACACATGTGTGTCCTATTTATTTCACTTAAGAGTATGGCCTCAAAGTGCATCCATTTAGCTATAAATGCCTCTAGTTTCTCATTCTTTATGGCTGAGTAGTACTCCATTTTATATATATAAAAAAACCCCACATCTTCTTTATCCAGTCTCCAGTTGATGGGCAATTGGGCTGTTTCCAAATTTTAGCTATTACAGACTATGCCACTATAAACATGGGTGCACATATATCGCTGTGGTATGATTTTTTTTAATTCTTTTGGGAAGATACCCAGAAGAATGATAACTGGGTCAAATGGGACCTCTGATCCTAGTTTTTTGAGGTAACTCCATATTGATTTTTTATCTTAAGTAGAGAAATGACAGGAAGAAAGTGTGAATCATGCATCCTATGAACAAAACTCAAGGAACAAGCCATCTAGGGAGCATACTTATGGTCCACAGCATTCAGCATTTCAAGACATGAAAATATGGAAAAGAGAGGAATCAGAAATTTGGAGAAGTAAATGGAAAATATCCAGCCTTGTAAATTTTATTATAAATCCATAATTGAGTTTGCCTTACTTCTGAATCCATTTTCCTTCATAAAAATTACATTTTATCCAAGTTTTCTCAAAATTTATGTGTTATTTTTATTGGATTTGTTTTAATTGTATAGTTCCCTTTGAGTGAATTTAAGACATTAAATTTAGCTGTCTATGAACATAGTATTTTTTTCCATATACATTTAAGTCCTCTCTTTTGTTCTTTCACTGATTTAAAAAACTAGGTCCATATAAATCTATATATTCACAAAAATGTAAATTCCTAGATAATGTTTTATATTTTGTACGGTCTTTATAGATCTTTATATATGTCTGTCTTTTCTTCAGCTGCTTAAAGTTCCATGGAATTATTCTTTATCATATTATAATGTGTATCACTTAGATCTTCTCAGTTTAATATTAGATTCAGCCCAAGCAGTTCAATCAATTTGCTTTCCTTTCTCATCAAGGATTGTTATCTCTAAACATTTTTCTAGTATCGTTATATTCTAAAAGTCTCTTGTCTCAGGTGTTTTCTTAGTTAATTTTCTAACTATGTTCAGAAGTCTGATGGTTCAATAGGTGACATATGAAATGGCTCTGTGGCATATAAATGACATGACTTCCCCAGCTGGGTTTCATGATTGGTTTGATGTCAGTAAGCAGAAGACTCATGTAGAATCTAGAGCAGCTACTGTCTTTCTCAGTCAAGTTGGAGCATATTTTGTCCTCTTGTCATCAAAGTGACTTTTGCTAGTCTCATGCAAGCACACATATGGATGTAGTGACAGTGAACTGTTTTCTATATGTTCAATTTAATTCTTAAATTTTCTAGTTACACCTTCATAGAAAATTTATAATAGAAAATAATATAATAGAACATTTATTTCTATATATAAAGTTTATATATACATATATTTTCTTCAGAACAATGACCAATGTGCTGATGAAATTGGAAGAGAGGAAAGGAGGCAGTGATACAAAATAGTTTCTCACTTAGCTAGGGGAATATTTACTTCTTAAGATGTTATTTTCTAGATAAAATTGAAAATATTCACTTTAGTTGTCATTGTTTAAGCAAAATATTAAAGTAGGCTCAGTTTGCTTAAATACTTGGGTAAGAAAAATACAACTACAGAAATAAAATGGAAGAAAAATGCTCATCTTGAAGGGTGTCCCAGAAATAGTGATTTGGGTAATATGAGTCTAATTATGCACCATCTCTGCCAGATTTGCCTCTAGGCTCTCCACAAGCAAGCATACACCTATACCAAAGTACTAAAGAGATAGTAAGCTTACTTCTCAAGAGAGCACTTCAAGTTCAACCCACTTGACCTGGTAATGGGGTCAAGGTTATGTTCTTAACTCAATAACTTTCACTTTGTACTAATTAGCCCTTAACATATTCTAATAAACTTTAAAAGCTCCAATAAAAATATCTGAAATATTCATAAAAGTAGAGTGGTTTAATTTGATTTCATCAAAATTCTAGTGTTTGTGGATACATTTGGCAAGGCATGGGTTTCATTCTAGGACCTGTTTTCCATTTCTCATTCTCCTAATACTCAGTGTGTGACCTTGGGTATAGCATCACTTTTATAATTGCAAAATGATGATAATTTTCTCTATAAGAGTTCATGTATACAAGACTTACTGGCACAGCGCTGACTCTTAATACACTAAAGATTTTCTTTTTAAACTCCCATGGCTCTATTCTAAATATCTCAATAAAATATATACATTTCTGGTTAAAAAGGTATTTGATAATAGCTTTTTGACTGATATAAATATTTAATTTCCACATGCATAAGAAAAGAAATTAACTAAGTCATTTCAAAGTACATATGGGTGCCTATGAGTAGCAGTTCTTCCTGTTAGAATATAGTTTTGATGGCATGGATATTAATGACTACCTTATCCCACTCACAATACCTGCTTGGTTGCTGCTTTCCTGGGGCACATTTTTACAATGTTTTTTCTTATTATGAATATGGTAAAAATTCTCCCATGTTGTATAATTTTATTTTCCCATCATGATTCAGAATTAACTCTTTCATCCTTCATTGGAGAGAGCTCAGTATGTTTCAATGTATACAGATTCATAAATACATACCTCAGTTACGTTTAGCCTTATAATCCCAGAATAATGTCAGTTTTGCTCTAGGATGTCAAATACCAAAGAAAATTTAAACATCTCAAAAATGATTTAAAAAACTTATAAGTACAAATGAACATAATGATGACAGCAAAGAGTGAAAGCAAGATATTATCAATATCACATGAAACAACACTTCCAAATACAAAATTGCATATTGTAAAAATACTATTGTTTAAATTACCTCCAACAGGATGACTGGTATATGCAAAAATAAGTAATCAATTAGTCAGAACATGGTCATATTTGTAGGAGTGTTTGGACAAATTTTTCAAAATACATTCACAAAATAGAATCATTTCATAAATCAGTAAGTAATTGATGAATTTTATGAATTATTACTACTCAGATGTTTTTCTGACATGTGTCCAAGATTTTGCAAACATGCCATTTTTGATTTGTTCATTATATTTAAGTAGTTGTTGGCCTAAATAATCCTAACAGTAATTGAAATTGGAGCATATTATGTTGTAAAAGGAGTTTTCATATATTTTAAGATAAATAGATATAGTAGAGAATTACTTTTTGCTGCAGATCTATAGTTTACTTTCCCTTCTCCCTCAAATAATCACTCACTCTCCTCTGCTGTTACAAATAGTTTGGTAAAAATAGTTTTGAGAAGTTCTTCTAGCTATTTTATAAAACTTAAGGTCCATTCAAGGTGAAAAAGTGAGAGTTGATCACTTAGATATCTAAGAATGGTTTCTAAATTATTTCAATACCTTAAAGCACAGCTATTTCACATACATATACACATATATATCTACAGATACACATTCAAATTAATAGTATATATTGTATAATATGTTTCAATCCCTTTTTCCTCCTAGCTGAAATCTTTCTCCGTTCTTTAGACCTATTGAGGTAATGTCTCCTTATTGTTTAACTGGGATAAATCAGTTGAAAATTATACCCATTAAGGATCTATTTTTCATCTTTACCCAAATATATGCCTCATCATCTATTTGCTGTGATGAGCAGAACCACAATTCACTCGGTCACTTAGACTAAAATCCTCATCTTATTTGTACCTCAGAAAAAATAATAAATATGGAAATAAATTGATTCAAGTCAATTTCACTAACTTCTGCAAACTTACACTCATCATTTCATCATATGATTATGACTAGTGTCATGACCTGTTTTGCCTCTTATGGAATCTTATAAATTAATCTTCTAACTGTTCTCTGCTCCCTGTCTGTTTACATCTGATCCTTTACTAATATTGTCATCCAGAGCATCTAGACTCTTGAGCTGTGTTTTCTGTACCAGAACCAGACAAAAATAAGTCACATCAAAGCATAATTATTTAAATTTATGAGGAATATGATTGTCAGTGTTACATATGGCAAAATATTTTTTATTAGTATTACTAGTGGTAGTACATGTTTGGGGTACACAATGACTACATTTATTGTGGGGAATTTGTACATGAACATAACACATTTTAATTAATTTTTTATTCACTATCTCTCCCTGCCCTCCTTGGTCCTTCCAACCCTTGTTTCTCCTCCACCTGCAAAAGCTCTATTCCCAATTATTTCTTCAATTTTTCCACATCCACTTTCCCTCCCCACTCCTTCATCTCTTGTTGTCCTTTGCATTTGAGAAAGATCTACCTTCCTGTTATCTATCTTTTATTTATGCCTTTATTTATAACTCAGGTTTCTCATGTAAGAGAAGCCATGCAATATTTAAGCTGTGGGTCTGATTTATTTCATATAATATTATAATCTTAAGGTCCATTCATTTTCTCACAAATGCCTCAGTTTTATCCTTTGTGGCAGAGTAGTACCAGTTGTACATAAATAACATACTATCTTTATGTATACATTTGCTGATGAGCATATAGGCCGCTTCCAAGATTTTGCTATTATTAATTGTATTGCTATAAACATGAATATGTCAACTCTTTTGGGAAGATATGTATAAGATAAAACGCTGAGTCAAATTGGATTTTTATTTTTAGTTTTTTTGAGAAATCTACATTCTAATTTCCATTGTGGTTGCACTAGCTTGCATACCTGTGAACAGTGTAGAAGAGTTTCTGTTTCTCTGCAGCCTTGCCAGCATTTGTTATTATTTGATTTTTTGATGACAGTCATTATTTCTGGAGCAAGATAGCATTTTCATGTTGTTTTAATTTGCATTTCTCTAATGGCCAATGATGTTTAACATTTTTTTCATGATTTATCAGACATTTTTACTTCTTCTGAAAAGTTTCTATTCATTTTAGTTGCCCATTTTTAGGTTGGGTGTCTCATTTTTCAGAGTCTATTTTTTCGTGTGTGTTCTTTGCATGTTCTTGATCTTAGTTCTTTGTCCAAGATATAGCTGAAAAATGCATTTTTTCCTATTCTACAGATTGTCTCTTTACTCTGTTGGTTATTTCTTTTGCTGTTCAGAAACTTTTTAATTTGCTATGACCCCATTTGTTTATTTGCTTGTTGATTTCTTGTTCCACTGGTTTTCTGTTCAGAAAATCCTTGCCTCCACCTACACATGCAAGACTTTTACGTATTTTGTTTTCCAGCAAATTGCTCCCTATTTAAAATTTAGATCTCCAAACCACTCTGATTTTAATGTACTACATGGTTAGATATATGGGTCTAGGCTCAGTTTTCTGGATGTGGATATCCAATTTTCCCAGCCCCATGTATTAAAGGGGTATCTTTCCACTTGTGTATATTTTTGGCACCTTCTAAAAATCAAATAGCTGAATGTGCCTAGATTTTCTTCTGCTTCATTTGTTCTGTTCCTTCGGTCCACATTCTGTTTTTGTGCCAGTATCATGCTGTTTTTATCACTGTAACTTTGTAGTATAACTTTATGCCTACTGTATTGCTTTTGTTAGCCAGGATTACTCTTGCTATTCTGAAACTCTTCTAGTTCTATATGAAGTTTGGGATTATTTTCTTTAGATCTGTGGAAGTGCATTTGGTACTTTAATTTGGATTGCATTAAATCCATTTCTAAGTTTTGAATGCACAGGCGTTTTGATTATGTTGATTCTGCCTATCCAGGAACATGGGATATTTTTCCATTTTCTGATTTCTGCTTTGATCTCTTTTTTTCAGAGCGATGTAATTTTCATTTCCTTGGTTAGATTAATCTCTATGTGTTTGATTTTTCTTGATAGTTTTGTGAATGATATTGTTTTGCTAATTTCTTTCTCAGTGAGTTCATTTTTAATTGATAGGAACACTTGATTTTTGTGTGCTGATTTTGTATCCTGTTGCATTGCTGAATTTGGTTACTAATCTAAGAGATTTTTAGTGGAATTTGGGCGGGGCTTGTAAGTAGAGGATCATGTCATCTGCAAATAATGATGCTTAGAATTCTTCTTTCCCTATGTGTATCCCTTTTATTTCTTTCTCTTGCCTGATTTCTCTGGCTAATGTTTTGAAAACTATGTTGAAAAGCAGTGGTGACAATGGAGATTTTTATCTTGTTCTTGATTTTATAGGGAAAGTTTTCAGTTTCTTTCCATTTATTATGGTTTTGACAGTAGGTTTGTCTTAAATGGCTTTCATCAGATTGAGATATGGTCCTTCTACACATATTTTCTTCTGGGTTTTTATCATGAATGGATGGATTTTGTTGAAAAGCTTTTTTCGCATCTTGAAGTCATCTTGTGATTTTTGTCCTTGCTTCTGTTTATCTAATGAATTATATTTATTGATTTGCATGTTTTGAACCATCATTGCATCTCTGGGGTGAAAGTTACTTGGTCATGGTATATGATCTTTTGATGATTTGCTGCATTCTGTTTGCCAGTATCTTGTTGAAGATTTTTGAGTCTGTGTTCATTAAAGGCCTGTAGTCCTCTGATTTTTTTTTTTTTTTAAAGTTGTATACTTATATGGTTTGGGGATTGTTATGTGTTTAGATATCCCCTCAAAGCCTCATACAGATGAGGTGGGACTTTCTTTTTCAGAGGTAGTTGAATCTAGAATGTGTGATGCTGGGGTTAAGGGGATGTGATTACTAAACCACTACATGTGAGTGATTAGTTTGGCATCACCCTCATCCAGGTAGTATGGATGGGATAAAAAGAGGCAGAAAGATGTGGTGAATGCCTCTTATTGCTTTTTGTGGTCTTCTGCTGCCATGAAATGTTGCCTCTCTTGCTAACATTGCTACCTTGTATGTGGCATGTTGTTTCTTCTTTCCTATGCCTGTTTGTCATTTCTACCTTGGAGTTGGCTGACTATAGACTGAAATTTCTATGAAGTGCAAGCCAAATAAATTCCTTTCCCCTCTAAATTTGGGTGTCAGGGATATTGTCTCAGCAATGAGAGAAAAGGAACTAACACAGGGATCAAGGTGATGTTACCTTCCATGAAGGACTTCACAAGTATCCCTTCCCTTTTGACTTCATTAAAGAGTTTGAGAAAGATTTATGTTAGATCTTCCCTGAGCTGCTTGAAGAATTCATTAATGAACTTATCAGGTCTTGGCCTTTTCTTGGTTGGTATATGTTTTTATTACTTTTTCAATTTCATTGACTTATTGAATTATTCAAAACTTTTAAGACTTTTAGTTTCTCTTTCGGATATATATATATATATATATATATATATATATATATATATATATATATATATGAATTTCTCCATTTCTTTTGAATTCTCCAATTTATTGGCATATAGGTTTGTAAAATATTAGCTAACAGTTTTATGGATTTCAGCAAGGTCCATTGTGATTTCACCTTTTTCTTTTCTAATTGCTTTGATTTGTGTCTTATTTTTCCTTTTATTGATAACACTGACCTATTTTGTTTGTTCTTTGATTCATTAATTCTTTTTCTTTTTAGGCTCCAATTCACTGATTTCTCTTCTGACCTTTATTGTTTCCTTCCTTGTACTAGTTCTGGATTTGGTATGTTCTTGTTATTCTAGGACCCGGTGGTGAATCATTAGGTCATTTATTTGGGCTCATTATGTTTTTCTGATGTGGTCATTCACAGATACAAATTTTCCTCTTAGGAGTGCTTTCATTGTGTCTCATAAATTATGGTATGTTCCACTGACATTATTTAATTCTAGGAACTGTGTTATTTCATCCTTAATTTTTCTGCAATATATCGGTTAGTCAAGAGTGTGATGTTTAATTTCCATGCATTTTCATACTTTGTGGGGTTGTTTCCCCTTAGTTTCTAATTTCATTGCACTATGAAATAATAATATCCATAGTAAAATTTCTGTTCTTTTGTGTTTAATTAAGCATGCTTTATTGGCTGCTATGTGGTCTATTTTGGAGAATGTCACATGTGCTGCTGAAAAGAACGTGTATTCTCTTGTGTGGAACATTTGTACATATTTAGTGAATTCGTTTCCTCATAAGTTTGGTTCAACTCTGATATTCCTTCTTTTTTCTTTTTAGATGATCTGTCTATTAGTGTTAGGAGGTAGTGAGCTTCCTCACTACAACTGTATTGATGTTTATCTTATCTTATTCATCCAGCTGTGTTTGTTTTTGAAGTTGGGTGCACCATTGTTTGGTGGATGTATGTTTATAATTGTTATCACTTCCTGTTGAATAATACCCTTAACTGATATGTCATGTGCTTGTTTGACTCTTTTGATCAATTTTGGCTTAAAGGCTACTTTGAAAATAAGATAGGTCCTCCTGCTTCCTTTCATGTTCCCACTGCATGGCATATTGTTTTCTATTCTTTGATTTTTAATTTTTTTTGATTGTGAACTATGTTTTGGTTTAAATGTGTGTTTTGTATATAGTATACTGTTGGATTTTGTCCTTTGCTCCATTTTGCTAATTTATGCCTTCTGATTGGCAAATTGAGACTATTCACATTGATATTTTAACTGATATGTATTGACTTATTTTTGTAATTGTATTATTTTTCTGCTGATGGTTCCATTTCTTTCCCTTCTACTTAATTTGTCACTCTGCTTGGTTCATTCATTCCATTCAGCTTTTTGGCTTTATTAGCCTTGCTGTTTCTTTGTAGGATATCCTTAAGAATATTTTTGGAATATTTGTTTGAGGGTCATGAAGTTTTTAGGTCCTCTTTATCATGGAAATATCTTATTTCTTCATCAATATTGAAAGATAATTTTGCTAAATGTATCAGTCTGGATTGGAAATTGTGTTTTATTGCTTAAAACATTCCAAACCATGCTCTTCTTGCCTTTAGAGTTTATGTTGAGAAGTCTGCCATAATTCTAGTGCATTTTCCATTAGAAATGATGCATTGCTTTCCTCTAACAGCTTTAAGATTCTGTTCTTTTCTTGGATTTCTGTTATTTTGGTTATGATGTGTGGTGGAGTGCTCTTTTTTCTGATAATGTGGGATGGCATGATTCCAAAATCAATTATTCCCCTAGCCTCTACTGTACTTGTAAATTAATGGTTAAAATGTGCTTGTTAGTTCTGGGATAATAGAATCTGTAACGAAATGAGTTCCTAAGTAAAATTGCTCAACCCTTTGTTTTGTCCAGAGAAGGAATGTTCTTGGGCCCACTACCTGTAGAACAATCCATCAGTGTGTCTGCTGACCTGTTTTATTTTCCAACTTGTCCGGTGTGTTCCTTCCCAGGTGTTTGTCGCTGCAGTCAGCTCCTCGGAGCATTTGGTAAGGCCCTCAGTCTTACATTTTGGAGGCCCCAGCGAGATCCTTGGCTAAAGAACCCTGGTTCAGCCGAGACTCTGTGGCAGGGTCCAGCAGGAGACTCATAGGCACAGATCTCAGAAAAACCTCTGGAGGTAAGTTTTTGGCTGGTTGCAACCGTTTGTTATTAGGAGTGAGGTGGCTGACGAGCCGGTAAGCCTCCCCTAACCCCAAGGTTCCTGACGAGGAACAAGGGAAGATTTAGTTTCAGTTCTGTTGTGGCACCTGTTTGTCTTGTTCGTCATATGTTAATGGCTTGTCCATTTTGTGTTTACTTCTTTTCCAAACCATCAAGGGCAAAGATGGGAGGATCCATCTCCAAGAATACTCCATTGGATTGTTTTCTCACTAATTTTAAATTGGCCTTTTCCCCCGAGCAGGAGGACAAATATGGGGTTAAATTTTCTCATGGAAAATTTCACTCCCTGTGTCAATTGGAGTGGCCGGCCTTTGGAGTTGGATGGTCAGCAGAGGGCTCCTTTGATCTGAGCCTCTGCCGGGCAGTATGGAAAAAGGTCACTGGACACCCTAGCCATCCTGATCAGTTTCCATATATAAATATCTGGGTTCAGGCTTGTCAGGAGCCTCTGGCTTGGTTGCAGAGTTGTTCCCTACAAACAAGCTCTCGCATTTTGGTTATAGCCCTAAGTAAACACTGAGAGGCAAAAGCCCGAGCTCCCAAGCTGGTGCTCTCACAAGATCCTGACCCCTTAGATCTTGAAATAAGACCTCCACCTTATGTGGAGCCATCCTCCTCCTCTGATAAAATCGGCCCCAGATCTCGGAACCCCTTCTATCCTCCTCTTCCTGAAGAAGAAAAATCTCCAGATTCTGTAACCTCCCCTTCTCACAAGTGAACAGGAGCCGCTTATGGTCCCAGCAGGGCTCTTATTGAAGGGACTAGTTCAGTTCCTCTTCTGCCTCTTAGAGAAATAGAACAGAGTCATTATGTCTATATCCCTTTCTCTACCAGTGATTTGTATAATTGGAAGCATCAAAATCCCCCTTTTTCAGAAAAACCCCAGGCTTTGATCTCCCTCCTAGAATCTGTTTTTCATACCCATGACCCAACCTGGGATGATTGCCAGCAACTTCTCCAAGCCCTTTTTACCTCCAAAGAAAGAGAAAGAATTCAAGGACAGGCCATAAAATCGGTGTTAGGAGGATTAGAGGGCCAACTGGATGAACAACAGCGGGCCCGTATTGAGGCGCAACTTCCATCCACCCATCCCCCGTGGCAAGCTAATTCCTTGGGCGGGAGAGAAGCTCTCCACAACTACCATCAGCATCTCCTAGCTGGCTTGAGGGGAGCTGTTTGAAAGCCTACCAATCTGAGTAAGGTAAGCGAGGTCCTTCAAGGGCCTGAGGAATCCCCTTCTGCCTTTCTGGAGCATCTATTGGAAGCATACCATACGTATACTCCAGTTGACCCAGATGCTCCTGCAAATCAACAGGCAATTAATTTGGCTTTTGTTACTCAGTCGGCCCCAGATATTAGAAAAAAAATTGCAGCAAATGGAGGGGTTTGAGGGAAAAAACAGGGAAAAGTTGATGAGTGTGACAATGAAGGTGTTTAACAACAGGGATCCTTTTGAGGATAGAATGGCTAAAAAGATAGGGAAAGAAGAGGCTGGCAGAATCGAGAGTATCCACAATTCTCCAGATTCCGAAGCCAGGCTCAAAGAAACAGGTGAGAGAGTTCCTAGGGGCGATTGGCTATTGCAGGATTTGGATTCCTGGCTTTGCTGAGATTGCCAAACCCCTGCATGAGGCCACTGTGGGAGGAAATACACCCCTCGATGGACTGAGGCTTGCCAGCAGGCATTTCAATTGCTTAAGACTGCACTTGCATCAGCACCAGCCCTGGCATTGCCAGACTTAAACAAGCCCTTTACCCTGTATGTGGCAGAGAAAAATGGGGTAGCTAAGGGAGTGATTACTCAGCTTTGGGGGCCATGGAAGTGGCCTGTGGCATACCTCTCAAAGAAGCTTGACCCAGTGGCCCGAGGGTGGCCTACTTGTTTGAGGACAGTAGCAGCAGCAGCTGCTTTAACCTGAGAGGCTGACAAATTGGCCTTTGGACAGGATTTGACTTTGATCACTCCCCATGCCATTGAGCCCTTGTTGAATAGCTCACCTAGCAAATGGCTAATGCCAGACTGTTACAGTATCAAGGACTTAAGCCATGCATTAAGTTTTGCCACCACTGCTAGCCTCAATCTGGCTACTCTACTCCCAGAATCTGACGAACAAATGCCCATCCATGATTGTCTCAAGACTCTTGAAAATTTGAGGGGAGGGCATCCAGACCTAATGGACCAAGCCCTCTCCCATGCAGAGATAACTTTCTATACTGATGGGTGCAGTTTCATTCAGGATGGTGTACGATATGCTGGAACAACGGTAGTCAACCAGGACCAACAGGTAAAATGGGAACAGGGGCTACCTCAAGGAACTTCAGCTCAGAGAGCTGAGCTGATTGCCTTGACCAAGGCTCTGGAATTAAAAAAAAGAAAAGAGGATAAATATATTCACTGGTAGCCGTTATGCTTTTGCCACCACCCATGTACACGGGGAAATTTATCAAAATAGAGGACTGTTGACCTCTAAAAAAAAAAAAGAAATCAAAAATAAGATTGAGATATTGACATTACTACAAGCCAGCTGGATGCCCAGAGAGGTTGCCATCATCCATTACCATGGGCACCAGAAGGGGCTTAGCCCCGAAATGATTGGTAATAGTGCTACTGACCAGGAAGCCAAACAAGCTGCCCCAAAATCAGTGGGGAGACAAATGCTTCTGCTTCCCACACCAGTGCTCCCAGAGAAACCAGAATACACAGATAAAGAAATAAAAAAAATGAACAGGAAACGTTGGACTCGAGGAGAACATGGATGGTGGATGACTAAAGATGAAAAGGTGGTGCTCCCAGCCACTGTAGCAGGTACGTTGCTGCAAGAACTACATGAGTCCACCCACCTCGGTGAGAAAAGGATGATGGATGCCCTGCAACCTCATTTTGTCAGCGAGGGAATAGCCCAAAAGGCCCAGGACATGGTGAGACGATGCCCCACCTGCCTCAAGGTAAATGCTAATCAGGTAACCGGGTCCCCTGGGGTCTGACACAGAGGACTAACTCCAGGAGAACATTGGGAATTGGACTTTACTGAAATGAAGCCTGGAATGTATGGGTACAAATACCTGCTAGTTTTTGTGGATACGTTTTCAGGATGGATAGAAACATACCCCACTAAGAGGGAGACAGCAGAAGTAACAGTTTAAAAGCTCCTGACAGAAATAGTTCCCCAATTTGGTTTGCTCTTAGCTCTGGGGTCCGACAATGGTCCAGCCTTTACGGCTAAGATATCTAAATTAATTAGTAATATTCTTGGAATAAAGTGGAACCTACACTGTGCCTATAGGCCTCAAAGTTCAGGACAGGTAAAGAGAACAAATAGGACTTTAAAGGAGATTCTGACTAAATTATGCTTGGAGACTGAACTAGGTTGGGTAGAACTTCTCCCTTTTGCCCTCCTCCGAATAAGGTGTACTCCCAAGCCTCCCCTCAATCTGTCTCCCTTCCAGATTATTTATGGGTGATCTCCCCCAATCATTCCATTAATAGATGTAGAATTAAAGGAAAAGTTTTCCCACCTTCGCCTCCTTAAATCCTTAAAAGCAGTTCATCAGCTTCAGTCAGAGCTACATGAGACATTACGAAAGAAAATGACTAGTCCAAATGAAAAACCTTTACAAGCTTTACCCTATAAGCCAGGAGATTTGGTTTTTATTCACAGGTTTGATTCTGAGACCCTGAAACCTCATTAGAAAGGACCGGTTCCTGTTGTCCTGTCAACTCCCTTGGCAGTGAAGGTGGCTGGACATTCTGCCTGGATACATCACAACCATCTGAAAGCAGGACCCCCCCGTGGACATCAAAAAGGACAAATGGAAGGTTATCAGCCAACTAGGCAACCAAAAGCTAAGATTGGAGCGGGTTGGAGATGTTTTACCTTCATGATAATATTCTCTGGGACACTAACAGTATTACCCCCAGGAGGACTAGATCACAAAAAAAAAAAAAAAAAAAAAAAAAGAAATGTATGGATTCAATTGACAAACTCGCTTAATTTGTCTGAATTCTATCTAAATGTTGATGTAAAGTTCCATCATGTACTGGGGACATGCCTCATGTCGTAAACCTAAAAATGCTGTCAAATTATATACACCCAAGGTAATTATGTCAAATAATACCCAATTTGCTATGTATGAAAATTGTACAACCAAATGTCTGAGGATAAAATGGTCGGAAGGGATGTCCTGCCATATAAAACAAAAAAAATGTGTATAACAATTGCCATATCTCCCTGCCAATGGGATGGTTTTATACATGTGAAGGAATAACCTTCAATTATATTCTGGCCAATTTAACCAAGAGTTACAAGAACAGAGACAGGCAATCTTAGATAATAGGGCAGTGATAGACTATTTGTTGCTCTTCCACCACCAAGGTTGTGAAAAAAATAAAAAATATGATAGTTCAAAATCAAAAAAATGGTAATACAATTGAAAGACTTGGCTCAAAAAGTACATGATGAGGATGGCGGAGATCTGTTTAAATGGCTAACTGAATGGCTGCTCAATTTACAATGGTTAAGGCAACTATTCATTGCCATTATAATCATATGTATATGCTTATTATTATCATGCTGTTGTATACAATGGATGCCTACATTTATGCATAAGATTACTTAGATTACAGAAAATCAGTGGGGAATGTGGGACTGCATGATTCCAAAATCAATTATTCCCCTAGCCTCTATTGTACTTATAAATTAATGGTTAAAATGTGCTTGTTAGTTCTGGGATAATAGAATCTGTAATGAAACAGAGTTCCTAAGTAAAATTGCTCAACCGCTTGTTTGTCCGGAGAACGAATGTTCCTGGGCCCACTACCTGTAGAACAATCCATCAATGTGTCTGCTGGCCATCAGTACGTGATGGTCGACCACTAACCTTTGTTCCTTTTTTTTCGTAAATCTACATGTTAACCTCCCCCTCAACCCCCTATAAAACAGCCTCGGACTCTGAGCCAGTTGCCTCTCTAAGCTATTTTGCTTTGGGAGTGCCATCTGGCCAGACTAATAAAGGTCTGTTTTATTTTCCAACTTGTCCGGTGTGTTCCTTCCCAGGTGTTCGTTGCTGCAGTCAGCTCCTCAGAACGTTTGGTAAGGCCCTTGGTCTCCTTTATCATGGAAATATCTTATTTCTTCATCAATATTGAAAGATAATTTTGCTAAATGTATCAGTCTGGATTGGAAATTGTGTTTTATTGCTTGAAACATTCCAAACCATGCTCTTCTTGCCTTTAGAGTTTATGTTGAGAAGTCTGCCATAATTCTAGTGCATTTTCCTTTAGAAATGATGCATTGCTTTCCTCTAACAGCTTTAAGATTCTGTTCTTTTCTTGGATTTCTGTTATTTTGATTATGATGTGTGGTGGAGTGCTTTTTTTTTTTTCTGATAATAGCTATTTGGAGTTCTATGTACCTCACTTAGCTGTGTGTTTAATTCTTTTTTCATGTTTGGAAAGTTTTCTGCTATTAGTTCTGTAAATAGGTTTTATGCCCTGTTTATGTTATGAGGCAGATTCCAGTTTGCTGAGTGGATAGCACTGAGAAAGTATAATTAGTACAGATTGTTATTTGACCCTGAAAGAAGAATGGTGATCTGTAGTGGTTAATGCTCATGGACACCTGATTGTAGTAAAGGAAAGTTTGTCTGTAATTGTAAGTTAAAAGGATGTTTGCTAGAAGTAATCAAGGCTCAGAATTATGGGTACAAAAACCCAACAGATATTTGAAAAAGAATCATGAAGAGTGAAACACAACAAAAGAAATGTGAAAGACATCTACTCTTTTCATGGAGATCAGCAGTAGCAGAAAATTAGCTTCTGAACACTGGAAGAAGACAAATGTGCAAAATCACAGAGATGGTTTATGCTCATATATGGACAATCTGATGTGTAGTGAACAATTGTACTTTTCCTATGAATATTATTTTGTATGATACACTTGATCCTTACAAAATCCCTTTGAGGAAAGCTGACCAGAAAGAATTACTGTCCACTTCACTGCTGAGTAATGAATCCATGTACAGTCAAGGAGCCTACATACATGACACAAAGGCAGAAGTCAAATAAAATCTTCAGCCCTGGGAAAATGCCTGGTCCAGCATTTATTTCATT
Organism: Heterocephalus glaber; assembly: GCF_000247695.1. Next base: position 23,436,377 of record NW_004624746.1, on the reverse strand, counting down.
ACAATACACCCCCAACCTGCATATCCCATTAGTGACACAGGGACACTAGAGAATGTCACAGCTAGACATGTCCTGTGCAGGCAATATAGTTAATGTTCTCTGCACAGTTTACAGAAGTCACTTATATAATAAATGGTATTTCAGATTTCTCTCTGGCCAAGTAAATGAATAAGGGGTGATAATGACATTCTCATTATTTTAGGAACCTATTTGCATTTGTAATGACACAGCTCCTACCAGGCGCCAAAACCATAGAGACAACTGTCTGAATTAATTATATTTGTTTGGCTGATTAGATAAAAAATGCAAACATAAACTGCACATCAAACTACTTTAAGATTATTTAATCCTTCTCTTGAAATGGAAATGGGCCTCTGAAGTTGCTCTTCTTTTAAGCTCAAAAAAATAGATCATTAAATCAAGCAGTTGAAACAGTTCTTTTAAAATTACCCCCAAATTCTTATATTTTCTCAAGAGTCTGAAATAAGCATATCAATCTACATACTATCAAGACTTATTTATTAATTTGCAGTTATTTCCTAGATTTGCATGCTCAGTTTTCTATGGGAAGTGTGGACTTAAACTGTGTCCATTTAGGAGACAGCAACTTTGAAGTGGGGATGAGTGCAGTTAAAATCTTCCCCTGAAGTTCTCAGAGTGTGCAATTAGCTTTGCAGATGCAGTCTGCCCACACCTACCCTTTAATGACCCCTAAGTCCTTGTTAAATGAAGCAGTACTACAATTCTCCTCCCTATCCACACCAGCTGCCAGCCCATCCCTATTTTTATGAGTTCCACAATGGAGACTAAACATGACTGCTACATTTTTAAAGCATTGAACATTTTTGTAAGTCATATTTCATTTATCAGTGAAGAATAATTGACAGGGTGGGAACACTGGTTAAAGCCTTATCATCTCCTGTTCTCAAGACCTCTTCTTCCGCACCCCACCCTACTTTAAAGTACAGATTGAATTTATTCCCTTCCTGCATAAAACCTTTCAATACATCCTGCCACTTAAAGTACAGGCTTATAATTTGACTGTAACCCATCTTCAATATTCATATTCATATTCTGTTTTCTACCCATATCTAGTATTATACAATTGTCTACTTTATATCACTAGATTTATCTACATGAGATATGATCAAAAGATATGCTGAAAGATTAAATTTAAAAATTACTATAATAAAAGATACATTGGCATGAATCCATCCCCAAAAAACTATGCCCTCTTAGTTAGAACACATTTGTCCTATCATTCTTGCTGCTTTCTAAAGCAGTTCTGGAAATCCTTTTTTTGTATCTTTTCGTGGCTACCTCAATGTCCCGCGTCCATTCAAAATGTTTGCAGCCATTTCTGTCAAATAAAAATATTGCAGTATGTGTTTATCTAGCTTATTTACAGGACCTGGTGCTATATGATTTCTGGTACTTTCTTAAAGTTAAAATAACCATTAAAAAGTAAATGTTTAAAATCTATTCATGACAACACAACTAAAGTTATTCACTTAAAAGAACTTCCATAAGTGATAAGAATAGTGGCATAAGTTTGTTGAAAGAGAAGGGCAATATTTTGAGGGGGATAAGTGTAAATGCTTTTTTTTACTCTGATATTATTTTAAAATTTAAACATTCACAGAAGTTTTTGATCACACATCCTATTTATGTCTATCTATCACCTATCAATCTATCTACTGATCTATTAGATATCTATATACTTTCTAATTTCTATATATTGTGACAGTATATATATATAATTGTAAATATATATATATTTAAATATTGGTTCTTAAAATCCATAGTTTGCATTTTTTACTTAGTTTAAACAATTACACAGAAACTCTAATGATGGCAGGGAGTAAGCAAGGAGGGGTAGTGCTTGTGCTTGCATACAGGTGTGCATGCACATGGACAGGTGTTCTGAAAATATCATTGAAAAGAAATAAGCAAGAATTATAATTTGTGAGCAAAGAGAGTAGACTATAACAAGAGTCTGAATTCTGTATCATTTACCAAAGTAAAAGGGCCCAATGCATCACTAAATATTTCTCCTCTGTAGGTGAGGAAGATAGTAAGAACCCAAACTGACATTTTTAGCTGGATATCTGAAGCAGCACTGTGTTGGAATTTTTGCAACATTATGTGATACTGAAGTACCAAGAATATGAAGTGGTGAGTTAATAGTTTTGAAGAGCATAGTGTTGCTGAGAAAACTATATTTCCATGATGGTTAATTTTGCAATGGAAATGGGCCTGCCTAATAGCAGAAATAAAGCAGAATCTCTAGTTATATCTTTGAGGATGTTTTAAGAGCAGAGAAGCATTTGAATTATACTGAAATCAGTGTCAGAAATTAGAGTATGCATCATGCAAAACACTGAGGATCAGAGAAGAATTAAGGAGAATTTACCGTCTCTGAGCCAGGACAGCCATCTTTTCATGCCTTTGTATTTTGGTGATCCTGGTTCTGCTCTCTTGAGAGTTGAACATGGACTTACATCATTAGCTTTCCTGATTCTTAAGCTTACTGTGGCAGGTCAAGGGATTTCTCACTTCACAGCCTCCACAATGTATGTGCCATTTTCCTCATAATCTCTCTCTCTCTCTCCCTCTCCTTTATACACATACATACACACAATATACAGATGATTCTCAATTTACACTTAGTTTATTTATTTATTTTCTTTTTGGTACCAGGGATTGAACTCAGGACCTTGAGCTTGCGAGGCAGGCGGCAGAACCACTGAGTTAAATCCCCGGCCCCTACACTTAATCTATATTTCAATAAATCTATCATAAGTTCAAACTATCATAAATGAAACATGCACTTAAATTGGGCATGGTGGTACATGCTTGTAATGCCAGAACTCATGGAGGCTGAGGCAGGAGCATCACAATCTCTTAGTGAAGCCTGGGAAACTTAGAAACTTAGGAAAACCATGTCTTGAAATCTAAAAATGTAAAAAATGGGCTGGGAATGTAGCTCATTGCAAAGGCCCTAGGTTCAATTCCCAGTACCACGAAAATACACTTAATACCCTTAACCCAGTCACCATCATAGCTTAGCAACACAGTATCCTGTGGAATATTTTCTGCTTATACTCATGATCATATGGATGACTAGATGCAGCAGATTACTGCCAACATCAGAATAAAGTCTCACACTGCATATTGCTAGCCTAGGAAAAGATCAAAATTTAAATTTTGAAGTGCAGTTCCTACTGAATTCATATCACTTTTAGACCAATGTGAAGTCAAAAAAATAAAAACTTGGAAACCTGCAGGTCAAAGAATTTCTGTACAATGGGTTTATTATGATATTCATTAGGATGGATGGATACACATGTACATACATACATATAAAGTGAGCCTACTGTTTCTATTTCCATAGAGAACTCTAACACAGTATCTGTTTCCAATACATCTCTTCAGCACTTACTTAATCTGAAAACCAAAGTTATGTCTTCAGAACAAGACACATTTCTAAGACAAAGAGTAATACAATGTAACCTTTTTGATTTATGAAACTAGAACCAGTTGAGTGTGAATGTGTGTGTGTGTACATGCCTGCGTGTATGTTTGTATGTATGTGCATACAACCTGCTTTAGCATTTTATGAGGCACAAAATAGGGTCCAGGAGGACATAGAACCTGTGCTTAAGAGAAGGGGAGATCAAGCTGACTAACCAGAAGAGGTGTCCCTGAGGCAGAAATAATGGAAGAGGCAGAAGAGAAGAATTAGCAACAATGTAATATAAACATTTGTGCAATTAGAACACAAAAATACTTTTCTGGAGCTAAAAAAATAAAGACAGTGTTTGAGCTTTTTCTAAAAGACTGCAAATATCCTAGGGGACAAAAAGTGGACTGTCATGTCGGCAATGTAAGTTCCCTTTTCTTTACTATATCTGGCACACAAGAAATGTGTTGACAACATAAATAAATAATATTAATAAATAACTGAACAAATGAGTTGAATGGCAATGATTGCTAGATTAGGACTAGCAAGTAAGCATCCTCCAATCCAGAGAAACACCTGAATGTGTCTTGTTCCTATGGCACCTGAAAAGAACTGGGCATGTGGCTTTGAACAGATTACTTTACAATGACTCTTTCTTTTATAAGATACTTGGCCTTTTGTGAGTGGTGCTACAGCTGTCGCTGAAAATGGCAACATCTGATCTGAAGGCCTGGAATATAAAACACTTGAAAATGTCACTCATTTAAGGTTATCCTCTAGTGCTAAGAGCTTAGAAAAAAATTTATAGTCAGATCTGGCAATGGAAAAGAACAATCAAGCATCTATATTTATGAATAAAATAAGAGGAATGCATTCTTCATGGTTAAAACATTTTTCTTAGAATACTTCACATAGGTTCATCAATTTGGAAACTTTTGGTTAACCAAAAATCCGTAGAAGAGATAGAATTGTTCAGGTACTTATAAAATAAATACAATCGTGGTACTGCACAATAGGCAATTATTATATGACTCATAAATGGTAGAACCAAAACAATTGAACATTGCACTAGACAAAATTTCATACATGGAAATACAAGATATATAAAATGAAGATTATAAAAACACCTACCCCACTGAGTCATTTGGAAAATTGACAATGCATGCAAAGGTTATTCTAGAGCATATATTCAATAAATTATCCAGTATATTCATATTTAGTATTGCCAATTTTACCTTAAATTCCATTCATTAGAATATTCAAGAACTCCATTGGTTGTGTCCCTGGCAGGGGGATGGTGGGGGTATATGGTGTGGAATAGCATGACTATCTTTGCCTTGGGTGGAGCCCCACAATTTTAGAGTCATCAGGTATTATGAGGAATTTTCCATGAAATATTTATCTACAGATAAGTGGAAGGAAAGACATATAATAAGGGAGAGCCCAGTAGGAAATATTTAATTCTGTATAGAGTGTTCAGGAAAGATTTCTGGGCAGAAAGAATACAACCTGTGGCCTGATAGACAAGTAAGCATTTGCTCCATTATAATGATGGAGAAGAGGAGATGGTGCGCATAAAGAAAAAATGCTACATCAAGGAAGGATGGCATATTCTGGAAATCACAGCAAAGAGGGCAGAGATGTTGAATATGCGATGAGGGCCAGAAGGTTCTGCAGAGCATTCTATGTTGTGTCTTCTGTGTCAGGCTAGAGTCTGCAAACTTCACTCTGTGGCCCTGTAGGAAGATCAGAGAGAATCATCTTCTGTTCTTTAAGTGGGTGGAGGGGTTTTAATTTTATTTCCTGTAAAATTTTTTAAGTTAAATATTAAAATGATCTCAGGTTTCCAAAAAAGTTTCTGAAACAGAACAAAGATTTTCTATGTACTCCTCAGCAACTTTACCAAATGTTAATGCTTTGTATGATCATAGCCAAAATGTCCAAAAATGGAAATTGAGCAGTTTTTGGAGTCTAGATTTGTGTACATTTTAACTGTGTGAGTCAACTAAAGTCTTTGAGTGTCAGTTTCTTTATAACTTGGGAATAATAAATTATTTGGATACTTATGGAATATAAGGAAGGGAAAAGAAAAAATTGAAAATAGATGGAAAAATAGAAACAAAGCTTTTGTAAATAAGGAGGGAAAGGGGCTGAAGGGAGGAGAAGGGATTGGAGAAAAAAAAGAATCAAGATACATTATGCACAGGTACAAATCGTCTATGACAAATGTGACCATTATGTATACCTGAAGTGTACCAATATGATTAATTAAAAAAAGAAATATGAAATGCTTGCAAACATTTCATGAATATGTGCTGTGCTTTACAGAAATGACTAGCCCTGATATGCATTGATGACAGTGAAGATGTCTTCTTAATATCTCCTTAGTAGAGATAGGAATAACAAATATATCTGACCCAGAGGAAGTTAGACAGTACTTGTTCTATGTCTACTTGAAAGAAACACAAGAATTTCAGAAGGATATTTGGACCTCAGCTTAGCTCACTAGGAATACTAGCTTTAAGTTTCACAAGCATAATATTTGCTTTCTTAGGAATTACTAGTCTTCTTTTTAATTAATATTCTGTGAGTACTTATTCTGATTCAGGCATTTTTATACACTGAGATTAGGTTGGCAAGGTTGGCACTTCTAAACTGGCTTCCAATAAAGCCCTCTTCTTGCCATTTACATTGCATAACTACTACTCCTACCTTCAATGTTTGCTGGACCCACACATGCATTGGATGCTTTTATCTGATAGAATATTAGAAAATTCATGGAGTGTCTATTCTGTGATTGCTTTAAAAGATTGGTTTCTGTATAAGTAGAACTTTCTCTAGTTCTCCTTGCATGCTTGCTCTGAGCAAACAAGCTGCCTATCATGTGCTGCTTGGTGGAGAAACCCATACAATAAGAATCAAAGGAAGCTTCTCATAATAGCTTGTAAGCACCTGGGGTTCCCAGGGTAACAATTCACAAGAAACTGCATCCTTCCAATGGCCACTTGAGTGAGTTTGGAAGACTACCACAGTGAAATTTCCAGAGGAAACATCTTGACTGAATCATCATGAACAATCTTATATTCTGTCTGGTTTCTGACCCACAGAACTCTGAGATAATATATGTCATTTTCTACCACTGAATATTGTCCCACAGCAGTAGGTAACTAATATTAAATGGCAAAACATTTATATACAATTCCTGTTATAATAGAGATATTTGGTAAATAAAAGATATAATAAATACCAATATGATAACTATATACGATGATTTGAACAAGAGTAAGTACAAATTAAGAGATGCAGGCATCTATGATGTGGAGATACACTCTCAATTGATTGGTTAGTTATATGACATTTGAGATGAGCCTGCATCCCTAAAAGAATTATGTAAATATCTAGAAGAATTTTCTAAGTAAATGGACTCATATAAACACTTCAGTCTAGGATTAGAAAACTGAGTCTCAGAAATAAAAGCAGTTGGCCCAAGTAATACAGGTCTATGAAAAAGAACTGGCATTCACACTCAGATGTAATTCCTTTATATTCTTACTTTTCTTATAGTTTCATGAGAAGAATAAATTGATAATAGTTAATTCATAAACAATTATCTAAAAAAGTATAATGAATTATTTACCAAGTCAAATTTCATATGGAAGAAGAAGTCAAGGGAGACACAGGACCCAGAAGTACAGAAAGAAAGAAAGAAAGAAAGAAAGAAAGAAAGAAAGAAAGAAAGAAAGAAAGAAAGAAAGAAAGAAAGAAAGAGGTGGAGGTGGGAGATGGCCAGAAAGCAAAATTGGGAACCAATATCTCCATTTTATTTTCTGGATAGATTTAGAGGTAGTTCTGGACACTTTCTGTACTGAGCATTTTGTGTATCTTGCATGTCTGTACCAAAGAATTCATTCTCTCTCTTTCTCTCTCTCTCTCTCTCTGATGATTCCCCATTTTCCCCTCTTAATCCTTCTCTTGTTCTCCTCTTTCTCCTTTTCCTATGGTCCTCCTCCTCTTCCTGTTCCTATTCCCATCCCCACATCTTCACCCTCCCGTTTCTTCCCCTTCTTCTTGGAAGAGAGCGGCATCATGATGCTTGAGGCCTCACAACTTCTGAACCCAGGATAAACGAAATGATACAACCTGACACCATTTATTTTATTAAATCTGATATTTTGTTTCTAGCCACAAAACCTTAATCAAATTGGCATACTATATCCCAAACTAGCCACCGATAGTGAAATGCATGGAATGAGTTCAAATTCCAGGAAGAAGGACAAAACAAACACACAGAGGCCTTCCCAGTTTCTTTTGTCTCCAGAGCATCCAAAGAGCAGGGCACCATGCTATATTTGCTTCAATACCAAACTTTTAGATGCTTTCTCAAAATCAAGAGGATATTTCACTTCACAAGTTTGTGCTGTGAAATTTTCTCCAGGATGTTTTGATCTCTTTGGAAAGCAGAGCTTCTGACATTTTGAAATTTGAGCTATATTTTCAAATTGGTACAATCTAGGGTAGGGAGTACTTATTTGGTATTATCCAAGTTGCCTAAAATTTCAAAGCTATGTAGGGCCACATGTTTCCACCCTGGCCTATGCTCTTACTAACATGCATATACTTCCTTGTCCAGTCTGCAGCATGGAAGGCATTCTCTCTATGAAGAATGGGAATGTTGTTTACTGATTCTCTGAATCTTGTACCAGGCATACTATCTTTTGGAGAGAGAACTTCTGAGAAATTTAAATACTGAGCATGAGCTATCTTCCCCATGTGAGCCTGCTTAGTAGATGGGGTGGAGGGGTAATTGGCATTTTCAGAGAGAAAGTACTTTTCCATTTTCCAATCAATGTTTACAACTTTTGCCTTCTCTTTTTGTAAACAAATCTCTTTCTTCTCCCATCTACTTTATAAAACAAACATCAGCAGCATGTGGGATTATGAGCTACTATGGGACAGAGTTATTAATGAACTCAAAATTAACCCAGAAAATTTTACCTGCTAAAGGACGATTCATGTGGAAGTCTTATTCTTTTCTTTTTGAAATAAATTTTATCGCATAGACTTGAAGTATATAGCATGATGTTATGGGATGTGTATAGTTAGTAAAATGAAACAAATTAACATAACCACCACACATAGTTACATTTTTGCGTGTAACAATAGCAAATAAGATCTGCTTACTTAACAGAAATTCCTAATAAATCCCAATTTTATTAACTATAGTCATGTTGAACATTATAGCCCTAAACATTTTTAGCACACATATTTGTTTCTTTTTATTTTGAACTTATATGTCTTCCTCAATTCCACTTCCACCACTGGTAACCATTGTTCTGTTCTTTATCTTTGATCATTTTTTCCTGTTTCTCTTCTCCCATTAGAAATTTTTCTCAGCTTTACTGAAAATAACTGACAAAACTGCACATATTTAAGATACACAATGTGAGTTTGATATATGTGTAAATTGTAAATAATCATTCTAATCTGTCACCTCACATGGTTACCATTTTTTCCTTCCTTTCTTCCTCCCCTTTTTTTGTGGTAAGAATACTCAAGATCTACCCCTTTTGGCCAAAGCAAGCACTTTACTAACTACATGTATCCTACAACATCATATTGTAAACCTGAAATATCCACAAAAATTATTTGAAAGAAAGAAAAGAATAAGGCTCTCACATAGACATTCCTAGTTGCAAGTAAAAATTTCCAGTTCTCCATGAAGGATTAACAATAGTCACCTATGGATTAGATCTCCACTGAAACTTTGACAGATAGGTTTTCATTCCCACTCCCGCCCCCTGCCCCAATGTCTAACAAACACTTATAGGCAAGAATCTGAAACAGTCAAACTCAAAGAGCAAAGAGAAATACTCTTTTTTAATAGATAATTAGGACTCCAATTTTCCAAATCTTTTTTGCCAAACTTAAATTGCAATAAGAGATGTAAGTTTACAACAGTTACCCTCCTCTTGAGAATAAAATGGCCTTTTTGGCATATAATTGTTTCATCAGCTTCTGTTAATGTAAGAAGTGTCCAAATTTTCAAACATTCCAAAGGAGAAGTGGTGTCTGGAATTTTATATATCAGAATCCACTTTGAAAATTACCAAAGAATCTGAAGAGTCAGGTGCTTCAGGATGTATTTAATTCACTTGATAACTGTTCCTAGAATTTGAATATCTGCTTCAAAACACTTTTAGAACTACTTTTTGAACTTCAAAACACTATTAACACATTAGGTAAGCCCATTTCTTTCAGCAAGTTTTAAATAATAATAGAAAGAATCTCAGTATCTTATGGTCTGTGCCTTTGAAAAATACTTCCATTTCATTATTGTACTATTCACTCTTCTTTGCATTTATGAATATTCTAAGAGAATCAGGGCAGAAGTTGGACTTTTAAATGTTGATCTCTATTTACATTCAATTTGTATAAGCTTCTATTTAAATAGGAAAAGTAGGTTTCCAATTTGAAAACACTAATGAATAAGAAAAATGAATATAATGTTATGTTTATTCTATTTGGTGCTAATATGGAATGCTATTGGAGGTGTTTCTTTGTCATTTTAACCCCAGGGGGCTTTTTAATTTAATTTAATTTAATTCTTTGAACAATCTCTACTACCTGCATTATGTTTGAGATATGATCATTCAGTGTCTACAAACAAGTGATAACATCATTATGCATTTCTGTCCCTTTTCATCCTTTACAAGAGTGACAAATATCCCTTTTCTTAGATCCAATAGCTCAGGCTGGGCACCAGTGGAATCATTACCATTCCATTAATAACAAGAGGCCTCCAGAGACTCTTTTTCAATCCCCTGTCTTTTGTATCTCCCACTAGATTTTTCTAACAAAAGCTTCACTGGTTGGTATCTTTTTCATTTCACCATTCCCTTTTTATAAAGAAACAATGGAAACAAAGTACTGAGATTAGATGGGCGATACCAAAATGATTCTGACAGCCTGTGACAATGCTGCTAGCTCGAAATGTGATGCGTACATTATGTATGAACATTAAATGTCACTGATTTTTCCTTCATCAGATAATTTTAGGAGACAGAATCATTTCTGTGGTGTGAGAGGGATTATTTGTGAGTTTGCAGCCGCCACTTCCCCTTCCTCCCACACCAGCCTTTCCACATATCACACTGGCTTGATGTCAAATTCTCCTCCCTGAGATGAAAACAGGTGCATCTGAGCATGCTTCAAGTTTTCCTTCAAGTCTCAGATCAGATCGCTTTATAGGGATGTCAAGTGTGTTTGTTTTAAACCAAATGGGACCTCTGCAGTGTGAAATCATTAGGAAGTCAACTGATTTTTTTTCAATTCCATCTCTGATGCTCCCTTCAGAAGTCAATTATCAGAGGAAAATTAACAAGAGTTGAAAGGAAAAGATAATATCCCTCTGGCTCCAGGATCTATTTATTGCTTTGGTAGTTGGGAAGGAGGGGCTCAAATAATGAGAGAACAAACATGATCTATGTCACTGGGAATATTGGTGTGAGAAGCAGATTGGAGACTCTGATTCAGGAATATTTAACCTTTACAGGGATCCAAAATTGCATTTTCTAAGCAGTGATGAACAGGTTCCAGTAGCTTTTATAGGCTTAACTCTCCACACTGAGCAGTAAAGAATGCTTGAAAATTAAACAATAAAAACCAGGGACCTATTTGGGGACATTTTTGTTCTATTAATCTGTATTCCATCTCTAGTATTTGAAAGAAATCTTAGAATTCTTAAAGTTTGGTCTTTTGAATATTGGCTAAGTGTCTTAGAACCAGAAGTTTTCCTAAGGTCAATGTTGTCACACTTCTGAAAAGCAATAATGTGGGTATAAACAAAGCTTCTCTCTGGCCCTATACTCTTCCAAACCAACCAGAAACTAACATATCAACAGTGGCCTCTTTGCTTACCCCATGTGGTAAGGGAATCATGTTTCTGACACTGTTGAGAATGCCACCCATGTTCCTAAAAGATTCATCCAATGGTAGAATGCACACATGGTAGATTATAAACATAAGCAAGTCATCTAACAGCTGATAGAAAGATTCACTGAACTGGAAAATGATTAGTGTAATGGAGGCAAAATTATATTTCATATGGATGTTTTGAAATATATACATACCATTACCCCTGTTATGACATCCATTGGTTCATACAGATTACTTTCTGGCAATAAGCTGTATTTTTTTTTTTTTTAGTTTTTCCAATTTTTATTTGATTTTTTTAATCTTAATCTTAGTTTTTCCTGTAGATCTCAAGCTTCATCTGAGATCTTTCAGTTTATGAGAACTCCTTTAAAACTTTTGAAATCTTCATAATGACATATATAAGATCAGCCAATTAAACATTTCTTTGCAAATATAGACCCTGCCCAATAAGATAACACCCTGTGTAGTGTGATGCTTATATCTTTCTTTGCTGTATTTTTTCAAAGACTTCCTTCTTTTTCCACCTATTATAGGAAATAAGGGCAAGACAGTGAGGGAATAAGAAAAGCACATCATGTCACCTAAAGATGGTTTGCTGTTTCTTTTTTCCATTTCCCATTGTCAACCACATTTTCTTTTCCTATTTGTCATCCTTTCCCATTTCTTTCTTCTTTCATGCTTTTGAACATTTATTGATCATGGATTAGGAGCTAGTGATTAATGAACATTGTCCAAAACATACTTTTGTGGGGTCTGTAGAAGCACAGCCATGAATGAAAACAAACTAATCCTCTACCATCATCAAGCTTGCATTCCGTGAGAAGATTGGCAAAAACAAAATGAATATATATATTATTTTAATATATAACATATATACTTATGGTTTATGATTTACAGAAAAAACAAAGCCATGAAATAAGTTTATTGAGTGTCAGATATGAGTGTGTATGTGTGTGTGTGTGTGTTGTGTGTGTGTTTCAGAGGTGGCCAGAGGAGGGTAGAGAGTACTTAGTGAAATAATCATTATAAAGTGACATTTAAATAGAGACCATATAGTGTTCATTAAATCAAACTAATTACTTCTAAATATTTGATTTAGGGTCTGGTTTTAGGTAAGCCAAAACTAAGACAAGAAGATAAAAAAGGAAATTTACTTTAATATCTTTATTGAATGCTTATGAAGATGAGTGGAGATGAAAAATCAAAGATTTCTTCTTATTTAGTGTCATGAAGAGTACATTTCAGGCAGTAGAAAATGTATATATGTTCTGGATATACACAGGACATATATCCCATATACATTTAGGATAAGTTGTTAGATGGTGAAAATAGATGCCAATTATTATCCAAATGGTCCTATTTTGTCAAATCCTCAGTTATGTGCAAGGATAGAAGAGCCTATTTTAGAAGTTTGGGTAATCACAAAGTGTAACCCACTTGCAGAAATGAGTAGACGAAGGAAATCTATAGGATTGCCCCATGGCATAGAAGTTGATCTTGAGGTTATAGCTAAAGAGAGCCCAAATTTTGCTGTGTAGATGTAGAAATGGAATTAGCATAGAGTTACCCTTAAGTGGGTCTGAGGTTTTGCCAAGTGATGATGAGAACTTGGCCAAGGGAAATTATAATGTATACAAGACACTAATATGAGACCTGGATCACAGAAGCTACGAGTAAAAAACTCATTGTGAATATGAAGAAGTTGTGAGACAAAATAGATTAAGATAAATTGATTGTAGGTCATGATGGTGTCTAAGAAACTTGAAATTAATAGTAGGAAGGCTACAGAGTTGGATCTAAAGACAAGATCCGAGGATGATAATGGAGCATGCAGATGAGATGGGAAAGATTTGTTCTCATTCCAAAAATAAAACATTGGGAAGGAACTGATGGTGAAATGGATGGGATAACTGAACATCAGAGGTAGAAGGGACACTTTCATTTATCAAAGTGATTTTCCTTCAAGGTGTTCAATTCATGCTTTCAACACAGGCATACTCCCATTCTCCAACCATTGTGCATTTCATAACTACACAGTTTTTCTGGAAAGTCACCACAGTTGTGGATATTAAGGTTCACAGTATGTAGCATCATTTTGTCACTAATACAACTAAGAACCTATCTTCTATGATTTCTTCTCACACCTATCCATGAAAACATTTGATGTTAATTTTAATAGATTTGTTAGTTCTATGTAATCCTGTCAAAAATCTGAGGTGGCTTGTGATCTGTCATAGTCGATTTCAGGGCAAGCTGTAGTCATTTGATATCATAAAATGCCACAGGAAAGAATGGATATTGCTTTGTACTCAGACTTCCAGTGCTCTCACTCAGGAACTGAACAGTTATAGGAAAATCCCTCAATATTTTTAGTCATCAATCTTCTATTCTTAAAATAATCATTACAAAATCTATATTGCACAGGAGCTGTGACAACAATCCCATACTCATTAACCTCATTATCCTCAATAAATATAATGTTTCTGGGGAGAACCATTTAAGCAGTTTAGAAAACAAATTATCTCACTTAACTTTCACAAAATTCCATGTGGCAGATAATATTATTATGTCTATTTCTTCAAATAAGTAAAAGAAACATAGATAATTTAAATGCATTTCGTTAGCATTTTTTTCTTAGATATTAAAGCTAGAATTCAATTTGAGGCCATTCTGACTCTTGGAGTTATAAATTCTCTTCTCCTCTAATTATATTATACTTTTACAAAATTGCATAATGCTAGATACAGAGAAGATGCTCAATAATTATGGCTAAGTAAGAGATCATTATATATGACTTTCTGCTATCTTTTCTATGGAATTGGCTTTGGGACTTCACTCTACCCCTGCCTGAAAAATGCTGCAGTTTGTTTTTCTTTATAGGAAAATTTGTAGGCACTGATAAATATATGCAATAGTGTATGTGAGCAATTGTGTTAGATTTATTTGCCTGCAAACAAGCCCATCTCAAGCCTCAAACTGTGATCTTGGCAGATCTCGTAAATTAAACCCAATCAAGGCAGGTCAGTGCTTGTCTGGATTCAGCTCTGGAGCTGAGGCAGGTGCAAGTCTGGAGCTGACTTGATGTTTCAACAGTTGTAATTCTTCTAGATGTGATAGTGGAGAACAGCACACTGGCAGACATGTCCCACTGCATCAGATCTCAGGTGGTCCAGTCCTGTATTCTTGAACCTTTAGTAGCTTTGTTCACCTTCTTTCTCAGCACTGGGCAATGTCACTTATTATTGTACTACATCTGAGCTAGCCTCTCTTGTTTTAACATCCTTTGTACAGCTGGGTAGAATGCGAATGGAATCACAGCCAAGCATCACAGGTGAGGGACGATAAGCCTCAGAACTAAAGACTGATGGGGAACACTTCATTGACCATGCACTGCTGAGGTTTCATTGTGAGATGTAAAAAGCCGGAAGACAAATACTTGATTCAGCTCATTTCTACTCATTAATCACAAAAGATGAATAGCATCTGCTTTCCCAAAATTCATTTGCAGATGGAAATTTGTTAGTAGATTATACACTTAAAATATTATTATGATACATTTTAATGCCTCTTGTATCTTAGTCATTAGATGTAACGCAGCTTTCATTTTCTCATGTTACCATGATAAAATTTCTCAAGCGTGGGTACTCTTACAATGCACATCTTTGGTTTTGTTCACACTTCAGTCATTTCCCTTTATTTTGGCATGGACATTTATACTTTCTTTCTATCAAACAAGGATCAGCCTTATTGCAACCACACTCTAGGGATGAGAGGAGGGCTATAATTAACAGTGAGGCAATCAGTGTACCTGTTGCACAGATATGCAAATGGATCAAGATGCCCAATGAGATGTATTTATACTAATTTTTAAAACTAGTGAGAAAGACTTTTTCACCTACACTAATGACACAGAATGGGGCTATGCATGACCATTTGCCATCACATTTGAGAACCTGCTCAAACAGTGAAGCCAAAGTGTGGAGAAGTGTGGCCAAAAGATGCTTCTGAATAAGGAAGTTTATATTTTCTCTCCTTTAACTAAATATCTTGAAACTGATTTTCTGTTGTTTTAACCAGAGAAATACTAAACTACACAATCACTACTATACCTAAGAAGCTTGTTGCCCAGAAGTGCTCAGAAATATTTTACTTCATACAACAACTGCCTTCCTAAGGAATTAAGCCACACTTGGGAATTCACATCACAGTAATTTTTACCTTAACTTTTCACTATTACTTTCTTACTGTTTTTGAACATAGTAATTTTAAAAGGATTTTTTAGGATCATGAAGAAGGAGAGGGTAAAACTAAGTCCTCATGTAACATCATTTCTACCACTAAGGGCAATCACTTTAAGCAACTGTAATATTTAAGCACTATGAGAGGTGCTGACATACTACTCTGAGACGTAGAATAATGAGATTGCAGTGTTACCCAAGTACTGATTCTCCTAACTTGCAGTTAGGCTAGATGGCACAGGGAAATTAAGGTAACTGGTGAAGTTAAGTTTGCTAATCAAGATAGGGAGATTATATTCGATTATTTATGAGGACCCTATATATGCACAGGAGTCCTTGTATTGAAATTGGAGGACAGAAAACAGAACAGAGGGATGATATCATGAAATTGACTAATCTCATATTGCTAGTGAGCAAAGTATGGAGATTATGAAGAAGATATAAATAAAAATTAGACAAAAGTTGAATTAGTTGTTTAATATCCAAAATGCCTGATTTTCATAAGAATCAATATAAGAATTTAAAATAACTTCAGTGCATTTTTAAGCTCAATAACTATTATTTATTGTGAAAATTAACATCATAAATGTTTTCTAGCCTTAAACAAATCTAAACTCATCTGATTGAAAAAATCTGATACTTTGCATATACTGAGATACTATTAAAATTGTACACATCTTCACAAAATACATTCAGTCAAAGGATGTGTGTGTTTTACATAAAAATCTAATGTATGTTAAGAGTAGAGAGGACACTTTAACTGATGAATGATACATCTGAGAACATTCACAGCATACAACTACTAAAAGTTTTATTTCATAAAGAAAAAATACATGTCCCACATTCTGACCCTATGTAGAATTATTTTTACCAAGGTTCTAGTGTGACTATTTAGGCAAGCATTTTATTTCAGTTATACTCCGGGAGCTTCTTAGAAATGCAGATTCTTAGACTCTGCTCCAGATGCATTAAACCAGAATCTATATTTTCATGAGATTGGACATTTGTTCCTGTGTTACAGTTTGACAAAATACTATCTACAGAATGAGCATGGTATCTGAGTAAAATTAGTCAGAAATGTGAGGTTAGAATATATAATACATAGAATCATTTTTATTTGATTTATACTGTTCTCTCAATTCCTAACCGCTATATGCACCCTAATATGTCATATATTAATAGTCTAGAAGTATTTCTAAAGTTTGATGAATTGATTTTATTTCTGGAAGTTTCTCCTGGTGAATTCATATGAATATGAAGAAAATAAAAAATAGAAATAACACATCATTGTAATAAATAAAGCATTAGAAAAAACTAAATGCTTAACATATAGTTAAATGTGTCACATTACTACATTAGGAAGTTATCTTACTTATTATTACCATGAAAGTTATAGTAATGAAGACAAAGTTTGTGATGTAAAAACAAGAGATAAAAAAAACAAATGATATATGTGTTATGAGCACAACAAATCAAATGTACCTAAAAGTTAAGCATATACAAAAGAATATTTTAAGAGTTTATCAAAAGCAGAGTTTATTTTTTCTGTCAGTAACATTCTGAGTAAAAATTTTGGTTCTAGTTTTTATAATTTTTTTCATTTTCTTAAGCCAGATATATTAATTTTAAAATGAAAAATAAAATTAATTTACAAAAATACTTTTGATATAAACCAAAGGCTAAAATTGGAATTCTTTTTGCTGAATATGAATAAACATAGATACAGTAAAATAGGGCAGCAGAAAGAATTCTCAGTTGCCCTAAATTCCTTTTCTTACTGAAAATAGGACAATGAAATAAAAATTCTGACTTGCCCTAAATTTCATTTCTTTCTGCTAAGTCAGCATTAAAAAGACAGAAGGTGGAATATTTGACATATATTTCTGATTGACAGTCATAACACAGTACTGCCCACCAATGTGTAACTGAAATCAGCTTTTGGAGAATCATCTCTTTCTTTCATGCCATAAGTATGTAGAGGATTATTGGCGAATGTATCAGGAAAAAGCAGATGGAAAGACAAGAGTCCACGGAGCCACGCCAAAATGTCCACAGAAATTTGAGCCCCAGGTTTATCTTGGGTAACATAATGAAAGAAAGAAATAACACAATGTCCTACTTTTCTTACAAAAGGTTTTACTTCTAAACTTCCTTGAACAAAGTTATTCTAACTCATCCATTTGAATTTTTACTAATAAATTAAATTGTAGTTTAAGTGAAATGGAAATGCATATGTCATTTTTGGTAGATTTTCTCTAGTGACATTTATTGATGAAAATTAGTGATAACAAACAATATTAATTTACAAAATCGACGAGTCTCTTTTAATTTAAATAATAACAATACTACATAATTTGAGATAGATATTCATACAGCATTTCTTTAACTTGATAAAGTGTGACATAGGTAATTGAAAAACTTTGGAACACAAAATCAGACAAGTGGAGAGGTTCATTATGCTAAAGAATTTTAATACTATTATGACTTCTTTCTGTAATGTAAAACTTTAGTGAATTAGGGAAAAGATGTCAAGATCAACACAAAATCCACACTACCAGATATTTACCTTGTGTCTGTTACTGTGCTTCTGAAGGGATCGATAGCAAAACAGAGTCGTGTAAAGACTACTTTAAACTCTCACCCATACTCCCACCCCCATCCCTGAGCTGGAAAGTTTTTAGTCCAGACGATGACTGATCTTGGCACCTGGACATTGTAAATGAAAAAGGTGTTAATGTGCCTCATTAGAACTTCACCTCATAGTACCTTTTGAATCAACTAAGTCTGTTTTTTTTTTTTTTCTAAATCAGTAATATCAAATCAAGTGCTTACTCATTCAATTGATATGGCTTTACAAATCTAGCGTGCTCGTGCAAAACAATGTGACATAACATAAAGTAACCATATACTCAGAGCTTTTTCTGTATAATGGATATAAATTTATTGATTCCTAGATCTAAAAGGGTTCATTTCCATTACCTCATTTCCCAGTAGTTTACTTATCATACTAAAGGAAAAAGGTGGTAAAGCCCCAATCAAAGAAGAAACATGCTGTACCAACTGCAATACTCCTCATAGAGATTGATTAATGATGCCTTCCCGATTGGACCATGAGATCTGAAATAGGAAGATTGGTTCATCATCATCATGTTCAGTCTTGTGCTGCAAAACAATTTTTCAGTGACCAAGAAAGTGGATATAGAAGGATAGTCCCATCCAGTTATAGAGGAGCTGAGAACATTTTGTTAACTAGTGATGCCCTAACTTTCATGAAGTAACACAATATTTACTAATATATTTATGGTGATGCTTGTGCAACCAAGACTGCTGTACTGTAAATCATATGAAAGTATAATACATAGAATTATGGGGATTACATAACACTGCACTTTTCATGTTAGTTTATTTTCCTTATAAAAGGAAAGTTCACTATAAAGCAATAGATCATTTCTTGCTGGTAGCAGCCTCATACATCTCCAGTTTACTTTGATAGCAGTAAGAGCCTGTACTGTAAGAGTGACTGATTGATACCTTCTAGGTTTTGGGGAGTGTAGTCTATTCTGTTCACACAGTGACAAAGTCAGCTAACAATCCCTTTCACAGGATATGTTCCCATTGTTAAATGGTATGGCTCTAATCACATAACACAGTGCTTGAACATTATTAAGCCTTTGTTTTTTGTTTTTTTTTTTTGGTATCAGGGATTGAACTTGGGTCTTCGTGCTTGGGAGGCAGATGGCAAAACCACTGAGCTAAATCCCCGGCCCCTTATCAAGCCTTTAATAAATTTGATTGAGTGGATGGCTTGGGTTCATATCAAAGTTGTTTCTTGCAATATGGAGTGCAGAGTAAGTGTATTAAAAAATGAAAAAAATTCCTTCTTACATGAAACTTAGGATGTCTCCTTTTGTTGCTATCTAAGCATTGGTTTTATTTCTGAGGATTGAAACGAATCAAAAATTTTCACCAGGATCAGACACCAAAAATATTCCTACAATTGATTTCAATTAGTACATGTGAAGAGGTATCATAAAAATAAGTGACAAAATTAATAGAGATGGTAGTAAAATTTGATTAGTATTGAAGAAAGGGAGTAGCAATATTATTTTTTTAAAGTTACTGCCTGGGTAATGTTTGTTGAAGCAATAAGCAATGCTAGGAGGACAGGTGTAAAGTTAGATGAACATTAAAAGAAATATAAAGGAGATTCAAAATAAAGAAAATGGAGTTAACAGCAAAGTGGGAGTAAATTGCATGTAAATTTGGCAGATTGTTGACAGGATATTTGTGAAAAAATTTATTTCTTTATAACAAATTGTAGATATATAATTTTCAAATGTCATTTTTCTAAATAACTTTATACCTTAGATGCAGACAAGGGCTGGGTCAAGATTTTAGATGGGGTTATTGTCTTTATATTTGTTATATGTGCAAATCTGAGATATTTGAACGAACCATTACCTTAATAGTTCTTTAATGCTTTTTCTCTTAAAACCTATCTTCTCCTATAAGATATAACAAGTCAGAGGTGTTTTATCATTCTCAACTCCTTAAAATATAATTAAAAATGAAAGAACAATACCTTTCCCTCAAAGACCTGCATTTGATTTGGTTTGATTTAAAAGATTTACTTCTTTGGGTTTGGCCAGGCTTTTGCATCACAGAGCTGTGGGGGGCTTTGTCCTGTTTGACATAATTACTTGCTCATCTTTCCTTAATGGCTCTCATAAAAACCTCTGGTTTAGAGCAAATGTCTAAGTTCCTCCCACTGCCCCAGTCTTTACAGCACTTGATAGGGGCTCATTGATTACTGTGGAAACATTTGTTAAGGGGCTGTGACTTGCGTTTTGAGTAAAACCTTCTCCAAGGAGTTGTGTTTCTCTGTTTTCTCATTTTAAATGGTGTTGAAAATACTTCAGACATGATCTTGCCTTTGAAAAAGAATTCTCTTGCATTGTTTAATACTGTGTGGCCTTCAGACGCATTCAGATCCTGTGTCTTTAGAGGTCCTTTGTTCAGCGTTACAGGTATTGTCCTTACGCTATTGATAGTGAGATGGGTGGACTACTTTTGTAGTAGAAATGCACAGTCAGACTTATATATTAAGGACAATAAATTAAGTACACATGGACATAAATGACTCTTACTGAATTGCTACTTAGATGTTGGGAAGGAACTTGGTATTCATTTACTACTGATTCATTAGCCATAGGCCATAAGGGTCTGTCACTCATGGAAATCACAGACTATTAGAGCAAAAGAAACAGTACAGGGGTAGATATTTGCACATTAGTACTCACAGGAGCAGGATAAATGCATTTTCATTACTTTATCCACCGACCTAGTTTTCTTTTGTCGAGCTTCCTTCCTGTCTTGTTAACTGGGTGTAGGAAAGCATATTTAACTTACTAATTAGAAGTACTCCAGTTACTTCTGATTTTAAAATGTGTTTTTCAAATAACTCATTTTATAGTTAAATGATAAAACTTTCAGTTTTCTTCTGCTTTCTCATGTTTTTTCTTAAGATACTGCCGGGTATATAAAGGCTATAGATTTCAATGATTTTTAAAAGGGGATCAAGGGGAATGCAGAAGCAAGCCTGCAGTACAAATTGATATAAACTGACTCTGGCTGAGCTGGGCTCTTCCCCTTAATGCCTGTTGACCTTTGTAATTATTAATCATGAACCCTTAACTCCACAAATGTAGTTTAGATGACACAGTGATCACTACGAACAAATGATACCAGAAGCCAGTTATAGTGACTACTGTTCATGACAGACTAGCTACCATGTGTTCAGCTTTATGATATAAAATCTAGTGCACATATTGTTTCATTTAGTTTATTCCATAATTCAGCCAATATTGGAACACCTTTCCTATGTCAGATATTGCCATAGGTTCTATAGGATACATTAAACAAAACAAACAAATCTCTGCTTTCATGAAACTTGTATATTTGGATTATTAGTTCCTGGTCCAAATTTTGAGAAGTGTGGAATGATTTATTTTACTTTACTTTATAAATATTAATAAAAGTTTCCAAAAATAGTCACTTGTCCAAAGTTAAGAAATAGACTAGTGGCAAATCCAAATTCATAGTTCTTGTTTCCTGGTGAATAGCTCATATTTCATAATCAGGTTCAGAAGCCTGCTTTCTAGGAACTGTAGCAGCTCACTGCATACTTTTTGTAAATAAAGATTTTTGGAATTTAGTCAAGCTATTTGTTTCTAAGTTGTCAACAGCTGCTTTTGTTTAACACTAGCAGAGATGGGCAATTGTAGAAGAAATCATGTGCTCTATACTGTAAGTCCTAAAACATTTACCATAAAAACCATTACAGAAAATGTTGGCCAACCCCCATTTTATAAGGCAGGAATCCCTCCTCTTGACAATTTCTTTCACCAAGGTAAAAACTGATGGCCATTTACCACCTGTGTTGCCTTGAGCAAGTCAATTAACCTCTCTGAAATTCAATTCCCTCTTCCATAAAATGGAGATAATAATTAGCCCATTGTTACCAGTGAGGATTAAATTAACTAATGTATGTTAAACTCAGATCTGGTAAAACAAGAAAAGCTAGTTATTACATTTCTAGTTGGATAGCTGCTCAATGAGCTTTCTCATCTGTGAAGGGTGAGGGTATAGGGTAAGAATTTGTTTCTCTCAGTTTCCTGGGAATTTTTTTATACCATTTATTGTGAGACTCATACACAGCACTCAAGAGTAAGCAATGAGCCTGCGCATTGGTGGCCACTCAGCTAAGCAAGGGACATCTTTTCTTATATATTTATGGATCACTACTATGAGGGTTCCAAGTTGTGGGATTGACTTAATAAGAAAAGAGTAATGAGGAGCAATTACATTCCCATTAACTGGACAACAATGCCCTTGATTATGCTGCTGGAATCAAAGTCTCTTCCTCCCTCTCAGGTATAGTCCTAGAAGCAGCACTGATTGGTTTATTAAATATGGGACTGTTTCTGCCTCTCAAATCATCAGTCTCCCTAGATTATTCTATGATCACAGCAGACTAAATTTCAATTTATAGTGGAATTGTTAAGCTGCCACAGAGGCTGTGAGAGGTACCAAGAGATGCTGGCTCTTAGCACCTATAAAAGAAGAACAGACACTAAAATGTCTTTGGAAATTCTCAGTAGGAACTGTAGGCCATTTATAATAATGGAATTAAGAGAACCAAGGCAATAGGTTGCTTGCAAATATGGTCCCATTTTGTCTTAATTATTATAATCAAATTAGCAAATAAGTATCCAAAATTTTATATGTACCAATGTCTGTGCTAAGAACTTTATAAACTTTTAATTAATACCCACAAGTATTTTAAGATACAGTGGTCATCTTACTCTTACTTCACAGATCATGAAGTTGAGTCTCAGAGATGAACTAGTTTGTGGTGGATGGCACAGCTGGGAGACTGCAAGAGGTGGGACTGAGGGACACCCCATGTCTTGCTGTCAGTACTGGCACTCTGTTGCCAGATTTCAGATTTGTATTTATACCTCTTTAGAGTTCCTCCGTGAAACCTTCCCTGAAAATAGTCAGATTGTACTTCACTGCTGGTATACTCTTACTTTCCTCCTCAAATCTGGTGATACTAATCCTTTTCTTACCTACTTTATACGAACATAGCTTTACTTAGGATAACAAAGAAACACAAGAGAATCAAAACCCAAACCAAATGAAAACATAAAACAATAAAAAGCCTATTCTCTATTTAAGTTTCTCTTCGGTGTCCTATTTTCCTTCTTTCTGCTAAACATTCTCTGAGCTATTACAATTTTTACACAAAACTATTATTTTCATAAAATCCCTACTGTTTACTCAGGCTGCTACTAGATATGACTAATACTCCAAATTTATTATATATTATTCATGTTTCCAAAGCGTATAACAAAAGTTATATATGCAATGTCTCATTTAATTTTCACCACAACTCGGAGTTAGATGTTATCATTTCCACTTTTCATGCAAGCAAAGAATCAATCTCAGAAAGATTAAATAATTTGATCAAATTTATACTACCCCTAAAAGTGCAGCTAATATTTATAACAAAATCTACTAAATACAAAGTTTGTATTCTTTTAAATACTATTTTTTATCTTCATAACCTATTTTTGTCAGTTTTCTCCCTAGAGCTCTATCTAATATGCTCCATAAAACACTGCAATCACTTACTACTAAAGGAATGCTTCCTCCTTCTTTTCGTGGTCTTGTAGTCTTCTTTCTGCCTTCAGTCTGTCTGTCTCCTAGCATGTTTGCTAATCATTTTTCTCTATCTCCACATCTCACTCTGTTTAGGTAGGGGAAATGAAGGCTGTTTATTTCGCTCGTTTTGATGGGAGATATAGTAATTTCCAGAGTAAGTCTACATTAAAAGTGACTCCTTTCTTAGACTTATATAAATACTTGCTGTGAAACTATTTACTGTTCATGCTATCTGATATTGGGCAATGTTCAATTGGTGGTGTAATTTTTCTCAGATGGAGAGATTGGCACATTTCTTAAGCAAGTTATGCCCAGAGTAGAAAAGCTTTGAAAGTCACTTAAACTTACCTGCCTATACTTGGAATGCCACAGTGTATTTTAAAGTAAAGAAGAATAAGGAACAGAAGAATCTATGGACTGTCAGAAATGGTGTACAGCCCTGGATAAAGTCACAGGAATTGGAATTAAAAGTATGGATTTAGATGGCAACTTTTCTACTTAATAACCATGTTGTCTTGGAGAATTACTTATCACTCAGTCTTATTTCTAATATCTGAGAAGAGCTAATCTCCATACCTCGCTGAGTTTTTTATTCAGTCTATGAATGCTGAGGGTCTGTTTTGTATCAAGGTTCTTCTGAACATTGAATGGAAAACTAGCATGAGGCAAGGTAGAGAGTTGAGATTCAACATATAGATTGCCTAAGCCAAACCAAATACTAAATGCCCCATCTATCTGGTCAGGGATGGAGGATTCCCCTCAGTTTATTAGTACCAATTGTTTTCAGGAATCCAAGGAAAAATCCTCACTTAGTCTATTAGAGTCAAGGTAGCTGGAGATGCAAGGAGATATTCTGAGAGTATAATCACAATACCTGGCTGGATAAAACATTAATTTGTAAATTGATGTAAAAAGTTAAGTGCCATAATGCATAAAATATTCATTACAGCTGGTTAAAGATGTAACAAGTCACCTTAATTATGAATTAGTATGCAAACAATCAGAAATTGCTGGAAAATTGGAAGTATATGGTCACAAAATGAGGAGTCCAATCAATTGGGAGTTAGTGAGATCTTCTAGAAGCAAGCTGCTAATAGAGATGTGCAAAATATAGTTTAAACTCTCATTGTGATTTTCATGAAAAATGATGCCATGATATCGACACTGCCTGAGGGAGAACTGCTCTCTGCTCACACATCCTTCCTAAGGCAATCTTCAGGGAGGATGATTCTCTACACTTAATAACAGTCTGGTGTGTTCAACGTACTTCCAGGCAAGTCACTTTGGAGAAACATGCATTTTGAAAGGATTTAATTTGATATTCTTTGGCTTCCTCCTTACTCTCAATATAATTCTAAATATCATAGAAAGGAAAGTTCTATATAAGTTTTGCTGAGCTAGGTGTGGGCAAAGATTATATCTGCCTCCATTTTGATTTTTATTTAACAGCTGATCTTTATAACTCAGAAGAATAAAATTACTTTTTAAACTTGTTTGATGTTGGTTTTTTTATTTTTATGTTTATTTTTCACTTGGAAGTAGCAACTTGAATGTGTTAAGGAAGCATAAGCCTTCAAGTAAGCTGATTGATGACTTCAGGAAATACAGCTCACAATATTGTAAGTTATTGGAATTTTTACTCAATTACACAGGACACTAGGATAAAAAAGTTCTGCTGTTCCATATTTATTCAGCTATGATTAATCTAGTGCTGAATAATAATTTTTAATTTCCATTTCTTGAATATATTTATTAATTTACCTCCTGCCAATTTATGGCTTGGGTTGCCACTATTTAGAATTTATTCCTGTTCTTCCTAAGTAGCATTTGCATAATGGAGTGATGAGGTCCATTCACTAGCAGTTGGTTGTGGGGTGTTGGACAGAGTGACTGGGCTGTAATTAGTGGCATCTGGCCTCTGGTTTCATTAGCATGCAAATGGAACTTGGAGAGGCCAAGCAGCCTGGCAATTTCACAACAGTCACTACCATGCATATCTGCTTCTGTAAGCATATCAGTAGGATTTCTATTTATAAAAGAATAAACTATGTAAATCTGAATGAATTTGTGTCTTGGAAGGTAAGGAAATTTTTTGGTCAAAAGAAAACAGGACTGTAATAGTCCCAATCTTTCCATTTTGTAGGCTATTAAAACTGAAATTAAAGCTCTTTTTCTGCCTGATCTGTCTCCTGTCCCCAGTACAACGTTTACTTATTTCTATGTCTTATTTATTTTCTTAAATTACTCGGTTTCATCTTCATAAAATATATTGGGCTTTGTTTTATTTTCTTTCTCCTTTTTAAATTTTGTTTTGCTTTATTTTTTTGTAACTAGGGGTTGAACTCAAGGCCTTTGCACTGATCTTACATCCCCAGCCTTTAAAATTTGTTTTTTTTAGATCATGTCTTGCTAACTGCTAAATTGTCCAGTTTGGCCTCGAACTTGCAATCAAACTTCCTGCCTCAGCCTCCCAGAATGCTAGGATCACAGACCAGTGTCACTAAGTCCACCCATTTTTTCTTTTGTTCAAGGCATTACCTACTTTGAAAAGGCACAGCTCAGAATTCCCAGTTTTACAGCATCCAGATTATTGATTAGGATAATTATTGATAAGATTATTGATAAGGACGGATCATGACTGAAGCCAAATCTTGAAAACTCAGTATGTGCCAAGGATACTCTCTTCAGCAATTCCAAATATTGGAATTCTTAAAATATTCATTTTTCAGTTTAAATAGCAACAAGAAAACTTACAGAAAAGAAAAGAAATGAAGCTCAGGACTAGATCCTATACCTTACCTGAAGCCTTACAATTAGTAGGATCTGCACGAGAGCCCTTCTGTCCATAGAACTGAGAGAGGATAAAAGAGATAAAAACAGGTAGAAAGAGGACAAGGAAACTCAACTTTTAAATCTCCCTTATCACCTTTAAATTTTATGACAGATCACTGCTCAGCTCTGCACACAGGCATACTAGTCACTCAGGGACTGTCTGTATTATAAGGTTTTCAGCTCTAAATTTACCTAGCCTTTCTCATCTCTCTTCCAGACTGAAAGCTCCAATATAAGAGTAATTAATGTATTCTCAATTGCCTCTTTTCACAATGTCCAGTTCAGACTTGCCTGGAACGATGCTTATAAGCCTTCAAATCTACCATCACCTCAATTCCAAGAATAGCAGAACTTGCAGACCACCCCACAAAGGTTTTGAGATAATACTTCTGCAAGTGGGAGAAATTACCCTAAACGGGGAACTGAATTGTCCTTCAGACTCTAGGATTTCTCTGAGAATATGGACACCAAAATTGACATAATGATCAATTATGATGGACCCTGGTCCATCTCAGCTAATCCTTAAAAACTGGCTTCATGCTTTTGTGTGTGGGCCAGTGTGAATCCTGCATCAGTGAATGTCCTTCTGTTACTGTGCTGGAGTCAGATGCTAATATTGGTTACTGTTTGAGTCTGTCTAATAAATTTATCTATTCTTTGCATTGAAATGCTTTTTCTGGGACATGTGTCAAAAACTTACATGGCAGACTGATTTGAGGTCTTTATTTTGTCTTTGGGGTACTTTCTTGGAGACCACTTGGTGCCAGAACAAAATTCTTTTAACCGCTTTTTGCTACCACCTCCCATGAAAGATAAAAAGCAATCCTATGCACTGAAGATCCCCTAAACATCACCAAAACAGTTTAAAGCTCACAACTGGTAAAATTTGTCACAGTAACAACATTTATATTTTATTTATTTTGACTTGTGACTAGATGTTTGATATTTGCACATTAGTGTGATTTCACTACTTGTCATCTCACAGATTGAGAATATTATTTCCAAAGAAAGAAGTGAAGAAACTTGGTTTCATGTGAGGTTTGTGTGTGGTACATGACAATGGTGCTTCCTGGTATATTAAGTTTGGGGGAACTTATACTAAGGACATTGGAAATTTTTCCCTACAATAGCATTTCTAAGTCTTCTATCTAATATTATGCCTCACTTCCAGAGAAACTTAGAAATTATCTTTCATTTTTTTGCCTTGATTGAGTATATTATTTATCAGCAAGAAAATAGCTATAGAGATATCAGGTTGAAGACAGGAAATACTCCGTTTCTAGCCTCCCCATTGATCTTGGGCAATAAATTACAATTTAGCTGTGTAGCTTTTCAAAGGTCTCTAAAATATCTTCTTATTGAATCATATGTAGTACTTACATTCTCATCCATATCAAGTCACTGAAATGCAAAAGAGTAGTATGTGTCTCAAATTGTCATCATGATGATTAGAGAAGAAAAATGTATGCAAAGTACACAGCCTACTGCCTAATAAAAAGCAACTCTTCATAGAAGTTTGTTTAATTCAAATATGAGTCAATTTTTAGAATTTAATATTGTGTGCTTTTCCTTACCTGATATGACTAATTTGGAAAAACTACAGTTTGACTGACAGGGAAAAAACTCAGAACTATCATCCTTAATAATCAGCAGTAATAAGTAGTGCATTAATAGCAAAGGTCTCTTTCTGTTGCTATCAATTACACACATTATTAATGGATGGAGAAAAATCTGCCAAGGCATAGATTGTTAACAGGAATTGACACCTCAGTTATTGCTAGTGTCAGAAATTAATTTTCCAGAGTCCAACTATGCCACATTAAAATGCATGTTGCAATGGTTTACGATGTGGAGAGAAGACCTTTTTTGGAAAGTGGCTCAGAAAGAAGGCTAAGGGAGTGATACAAGAAATGTCTGAGAGAGGAGATATGGAAATTATCCACATAATGATTACTGACCCATGCCAACAACTATCTTATGAAATAAAGATTTTAGATGGTTAATCCGAACCTTTGCAAACTTGTTAAATAAAATGTAGAACAATCAATATTGGAGCAATTAAAATAATGTATATTTAATTTATTAAATCTTAGGAAATAAAACTAAGCATTTTATGATTTAATTTTGAGTATAACATAGAGGGAATAGAAGATGATGCAATTGAGACTGAGTTTTTAAATTACCCAAGTTAAACTGCTGCTATGAGTTATAGCTAGATGTCCCCTGAAAGTCTGACACACTTGTAAGTAGAGCTTTAGAGATTGGATCATGGAGGCATGATACTCATCAACAGGTCAGTCCACTAAGAGGTTTATTGCTAAATGTGTTGCAAGTGAAGCCTGGCTAGAGATAGTGGTTCACTGGGGAAATGGCCTGGAAAGGTTTATCTTTTTCCCTCCACCTTTGATAATTCTTTCTACTTCTTTTCTATTTTGCCATGTGCAAGCCTCCTTTGCCATGCTCCTCTGCCATACCACTGTGCCTTGGAACCAACTGACTATGAACTGAACCTCTGCAAACTGTGAGCCAAAATAAACCTTTCCTCCTTCAAATTACCAGGGCTGGGCATTGTGTCTCAGTAATGACAAAGCAACTGAGACTATTGCATTTGCTAATGAAAGAACTAATTGTTGAACACACTTCCAGACAGATAAATGTTTTTCACTATATCACACTTCTCCCTAAAATATGTAAGTATTGGGAGGAAGAATTGGCAATGTGGAGGGGCAGAGGGGATAGGAAAGGGACCTTTAAAATAGTGTAAGGGAAATGGCTTAAATAAAACATTTATTACTTCCTTGGGGTGCAGCTGAGTGTGAGGTTCTGTTACTCTATATGTTGGAATGTCAATTTCCTTTCCCTATCCAGGGAGTTCAGTGATACTGGCCTAACATAAAAGCACATTACGTTTTTACTCTGCTATTCCAGCCTACTAAATGTTTTATAATTGCAACCAGCATTGATGAAGTGTCTGCTTGTGGTGACTCTATTTTTACTAGCTGTGGCTAAGTTTTCACTCTATTTTCAAACTCCAGTGCTATCAGAAAGGATCCTACTGGAGCTTGGTTTTTCCCTAGGTTTCACATGGGGCTGCATTTATTCAAAGATTCAACAAGGTAAGAACATATATTTTACTTGTGAAGATTTGGGAATCACTCCAAGATTCTAACTACACATAGTCTTCAAAAATATCTTAAAGAAAAAAAACTTTTCATCTTCAATAAATGATAACATATAGAAGCAATGGTCATAGAGTATTTTTCTCATTTTTAAAATTTAAAAACCTCCCAAATACTATTTTGTGCACTTGTAGGCAAGGCCATGAGAATACTCTCTTCTTTTGTCCTTATACTTTAATACATTAACTACTTCAGTGTCTCAGATACCATACTTTATTCTCTTCTCTGATTTATTTAAATGACTTCTTTGAATATAATTCATGGATCTTTGTATGTTTTTGCCTGTGACTTGTACATTTCTTTCTAGAAAATTTTAATGTGGTACAGTGGAGCCTCAAGTTATGACTGGCCTGATATATGAACAACTTGGGTTAATTGGGTTAATGGAAGATTCATCTGCCTTTTTTTAAATTAAATTCTTTTATTGGTACATTGTAGGTATACAACACAATTACATTTCTCATTGGGAATTGTACCTTTACATAATGCATCTTGGTTCT
>NW_004624746.1:23373383-23400869 GCF_000247695.1 Heterocephalus glaber | reverse complement strand
TTTCACTAGGGGCACAATTTCTCCTGTTATCTGAGAAATTATTTCTGATTTCATTTTTTCCAGATCCCCTTTTGTTGCCAGTTTATTGGGTCCAGGTGTTTGAGTATCAGAGTGTTCTATCTCATTTCCCTTTGGGGTTGCTGTAGGTGATCTGGAAGTCTGGTTTTGAGACTTGTTTATGTGTTTTCTCATTTTGACTGTGGTGGGGGCCTGTTGGTACCTTCATGGACTACCTCTTCTGAGCTGGGAGAGGTGGGATAGGGGCCGGGAGCAGTGTTAGGGATGATAGCCCAAAAGCCCTTTCCTGTGGGCTGGGAGCAGTGGGAGGGATGGTGGCCAGGAAGCCCCTTCCTCTGGTCCAGGAGCAGTGGGATGGCGGCTCAGAAGCCCCTACCTCTGGGCTGGGAGCAGTGGGAGGGATGGTGGCCCCAAAGCCCCTTCTTCTGGTCCAGGAGCGGCAGGACAGTAGGTGACCCAAAAGGCCTTTCCTCTGGGCTGGGATCAGCAGGAGGGATAGTGACTGGGAAGCCCCTTCCTCTGGACCAGGAGCAGTGGGACGGTGGCTCTGAAGCCCCTACCTCTGGGCCAGGAGCGGTGGGAGGGATGGTGGCCCAGAAGCCCCTTCCTGTGGGCCAGGAGTGGCAGAACAGAAGGTGGCCCAAAAGCCCTTTCCTCTGGGCTGGGAGCAGCGGGAAGTGATGGTGACCAGGAAGCCCCTTCCTCTGGACCACAATCAATGGGATGGCGGCTCAGAAGCCCCTACCTCTGGGCCAGGAGCAGCGGGACTCAGTACAGTGGTCTGGTGGTCCAGTGTCCTCTGCATCTTTGTAGTGTGAAACCAGGTAGCTGTACAGAGGAGCGGGGGTGGGGGTGGGGGTCCAGTGGATTTTTGCCTGAGTGTGGGCTGATTCGGTGTGTTCCGCCCTACTGGGAGTGTTCCACGTGACTCAGGGTCTTGGTAGGGCATGTACAGACCTGCCTGTCAGTAGCAGGCTGATTTGGCATGTTCCATGTGACTCGACTCAGGACCTCAGTAGGGCGTACACAGACCTGCCTGTCTGCAGCTGGCTCCCTTTTGTTATCTATAGTGCGCACCCTAGTAAAAATTCAACTCTCAACTATATTGAGTTACAACCTACTGAGTTACAACTAGCTTTTAGAAACCAATTAGATTCGTAAGTCAAGAGTCTAATGTATAGTAGTTTTTGTTGGATTATTTATTTTTTAATCATTTATCAATGTAAAACACCCATGCATGACACTGATACATTATATTCTATCAGACAAAAGGCTATCTGTTCATCACCTCTTTGAGAGTTATACTCATCTGTATTACTCTGTTACATTATTAACACAATTAAATGCCACAGACTAAGTAATTTAAGCAATACATATTTATTTTCTCACAGTTCGGAGACTAGAAATCCAGGACCAATGTGTTGGCAGATTGACTTTTTCCTTAGGCTTTTCTCCTTCACTTATAGATAAAGATACCTTTTCATTGTGTCCTCTTCTCTCTCTCTCTCTCTCTCTCTCTCTATATATATATATATATATATATATATATTCCTTTCTCTTCCTTTTAAAAAGATATGTCATATTGAATTAAAGACTTATGATCTCATTAATTACCTTTTTAATGGCCTTCACTGGAGGTTAGGGCTCAAATGTATAAATTTTTGAGAGACAGAGTTCAGTGTACAACAAGATTGGCATGAAGTAGATAAGTGTTTATGCCCATTTTATAAGTAGATGAATTTGTCTGCATCTTACAGGTGGGTAATATTTTTTTTCCTGAAAAACAGATGAGGAAACTGAGGCTTAGACTGAAGCTGTAGATGGAACTGTGCTGTGTTAAACTGGAAAAGAAAACTCAGAAGCCTTGTGACAAAATGTTCATCAGGGTCAGCTAGAGAAGTGGATATTGTTGGCCATCACAACAAAAGATTAGGGATTCAGTGGAATGTGCAGAGGCCAAAGATGATGCTAACATAGTTTGGAGTAAATATCAGACTATGGTCTGAAATTCTACCTATCTGAAGTGTAATAATAATTTTTATGATATTTATTGAAGATAAGTTAAATGCAGTTGTATGTCTACACACACACACACACACACACACACACACACACACACAATGATGGAAAAGGCCTATGATTACTCTAATTTCCCTGATGGAGACCTAGAGGGTTAAGAGACTTAACAGTTTACTAAAAAGCATGGTCAGTGGAAGAACCGGCATTAGTACACTAGTTGCTTATGTTTTAGTTCACAATCTTTGGTTTAATAAACAAAGCAACATCTTGAGTTTGTAGTTTTCATATACCAGCCAGCATTTCTCATTTTCAGGATCCTAGCCAGATATCTTGATTAAGAAATCTGACATAAGTTCTTCTTTAAAACTGAGATGAGCTCTTTTAAAAAGCAATAGTAATGTGCATGTGCTCTTATAACAAAAAACTTGAGATAGAAGAACTTATAAATGGAAAAATTTTACTTCTTACAGTTCTGGAATCTGAGTATTCCAAGGAGTATTGATATTTGCTCTTTGGTGAGGGCCTACTTGCTGTAACCACCCAAAACAGAAACTGGAATGGCCAACAGAGGCCTAAACTGGTTTTCTTCCACACACTAGAACATTCATCAGCAATGTTCACTTGTTAACCCCCAGAAAGGCAACATCTCATAATATCACCACAATGGGGATTAATTCCCAACATGAATTTGGAGGAGATACAATTATTCAAATTATAACAAGGGCAGTGCAAATTATTCTGCAATGAAGCCCTATTTGCATGCCTACTTTCACAAGGTAAAGTTATCTATTAATTATTCCAAATGATTTCTTCATGATAAATGTAGCCTTTTCTACTATATATATATATATATATATAATCTAATTAATTCATCAGTAGAATAACAGTAACCAGCTCTTATATGCCTTGATATTTTGAAGATTTTTATTCATCTAATGCTAACAAACTCTCTAATTCATATATTTTAAAACTTTAAGACCATGTCTATTTTTTCAATATGATTATGATTAGATGAAAAAGGATACATTGAGATGAAAGTGGAAATGATGATAATCAAATGAGCAGATATTTATTAAATTCCAGAACAGAAGTGAGATAGGAGATTAGGGCATGGCAAAGATGGCTGGGGAATTAGGTGTGACCTGTTAATGACAAGATCCTGGAACACATGCACAGAACAGTTCCCAAAGCCCTGCACATGGACTTCTCTCCAGAACCCAAGCAGGTTTTCAATAGGATGGGCTAGATGCGACATCCCAGCACCCAGTCAGGACCAGAAATGGCTTCCCTCATGATATCTCACCTTGTGCCCTCCATCGTGTACTTTCATGTTGGCTTTCCTCTTTTACTTGGCCCAGTCTTGCTCTGCAGAGCCAGTTTTTCCCTCAATCTTCACTTTTACCTTTCCAAATAAATTTGGTTGCCACTTTTTTGCTATTTCATTCAGTCTTTGTTTGAGATGAGAAGAACTTGGAATCCAACTCCAGAAGGAGACATGTGCACCACAAAACCCAGTAATGTTTATTTAACAAGACATTTTTAGAAGGAGACTACCTGGTAACAGAAGTATCCACTATAATTGTGTGTGTATGTTGTTACAGGTCACTCTTAAATTCTATATAGAAATAAGTTATATAGTTATTACTGTTCTACATAAAAAATACATCCTGCATAGATATTCACATTTTCTATCACCTTATGATGACAGTGTTATGATTAAAATTCTATGACTCTAGAAAATATGATATTTACATATAACATGTCCATATATCCTTTCTAGGTAGAAAATGTTGGCCTGGAACCAAGACATAGTCCACTGATTTTCTTAACTCACTACATTCTCATTGCTTCCATAATTTTTGTCTATCATGTGAAATTATTAGAGGCTTTATTGAAATTCAAGCATAGGAAACATTTCTATTTCATGAGAGTGTAAATTCACTGCTGATTTATACTCTAGCTCAATAAATTGTATTTATGCATTGGCCAAAAATTATACAGTGTTAATTACTTATAAATATCATTCAATCTTGGCTGAGTTTTCAAGGCAGGTATCTATATCATAAAACTAAACAAATTAAAATTTATAGAAATAAAAAGCTTCATTATACAATGTAATCACTCACATTTACTATATCTTCAACCATAATGCTAAACATTATATGATTTAGCTCATTTAATTCTTACACATATCCTATGACAACAAGATTTCTTACGTTATAGATAATGGAAATGAGGAACACAAAAATGAGGTAATTTATCCTAGTGATCTTATCATCAGGCTTGGCAGGAGGAACCCCCTGAGGCTGAAATAAGGACCCTAATACACCCTTTTGTACAGTAAGTTTACAGATTCACTGACTCCCCTTGAGTAAAAAGAATTTTCAGGATGTGCTAGAAACAGACACAAGAAGGGTTTATTAGGCAGAGATTTTTGGGCTCACTCTAGAGTGGAGCATGGCTGCTCAGAGTAATGGGAAACATTATTTTCTTGGACAGGCAACATTTATGCTTCCCTTGAAGGGGTGGAAATCCTGGGAGAAGGAGGCACACCCCAGTTATGGGCCAAGATTTAGGTTTTTTTTTTAATTTAAATAATTTTTTGAATTTTCTCAACCTGTTTCTTTATCTTATGGTCAGGCTCCTGCTCTTTCTCTTCCTAATTATGACAATTTATAGACTCATAGTATTCCTGTAGAAGTTTGGTTATGAAGAAGCCTAAATTTAACCAAAGGGATGCTTGTATGGCTCACCTTGGGTAGCTGTGGCTAAGTCCTGGAAGTTGTAGTCTTCTCAAAAGTACAATTTTTAATTATAATTTCCTTGTTTCCATTTACTTACATTTTATTTCCTCTTTCCTACATCAGTCTTGTTCAGAAGATCCAACATATAAAAATAAAGGGACAATTACAATAAGAAGAACACTGAAAGGGCTTTTCAAAATGAATCCAGGAAGCATTTAGGAAGCAAGACTTACTCCTGTCTCCAGTGGCTGCCTAGAATGTGAACTTTGGTTATTTCTACTTGTCCCCACCTGTGAACACACACACCTGAAAAAACTCCTGCTTTATAAGTATTTCCATTTTATTTACACATTCTTTTTTTTTTTTTTTTTTTTTTGGTCTTTTGCCACTCTTATAGGCCCTGTTCCTTCTCAGCATTCAATAGCCCATAAAAGCCCACACATTTCTGCCTTGGAACACAGATACAAGTCTGTCTGAACTGGTGTCTTCAACACTAGATTTGTGTGAACTGGTGTCGTCTGCAATGCAATGCCCAAAACCCCCAATAAACCTCTTTTACAGTTTCTGATTTTGAGTTGATTAACAAACAGCATTCATGTCGCTAAGCATTAAACTTTTACTAACCAGGCTGGATTTAGCTTAGTGGTTCCGGTGCCTGCCTTGCAAGCTCAAGGTCCTGAGTTTGATCCCTGATATGAAACAAAACAAAAATTTTACTAACCTTAAACACTGAGGAAAGTACTGCTGTTGATATAAGAATTAAAATAATGACTTTATATTCCATTTATTTCTTGTGGATGATTATTTATAGTTTTGTTTATGGTTTTGATTAATCGTCTCCCTGTTTAATTTACAGCTGCTGTTGCTATTGACAGTCTTCGGCTCTCTGGTGAATCTGGGCCAGCTGGCAAGAGGTTCTCAAAGAAAAATATAAATTTGAATATAGATACATTCAAGTATGTTTCTGTAAAAACTTTATTATTATTATATCCGAAATAATTAAATTGATATATAGTAAACCTCATAGCTGCAAAAAAGGTCATGTAAGATTCTTAGAGATGTTGTTTCATCACAATGCAACATGATTAGTTTCTGTGGTATATTTTAAAAAGTATTTGGTGATTGATCATGGCTTTTCAAATAGTATTGAATGAGAGTAATACAAGACTTACAAGATTTTTAAACAAGTTTCCCGAGGACAAAAAGACCTTAATTTGGAGCTACTTTGCAGTTATGGTGGCGATTTGAACATTCAGATATTTGAATGTTTGATGACGCAGATGTCTGGAAATCCTCTAGGATCCTACATATGTATGGGATAAAGAAAGCTACTCGGTTGTCATTGACACTATAGACCAGTGATAGTAAACCTTTTAGAGCTTTCAATGACAACAAACAGCCTGCTGTGGTACATATGCCATACGTTCCCCACCACCGCTACAGATCGTTTCTCCAGAAGACTACAAAGTATGTGATGAAAATGAAATACCATCTCAGAAAATAAATCCAGGGACTAAAATAGGGAACATTACTCCCTTTAAGAATCAAAAGATAACATACAGAATGGGAGACAATATTTGTTAGATATTCACCTAGCTGAGGGTTAATATTTAGAAAATATAAAGTACTTAAAACATTTTAAAAAACTCAAACAAATAATACAATAAAAAATGAGTAAATGATCTGATTACTCACCCCTTAAAAGAAAAAATACAGTTGTCAATAAATATATGAAAAAATTTTTAATATCGTTAGCCATCAAAGAGTTGCAAAATCAAAACTACAAGGAAATATCATCTTGCACTAGATAGAATGGCTATCAACAGAACAAGAATAATAGCAATAAAATAGCAAATGTTAGCAAGAATATGGGGAAAATAAGAATTCCTGCACATTATTAGTGAGAATACAAATTAGTATAGCTACTATGGAAAACAATATGAAAGTGTCTCCAAAAAATTAAAATATATAACTATCATGTGAACCAGGTGTCCTACTCTTGGGTATATATTCAAAGGAAATTAAATCAGAATACAAAAGAAGTAACATGTACACCCATATTTACTCTGATACCAGTCACCTGGCTAAGCTGTAGAGCTATAGAATCAGTCAAGATGCTAGTCAATAGATGAATAAATAAAGAAAAAAATATAAAATTCAGCTATAAAGAATGATATCCTGTAATTGCAAATCAGTTAACATCACATTAAGCACAATATGACAGAAAGGGAAAGAAAAGTATGACCTGTTATATATCTCATACATAGAAACTAAAGAATGAAAAAAAAAATTGACAGGGAAATAGAGGAGTGAGTACAGCAAGTGCCCAACTTACAAACGAGTTCCATTCCAGGAGAATGTTTGTAATTTGGATTTGTTCGTAAGTCAGGCAAAGTAAGTCAGGCAAAACTCTATACCTTTGATACAAATATACAATGTAAAGCATAAAAAAATGCAGATACAAAAATACAGTAAGCCCTGACTGTACTGCACTATGGTACCCTATTACACTGTATAGTAAGTATACAGAACCACAATTGTGACAATATCTGGCAGATATGTGAGCTACTTCTATGATTTGTTTGGATCTAGGAATGCTCAGTTCATTCCTATGTGTTAAAGTTTGTGACTGGAATATTAATAAGTTGGCAAGTTACTGTACTATGCTGGGGACTAGGAAGGGTGATGGGGAGGGAGGTAAAAATAGGAGAAGGATAAATGGATTTTTTCAATGTGTGATGCATGCATATGTGGAAATATCACAGTGAATCCCATTCATTTTTGCATTTAATATGTGCAAATACAGTGATAACTCCATTCACGAATGCCTCTATACGGGAATAATTCAGTTTGCAAACAGAAGCTTTTGGTAAAATTTTGCTTTTGTTTGAAACACTAATTCTGCTGGAAGAGGAAATAGGTAGAATGCTTAAGGACATAGGAGTAGGTAAAGACTTCATGAACAAAACCCAGACCACACTCATCTTATTGAAAAGCTTTTGCATGACAAAAGAAATCACCAACAGAGTGAAAAGACAACCCATAGAGTAGGAAAATACTTTAGTCAGCAGTTCCTCAAAGGATTAATATCTAGAACATATAAAGAATTGAAAAAAATCAATCCACCCAAATTTAAAGATCCAATTTAAAAATAGACATCTGAGATGAATATGTACTTCTCAGATGAAGAAGTAGAAACAGCAAATAAGTACATGAAAAAATTTTCAACATCAATGGTCATTTGAGAGATGCAAATTAAAACAATTCCGTGATTCCACCTCATTCCAGAAAGAATGGCTGCTATCAAGAAATCAACCAACAAAAGAATGCTAGTGGGGTTGTGGGAAGACAGGAAGCCTTCTCCACTGCTGGTGGGATTGTAAACTGGTACAACCTCTGTGGAAATCAGTGTGGAGATACTTCAAAAAAACTAGGATTAGAGGTCCCATTTGACCCAGCTATTCCCCTGCTGGGTATTTTCCCAAAAGAATTAAAAATATCATATCATAGTGATATATGTACACCCATGTTTATAGTGGCACAATTTGTAATAGCTAAATCTTGGAAACAACCCAAATGCCCATCAACTAGTGAATGGACAAAAAAGATTATATATATATATACATATATATATATGTATATATATATATATATGTACTATTTGGCTGTAAAGAAGGATAAACTTGAGACATTTCATTGTCAATGGATGCACCTTGAAAACATACTCTTAAGTGAAATAAATCAAACACATATGTGTAAATATTGCATTGTCTATTTGGTATGAGAAACAGAAAGTGAAAATAAAGACCAAAAAGAGAATTAATATTGTGAAATAGGAAGAAATTTTACAGAATGTGAGAACTTTGCAAATACTCAAAATGTTTTATGCAAAAAAGGTATAGTATTATTAGAAAACTAGCTGAGAGATTAGCAAATGAAAATATATTAATTTTTAGATCCTGATCCACAATGTATTTACCATTGTTATTCTCTGATTATTTTTGTTAGGAAAAAATATTTTTTCATAGAATGGCTTTTATTTTTCCCTTATTAATATCTACTATATTAAAATAAAAAATTAAAAATAATTGCTTCTGTTTGCAAACTTCACATCTGATGACAAATATAACAACCATCTTCCCAGAACAAACACAAATGTGACAAATGTGACCACCCTGCCCAGAGTCATGGAACAAATTAAGTTTGTGAACCGAGGCACCACAGTATCAATATTAATACAAAAAAGTGCCTGCAGGTGGGGGATGGTGGCAGGCAACATCTGACCAGAGTTTTCTGATTTTTAGGATCAGACTCTGTGTAGGAGCCAGCCTACAAGCTGAGCCTGAACCTGACCAAGGGGTGACAAAGATGAGAAATAAAGAGTCACAGAAACAGGTTAAAATCTGTAGGGCCGGGGACTCATGTCTCCCTTTGACATAGAACCTTAGATGACTGGTGCACCTTGGCTTTATTCACTCAGACACGGGCACGAGCAATTAGAGTCCCACAGGATCATCTGTCTCCAACCCTCCATAGTACTTCTCCCTGCAGAGTGTTAGCACACTTGGACACCCTCTTTTTCCTCAGTGCTTGCCAAGGAAGCCAATTAGACCTTGTTCTTCCCATCTGATCTCCCATAACTGCATTGATGTTAACCTGACCCAGTGTTACTGTTGTACACTAAGTGTGTAGGAAGCAGATAATTTGCCTTTTTAAATTTGTCGACCTCTGGATCAAAAAGAGGCTGCAGTCAATGAACTGCATTCAAATCTGATTTTTTACCATAACATCTTGTACTTGAACACTGGTGTTATAATTAGATGACACTTCTGGAAATTTGTGAAGATGTAAATGCAGGATGTATGTTACTGGTGTATGAAATAATTTAGGCTGCAGATGTGATCATAGTAAATGGTTTTCATTAAGAGTCAAACTAATAGTCTTGCTATGTCAGTACATTGTTTCTTCTTGAAAGGTTTGTTTGTTTTGATGGTGCTGGATATTGAACCCAGGGTCTTCACATTGAATTATTATTATTATTATTGTTATTATTTTTATTTTATTTTTTTTTTGTGGAACTGGGGATCAAACTCAGGACCTTGCGCTTGCCAGGTAGGTGCTGGCGCCACTGAGGTAAACCTCTGGCCCTTCACATTGAATTATACCAGAAGCATTCTTGATTTTTTCCTTTTAAATTTTAAGACTGTGTCTTACTAAGTTGCCAAGGCTGGGCTTGAATTTGTAATCCTCCTGCCTTAGCCTATGAGATGACTGGGCTTACGGGTGTGAACAACCACCCTAGGGCTCTTTTTTCACAACTTTTACTCTTGACTAGGTTTGTAACTTGGTTTGGACAAGTAAATATAGTATAAGTTAACACATGTAAACTAAAGCCCAAAGAGGTATTGATTGAATATTTCAGCTTCAATTTGTTGCTTTTTGATTCATGCCTCTACAGTGAGAACAAGGGCAAGCCAGTCCACTGGAATGTAAGACTGTTCATGAGGGAGCTGAGAGACTCTAGTCATCATCCCTTGATTTGCCAGAAGCTGTCTTGCCTGATCAACTTTGAGCTGACCATAAATCTATGTAGTAGTTCAGCCACGGGAGACCCCCATAGCAGAACTCCTGCTCAAATGTACAGAATTTTAAGCTTGATGCATTACTTCATTTCAATACTTCATGTTTGAGAGTAGTTTATACTATAGCAACACATTCAACATTGCAACTGTGAACTTCCTGTCAAAACCACATGGCTTCAGTTTTTTTCATATGCAATTTGTAGACAAAATCAACTTTAAGTTATAATTATATTAATAAATTAACATTTGTAGCATGTATTACAGAGCAGATTTCTAGTAATCATTTAAAAATGAATGGTAAAGGTTTAGCATTTAAAAAACTTTTTTCTTCCCAAATTGCATTGTAGACACAGTCAGGATAATTATGATTTTTTTTCCCTCCCCTACATTGGAGAATAAGATGCCTTTGGGCTCTTTCAGAATAGAGTATTTTACTTCTGTAATGGGTACCTGTGGGACTGATTGAAGAACAATGCCATATTAGAAGTCATAGGGGTTTGGGGAAAGCTAGGAAACATTTTCTATTGAGATAAAGATAAAAGAGCCTTTCTTAGAGAAAAGGTAGTAGCTAAGTGCTTTGTAAAAATAACAAAGCAGGATCATTAGTCTAAAGAAAAAATAGCACTGTCAGAAATTTAATATATTACATCTTTTAAAGGTAAGAAGCCAAAGTCATCACCCAAACTCATGAGGTGCTTTTCTGTTGAGATAAGTTTATAATAGTAATACTGTAATTTGTATCAGCTCTCTTTACATTCTCTCTCTCTCTTCTCTCTCTCTTTCTCTTATTTAAGTATTATAATAAGTGGAGGAACAGGTTAAGTTTTAGATTTTTTTTATTAATGGCATTAATCTTTTATCAGACACATGTGATGTATGACACAATATAAGGGGAAAGCCTTACATTTTTGTTCATGGTCAAAGTAAATTAGAGCAAGAAAGAACTGGGAGTTATGGAAAGCCCTATTGAATTTCTCCTGTGCTAAGTAATGTAAAGAAAGGTTGTGGTGGTAGAACATTGGCAGAGATCCAGTGTGAGGATTTAAGACAATTGTAGCAATAAATTGAGATATAATATCTTAGATATTACTCCTATAATAAAAATAATTTAACTGAGTTATCCTCAGTTTTCTCATATGTAACACAGTAAGTAATTTCCAAAGTTACTAAAATTGATAATCTTGCATGTATTTCCCCGGTTCTTTTCCTAAATCTCAGGGGCTGATAGACTATGCATGAGGGCTCACCCAAGCTTTCTAGGGTTGAAACAGGGAATCATGGTCAAGAACAGAGTGGGTAGTTCAGGGTAGTTTTCTTAGACACCAGAATTTTGGAGCTCAAAGTAACTTCCACTTCCAACCTTACTTATGTGTTTTAAAATTTACAATCATTTTTAAATTTTTGGTTCAATATTGGTGCAGAACAGATGGTGATACATCACAGTAAAGTTACAAGTTTTCTTGAGTATATGTTGAAGAAAATCAATGTCTTAAGAAAGATGCATAAACAGTAGACTCCAGCAGTGTGTGTGGCTTGTATGGGACAATAGGGCAGTATGGATAGGTGTACAGGCACCAACATACTACAAGCTCTACAAAAAAATCTTAATAACCAGACTATATCTGGGAGAGATGAAAGATAAGTAAAAATATAAAGGAGAGAACATAGAAAGGTGTTCTATAGGAGAAAGAAAGATTACTCTAGTCATTAACTTATGAGGTGGGGCTCTCACTATTGAAGATGTCCACAGCTGTGACTCACTTGGAGATATACTCCATAAAATGTTTGTTAAAGTGAATGGAATTGAAAGAAGAAAAAGGAAAAGTAACTCATGAGGTTGGGAGACAAAGATTTTGACTTCTTATTTATCTTTAAAAGGTGCAATATATAATTTCTGAACATAGTATTTTTCTATAAAAGTGTCTGGATCTGGAAGTTGTCTGGATTACTGGGAATGAATGAAGGTTGGGTTGACATTGTCTTTAATACTTACCATATAATTTTGCCTCACCTTCTTTCCAAGGAGTTATTAGACTCATAATACCATGAAGGATGTTTCATGAATATTGTGAGTAGTAGTTTTTTGCTTGGAGTTTTGACTGCATATTTTACAGAGCATGTTTGTATGTCTAGTGGTGCATGAATGAGACCCAAGACTATATTTTCTGCATTTTTTTCTGGCTTAATGGCTAAGTCTCCAAAATTCATGTCTCCAGTTGAGAAGGCTCTACATAGCAGCCATCTTTAGAACATTACAGACATGAGTTCAAACTTCTACTGAGTTTAAATGAGTTCCAGCAGAACAAAATGACAGTAGCTCCATGTAACATACAAATCAAATTCAGTGCAGATGAGAAAACAAACTGAATATTAATTGAGGAATGGATCTTGGACTCAGAACGTAAGCGGTGGGTGATATGATCAGTTAACAATATCTCTGTAAAGCCAGCCAAGTGGTGTGGGGACTTAAATGCTGTTTTTGTTTTTCATGTATGGTGAAAGGGCTATAGAATTGTAATGCACTGTACTTTCTTCTCTCTTTGGACCATGCTAGGGCATCCTCCCTGATATTCAACTTCTAATTTTCTTCTGTTTTATTCTATTTTTTTCAGGTATATTTCTGTTTTTACCTTTTGAATTTTGTTTTCCAATCATCATTTCATCCAATTGTGCACAATCTGTGTTCAGAGCTGAAAGACAGGAATCCACATCAGTGCATTATCTATCATGCCACTAGAAGTGCTTGTATATATGCCCTACCTCCTTTTCGTCTTATCTGGAACATCCCAGGGAACTTTGATAACCCTGTGAGTTGGAATCAAAGACCAGAAAGAGCCACTGAGGGCCACACAGGCTATAACAGAATCAGAAGAATCTTTGTAGCTCCACGCTTCCTTTCCGCTCTGGGTCTGTCTGACTGTCCTAACACAGGAAAAATTAACATCTTGCTGTTGTTCTGATCCATAAAACACACACAACACCCTTTATAGCCCCTTCTTTTACTCAAGGAGTTAACTAGTTATATGAGATTTAATACTATTTTCCGACAGAAAGTTGAAAGACAGTGATTCTGGTGATTTGGGTTCTTATTTTGAGGTAGCTCCATTACACTGACTGTTGGAAAATGTAATGGCATTTGTCTTATTTACCCTACTGCCATGCTGCTTGTTTTATGGACATGGTAGTTATTAAATTGTTTGGAATAATGCTATTCAAATACAATTGTTGTTATGCATATAGGTAATAAGTTTACATTTATACCTCCATTCCAAAAATTTTTTTATGCATCATATATATATTCAATAAAATGAGAAAAAACATCTATTTAAATAAAAAAGAAAAGAGAAATTTTTAAAAGTTACTCTATTTTGCTTCTTTTTAAAACTTTTGGCATCTATCTGTAATTATGCAGATGATGTGGCTTAACCTCTAAGAATTTTGTTTATATAATATTTAGAGATATATTTTCCAAAAAAAATTGATAGTAACCCATCTAGAACATCCAGTAACATGTAAATACTGCTATTTAATGAATGATTTTTTCTTCACTAATTATTTAGTTTGCTATATGTTCCCTGTGGATATGGATGGGAAAATAAATGAAAATTATCCTCTAACAGTGATAAAAGGTAATTAATATGTTGTTTAATTTTCCACCATCTTCAGGAAAAAAAAAAAAACTCATGACCTTGATAATACGGCCCAACATTAATCTTCCTCCTCTTCTCCAACTTTCTTGTACAATTCTCCAAGTGTATCAAACCAAAATCAGTTGCTTTACAAGATCCAAAAAGTTCTATC
Source organism: Heterocephalus glaber (assembly GCF_000247695.1). The sequence continues at coordinate 23,386,705 of NW_004624746.1, read as the reverse complement.
ACAATGTGAAGTCCGTTGCAAGATATGGTAAGAATTTTCTGTTTCTCATGTCTTTTCTGATTCTCTAAACAAGGAATTTTTTTCATCCCTCAAGAATCAGCTCCACTATCTCTTATTTTGTTAATAAATTTTCCTCATTACTTTAGAATTCTTTATGTGGGGACAGACAGAAGTGAGAACAAATCACAATGCCGAGAGTAAAGGCTGTATGACAGACATGCGCCTTGATTTCCATTTTCTAGTGCAGGGTGAAGAGAATGTCCATTCACCCATGATGAGAGGGGTCACTGAAAGTATGAGAACTTGCTCCCATTCCTTTAAGGGGACACTACCATGAATTGCTTTATTAGGGAGCCATTTCCTCCCTATTTAACAACTTAATAAAATTCCTCAGCATATTTTGGTGCCCCAAATCTGCCAAGATGACACTACTAGCTCCTCATCATTTGTGATCAGTGACCCAAAGATCAGTGGTGATTGCTGGAACTTCATTAAACCTTTTCACAATGAAATCTCTAATTCATTCTTTGCATTTCGGACTTATTCCCCGAATAGCCTCTCTTACCATAGCAACGTTCATTTAGACTCAAGTGAAGCCAATTACGGAATATTACTGGTGTAGCACATTTAATTCAGTGACACAGTTGAGAGGAGTGAGCAGGATCCATCTTTTGTCACGTTATTGCCCTCAACAGATTTTCTTCCTGAAATGACAGCAGTGAATAGATTTGGAACTTCAGAAAGTGTCCTTCTTTCACACTCCTACCCCCATAAATTTTCCAAGGTCTTTCGAGTCCTTTGCATGAAAAGATACTTCAACACAAAACAGGTTTCTCATGACTAGATTATCTCTGAGCAGAACACCTGAAAGGTCATTCAGTCTTTTATCTCTGAAACAACTAACCTTCTATGGAAGTAAATGGAATAAGTCTCTTCTCTGCTGATTTGTTTCAAAAAATAGGAAAAGGCAGAACAATAGGAACATTATGCAGAGTGCTTCTGAAAGAGAACTTTTATAATTTGGTAATTTGGAAAATCAGTGGGTTGCAGAGGAGACACAGCATCCTCTGTTCAGCTTTCAGCAATAACAGAAGTGTCATTTGAGCACACTCTTTAATCACCTTTCTTACAAGCGTTACCAGGTCTATGCGAGTTGAGTACTTGGACCTGAGTGATATATTCTAATGTCTCCTACTTCCATGAGACCTCTTCTTCATCAAGCTCATTTTCCACAGAAGGGAGTTCACACAGAGAGAGAAGTTGAGCAGTACATCCAAGGTCATGCCAAAAGTGATTGGTAGACACATGTGTTCTAATTTTTTATTTTGGACTCTGTGCTTCTATTTACGTACAAGGATCATGTGGCTCATACTGTGCATCACTGAGTTATTTCTACATCTTTCCTGTCTGTAACAGCCACAATGATTTTGGCCAGGTAACCATGTAAGTACTCTTTCACAAAAAGCAAGACTCTTTAGTGCTAGAAAATGAATCCTAGGTGATCTGAATGTGCACTGATTATTGCAGTCACTCATTGCTGATGGTTGCCTTAGGGGTAATCATATAGCCCAGTTACAATAAATGAGAATTAAATGTAAATGAAATGGAGGGCTTTCCTCCCCCAAAGTAAATTACAGAGTTTCATAGTCTTTCAATCTACCTTGCATGGTAGTATATGGATCCTTAGATTTGTAGTAACTATCTGTGTCTATGTGGTAACCAGCAGAGAGATGTAAATGGTATGGGGTCCTTGGGTATATTTATGAGCTAATATAACAAACCTGGAGACAGCTACATTCATAGCTGCCTTCATAGATTAAAACTCATCATAGCTACAACCACTAGACCTATTTATGTACCATTTGATATTTTACTAATAGTAAGAGGCTGGAGTACACATGACAAATAGAGTGAGTATCTTACATGTTTACTAAGAAAGCAGGGGACTGCAAGGGTAAAGGACACCTTGAATGAGATGGTAATTTAAATCTATATGGTGAAGGCCAAGCAGGAAAAAAACTGATGCCCTCCTGCAGTCATAACTGAGAGCAAGTTTAAACAGATGGAATAAATGCAGTGCTGCTTCAGGCTACATGGCAGTCCATGCCTTGAGAAGTAGTCATAAATAATAGGGACTTTAATAATTTTAGAAATAACTGCACTAATTCAGTAATTTGCTATAAAAGCAAGAGGAAACAACCCCAAAGTTTAGCTCCAGAAAGTTTAGATATGGGCTAGAGTTTGCAAATTGGCTTATAAGGTAAATCTGATCTGCTGAGCAGTTATGTAAATCATTTTATTACAACAAACACCTTTATTTGCTTATGGATTGTGTATTTCAATGGCATAATGGAGTAGCTGAGGCTGAAATCATATGACTCACACCATCCAAAATATCTATAATTCACAGGAAATATTTTCTGACTCATCATCTGGGGATATAGAGAGTTTTTAGATATACAATGGATATGGGGAGATGAAAAGACAAGACCAAGAAGGACTTAGCACTTGAGTGGAGAAAGGTTTACCTGCTACCCCTTAACATCACCAGATTGCTCTACATATATGCCAGGGTTGCACACTACAATATGTGTTTATGTTAGTACAACTTTATTAAAGAACAATTTCACAGCTCTGCTAATATTTCTTTAATGGAAATTTGATATGTTGAACATCTGGCTAAATATTGGCTTTGGTACTTAAATAAACTAGTGCAGTACACATGCAAAACAGCCCACACATTCATGAGAAAGTGGTGTTGATGGGGTGATGAGGGGTTTCAGTGTTCAGGTGGAGGAGATGCAGCAAGGGGTGCTGATATAAAAGATGATGTGTTTTATCTCATAGATTGTTTCTGGCCCAAGCCTGCATGATGTTTTACTATTACCCACCAATATGATAACACCTATTCTAGATCTAAAACTATTTTCTCAAAACTTAGCATCATCAAAAATGCATCAAAGAAATAGATGCGTCATTACAATCCAAATGCCTCTACACAAAGAAAAATACATACTTTGTTTCCATAAAACTTGCTTTGAAAGCTAAGATTCATGTAATGAATTCATAAAGAGATTTTAGTATGATAGAACTCAAGAGCTGCTTTTCTTCATGTGATAATTGCCTGGCAATGCCCTAGGTATTCTCTTCCTTTTTTATAGCCTTATTGAGGACATTGCCAAGAAGTAGAAAATCTAATGCAGGTTACTTCATGGCTTGAATTTACTCTGAGATGTTGAAGACAGCACACTGGCAGTTGTCAGGACCATGTCTCTCCCTGAGTAACCGTAGACAAGGGTAGAATGCTTGGTTGCACTTCCATATGCCATCAATTAAATTCATGAATTCCAACACAGTAACAGAAAGAGGGTTCCAGGGGAAGTTTACTTTTAGGGTTAAGTCTTCCAAATGTAGTATGCTCTGACAAAATGTTTTTATATATCACTAGCCGGACTTTCTGCTTCTCTCTTTGGCTGAATAACGTCTGACGGCCTTCTATGACACATTGCAAATGTAATCGTTTGGAGTCTGTCTTCACCGGTCCTAGTGAACTTAATGCTCAAGTTTACACAGTGCCTTGAATGTCTTCCAGCAACACATTGAACAAAATCATTGAATAAATTGGATAGCATCTATGACAATTTCTCATATTTAATCTTATTTGGAACTGCAAAGTATATTTGTATAAAATAGATTATTGTTTTCTCTTTACTCTAGATATCATTGTACAAAATAAAATAACCATTTAGTCTGTTGTTATGCAAATATATGACTGGAAATGGCTAGTTATTTATTACTCAGATTATCTAAAATGCAAAGTTGATTTAAAAGTTTTTATTATTATAAACTTATGTTTGTAATGTTATTAGTTTATTAATTAATGTTATTAGTTATTAGTACCCCAAAAGCTAACATTTGACATGTATGCATGTGTCTGTATGCCTATATATAATATATGAAACATACTATATAGAATACTTCCCAAAAATTCGGATGTAAATTATTATGCATAATTGGAGTTATTTGAATTATGTTTTATTAAATCTGTAAATTAGATGTAGATTTTCATTTTCTTTTTAGAGGAACAGATGAAAAACATATATCTGATACTCTACTACCATTAACACAATTGAATGGCCTTAATTTCTCAATAGAATCATTCAATATTCATTTTTTAATTTCTGCATTTACACATAATATCCCTCTGGAGACCTCTAACAGATTCTACTGCTGCAGTTTTAATGAGAACTATCAAAGGTTACTACGAGATGATGATTTATACTTAATTCATAGATTTCCCCAGACATCTGTGCAATTCAGTACTGTTTAGATTCTTTTCAAGGTTTATTGTCTTAAAACATTTATCCCAATTTTAACCACATTTTTAATCATTATTAGCATAACCCTTTCATTCTTAAAGTTAGTATTGTGAGAATTAATATGGAAAAAGTATGGTGTCTTTAGGGAATGTAATAACTTTGCTTCCAAGGAAACACTGAAAAATTGTTTTGTGTCCATGTGATATTTAAAATATGGTCTGATCAATTATATCTAACTAAGCAATAGCAATGTTTTTTCTCCCCTACTTTATAATTATTTATTTTTTCTATACATGAATTATGCAGAATAAAATATATTAAGTATTGAGATAGAAATAATGGATATACACATTGATTTTGCTGTGTGTGAGTAAAAAAAATTGATATGAGAAGAAAAAATCTTAATTAAAATATGTACTAACATCTGAAGTAAAAGGTTTCATAAGAGTTTTGTGGTCATTTTGAAATGGCACTGCCTTATTTAAAAAGAAAAAATTTCTCAATCTATAAATAATAATACGAACATATATTCAATGAAGATCAATAAAAGAGGTGTAAGTATGGCAAACAGACATAAGGGAATTTCACTGCACTTTTTGGCTTCATTATAGGAGGCATTCAAATTCACCATATAAAATGTCATGAAATGAAGCATAAAATAATTTTTCTGCTATTATAATCTTATTGATGACAGTATTTTAAAATGAATAAAATGCAATATTTCAGTATTATTGTCCTAGCAGAGAGGACACATTTTGATCCAAAACCCAGCATCTTATTAGCTGCTGCCTTATTCCCATTGGTAGGTCCTTCTCGCCAAGGTTATTTGTATGTCTAACAATTTTTATTTTATTATAAGAATTATGAATTATCCATTGTAAGGTAATGAATTTTGTTGTACTGTTGTAAAAGGCCTGAACTTATTTCGACAGGCAGTTAATTTTCATGGGGTTCATTTTGATTGTTTCATACCTTTAAGAACTTTTCAAGAGTATCTTTGGGTTCATCTGCAATAGAGTTATTTAACCACCTTCTTTAAAATGTAGCCTATCTCAGGTATCTACCTAACTTCTCTTGTACTCAGAGATGTATTTTTAGTCTAGTTGATGACAACTTGAGCAATTCTTGGATCTTCGTGAGCCACAAGATTTTGTCAGCTGATAAGGGCCCTAGCAATTATTCCTTTCTAAAAGTTGTTTTATCATAGAACTGGGGAGTTTTACTCTGCACATCTATAGGTGATACTGAATCAAAGACAAAAGATTCCTTTTAAAATATCTGGATCTCTTTGTGTAGTTTCCTTTTTTAATGCAATAGATATCCTTATTCACAGTTTCACTTTCCATAGTTTCAATTACTCACAGAAACCATGATCTGAAAAGATAAAGAGGAAAATTACAGAAATAAATAATTCATATGTTTAACTTTTATTATAGTATATTGTTATGATCATTCTAATATGTCATTATTAATCTATTACTGTGTCTAATTTACAAACAAGCTTTGTATATACAGTAATGTATGTACATACAGGTATGTACATATAGAAAATATCACAGCATATATAAGAGTACTGCACTCTGTGTGGTTTCAGGTATCCACTGGCAGGGGTGTGTTGAAACGTATCTCTCCTCAGTAAGGGCACTACTGTACTCTGTTCTATATATTTCAGAAATTTCAAAACCTTCAAAAATCACCTCCACCCCCACTCCCAATCAGCAGTTCCACTGACCTTAGCTTGGACTCCGTTTCTCTCCGATGAAGTCTAGAAATTACCTCCAGGCATCCACACTTGTGGTGTTTACAACTTGTCTCAATTATTTCTTTTGCTTCACAGATCACAATTCTGTGACGAGTCTTACCTAGTATCCAGAACAAGTTGTCTGTTGTATTTTCTGCACTCTTACACACCAAGAGGGCTAGTCCATACTTTGATATTTTAGAATGCTCCCAAAAATTTATTTGTGCTACATTTCTAAAGTTTACAAAAAGATACTCTAAACTGCAAACTTAAATTTCTTTTTCTCATTAACATGAAGGCTTAAAAGTAACAGCTCTGCTGCTACTGTTGCTCCTCCTTCTTATTACTACCATTATTATGCATGATTGGGCCTGTAAAATAGAATTTATAGCTGAGGAATGTTATCAAACAGTAACTAATTGATTAAATTATTCTAATGCTTACCTATTCCCATGCTTCCTTCAGATGTACAAGTTTAAAAAAGTGTGTAAATGTCAGTGTATCCTGATTCTCATTTTGAGTGAAGCTGTGGATCAGAAGCTAAGAGGGCATAGCTTAGAGAATCCATACTATGCAAAAATAAAATGTTACCATGATATGTTTATGTCCTCGGTTGTGAGCTTGTGGAGTGGAAAAGATAGGGCTTAGTACTGGCTTCAGTTTAGGTGAGACATCAGATATGTGATGCCAAAATATCTTATGGTGTGACAAATGGTACGACTGACAATGGGAGGGCAGAAGGGAAAATATCTCACCTCGTTGGCTGATTAGAGAAGCCTTCACAAGTTAGGCTGTTCATGAGGTTTCGTGAAAAAAAATTCAGGTATGTGTATTTCAGAACAATGAAGAAATGAAATCAAAAGCTTTGTGGCAAGATAAAACATTTCAAGGCTGGCAAATTGTTACTAAGTTAATATGACCAAAATGCACGAAGAAGATGCTCAGGAGTGAGTGATGGGAGATGAGACAGAAATCATCCACAGAAGACTATGAAACGTCAGTCTCCTTGCCTCATTGTCTAAGCATAGAACAAACTGAAAGGTTTAAAGATGAATCAGAAAAAGGAACTTTTACATTTGTACCCCAAGGTTTTCTAATTAGGTATGATTTCCACTTTCTCCTAACTGGGCAAATATGTTTGAAATGATGCTAAGTTTCTGCTATTATATCATTCGAACTCTATCAACTTTTATACCTCAACTTCATAATTTGCTTTAGGAATGGGTTTTTGTAGGCATCTGCATACGAACTTGACTTACTTGCATTTTTATGTTAAATATCCTGAAATAGTAATAGACAGTGCCCTGGAATAAAACATAGTTTTATAATAAAAATTCCTAAAATGCAAATGACTGGTGCATTAGAGAAAAACTGACAGTGGCCACAATGAGTTTTCCTAATATCAAGGTATATTTTGTTTTGTTGGCTTATTTCACTGGTCAGATACATGTTTTCTAGAACTTGATGAAAGATTTTATAATAATTGAAATAGCTTTCCCTTTTTAATGATTTTGGGTCATACTTTCTAATTTCCCATATTGGGTTCAAACTGGTAGCTTTTGAGGGATAACAAACTACACATCTACTTAAATCCTTAATATCTTAATATTGTAATTATTAATTAGCTAAGAATCTGCACGTCAGGTGGGATGTTTGTTTTGCAACAATAGCATCATTATCATTGGGCCTCGATGGATCAATGGGTGGCTACGGATCAGGATCAGCTCTAGGCAGGATTTCTGACACTGGCTTAGTATATCCAGCCATCTTAAGCCTTGGCAAAGAAAACTGGACTGTGACTCAGTCTTTTATCCTGCAGAAAGTCTTGTTCTCCTGGGAAAGATGGGATTGAAGAAAACGAGTAGAAGTGTGGAAGACTCACAGAGTCAACTGGAATGATCTCACATTTGCTTTGTTCTTTGAGACAAATTAGGACATAAATATATCAGATTTCTTCAGTGAAGAAAGAGACACTCATTCTTGATAGGGGAAATAGCAAATGCACATTGTGAAAGGGCTTGGATACAGAAAGTGAAATAAATGTGGCTCTTTTTGCAAACAATCTATCAAAGAGGTTATTTTTTAAGAAAACAAATATATAGCTTTACATCTATTATAGGTATCTAGTACAACAAATTGATTTATATTATTCTTTAATATATCACATTTTTTCAACTGATGACAACAGCAATAATATTTTGCAGACAACAAGCACCTCATAAAGTATAAAGTTATACTGACTTTTTATTTCTTGCTCCCTGCAGACAATGAGATAGATCCTGTTTTCTTCTCATAATTATAATGCAATTTACAGAGATTGTTTTCCATCCCAAACCTTCCCACTCTTTAAACATGGTCAGATGCCAATTAATTATCTTAATCTTCTCTTTCCCCTTACATCAAACTGAGTTCTAAATTGACATCCTTTTTAGCTGGATGGTTGGAGCTATTCCCTCAGAAAATAAGGCTTGGGTTAATCTAAGTCACTTGATTGCTCTTTTCTCCAATAATCCAGATGGCTTTATTCTGTATTCCTCTGGTAAAATGGAGGTTTGCTTACTGGCCATGGAGGGACAGCAATATTAAGATCAACTCATTTTGAGTTTTATAGGTTTTATGTGATAATTATGCTTCTATCTATTAGTGTTTCTAGCCAACCAGATTTGTCTCCCCAAAGTTATAAAGTCAGTTAACCACAGCACTGTGATCTATCATACTCAGCTGGAGAAGCTATCCTTTTGTCTATTATTTGTTCATGTAAGGATTGAAAGAGAGGTTTTTAATGAAGGAATACTATTTGCTATCTCTATGGAGACCTATCAATCACCACATCAGAGAGTCATGATTTTATTAAAAAATTAAGAAAACTTGAGTTTCATTATGCAGCTTTTTCTAAAACCAATTTTGTTTAAACAACTGTGAAAGAGGCTAGCATCTCCTTCTTTTCACAGATAAAGCAAATTATCTTAGGAGAATTAATCAGTTAAAGATTAATGGTGTTCCTTAATTTGGAATCTCAGAAAACTAAACTTCAAAATAATCTGTAGAAGGTTTAGAAATCATATGGTTGGCTAGAACACTACACTTGCAGTTATTTATATAGACCTCCATGGGTATTTGGGAGATTTTACAGGCAAATGGAAGAGCACTAGAGAATTTTGTTGTAGAATATTGAATTATGCATTGATTCCATCAATACTTATAGAAAATATACTAAAAAATAGGAATATAGCCATGGGAAAAATATAATCCTCCACTTCAAGAAGATTAACTTTTAGTATTGATTTAGGAGATTCAGAAAAGCAAACAAATATGTCAACTCAAATGGTAAAAAGTGTTTTAGAATAAATGAAGTTGACCCAAAATAATGGCTTTTGTACAATTATAGGCGAGACTAGAACCTATTTATAAAGATGACAATTGAATGAAGATCTAAAGAAAATAATGAAACAGGCATGTAGATATCTAGAGATATTTTATCTAGCTCTAGATATGGCTTTATGTTTTTAGTATCATAAGAAATGGGGCAGAAACTCAGACATACTTGAATTCCTGATCTCATACTAATTCATTATTTTACTTTGGTAGATTTTTCAAGATCTCTGTATATCTTGATCTTAGCTAGCTATTAGCTGTGAAACCAAATATGACACCCAAACTTCCTGTATTGAAACAATGCTCATATATTTAACTTACCAATCTTTGGATTGGCAACTTCAACTGGCTTCTGATCAGCAGTGCTTCTGGTTCAGCAGAATCCTCAGGATCATCTGCGGCCATATAGGGGGCTCTGTAGATCTTGGCAGAATTCTCTCTGCTCAGAGGGATCTCAGCTAGAGCTCAGATGAGCTGTCAGAATCTGGAAGTTGACTCAAACATGTTTAAATGGTACGGGCAAGGTCTCCACAGGAGAATAGAAGCAAGGAAGGGCATTTGACACAACACTTTTCATAGTTTAGTTCTATTGATACTATTGGAAAAAGTCGTAACTTAAGCCCTGCTGGAAGAGGCAAAGAAAAAGACCCACCTTTTGAGGATACAAGATGCCAACTCAGTAGGAAAAGCAAGTGGATAAAGGAGGAAAATGCTTTCACCTTTTTCTTCAGTAGAGCAGGACTTAATATCGTTTGTTTGGTTTTCTATTTGTCTTTGTTTCTTTGTTTAAATAGAGCTAACAATACCTGCCTCTTAGAGTTTCAACTGAAATTATTTAACATAAATAATGAGCTTATAATTTTTTCTCAAAAGCAAGACAAAATTAAAGAGTATGCTGTTTAATTTTAAATAGTGTTATAGAAGGTCACTTTGGAATATGTTTGGAATTCCCTTACTTAAAAATAGGTTATGCAATTACTGTCATAATTATAAGCTCATTAGGTTAGGATAATAGTGGCATATTTGCAAAAGTTTTTCAAATTTATTCTATTCAATAGAAATGGAAGATTAATACCACCAAAGTTTATTATCTAAAATACAAATAATCTGCAGATATCTGATAAGTTTCTCAATATATTAGGAATAATCATTTATATTTGTTAGTTTCAATATGAATAAAGAAATATTTACTGAGTACCTGTAATAATCTAGAGAATAAAGCTCTGAGCAAACAGACTTAGCCTACTTAACATGAAGTTCACTGCTTGGCCTTTCATGTAGCAGCTGGCTAATAATGCTTTCTTATGAGTGTTCTTTCCCTTGAACCTCATAGTAATCATGTAATATATAAATCTTAATACTTGGGTAAAAAGCGAAAAAAATTGACACTCGAAAGTGGTCAAACACAATTTATCCTCTGCTATGTAATCCAACATTACCTCTTGAGAGCTGCCAATTTGGTTGAATAGGATTTTACACACACACACACACACACACACACACACACACACACACACAACACACATTCCTTATGTGGAAAAGAAATACCATTGATAGAGCTTGAGCTAAAAGTCTAAAGGAAACAATTGGTAAAGTCTTGTGAAAATGGAATCAACAACAGTCTCTACATTCCTGGGGTGGAACTAGAACTTTAGTCCTTGTTAATGTATATCATCCACATAAGGGCTTGTTGGATTCCTCATTTGTTTTCATTAATAACTGTTTTAAGATGAGACCTGGAAAGAGTACAAGATCTTCTCTTTTTTTCTTTCTCCCTTGAATATCATGAAAAGGAAAATAGCATGGATTTTGAGTCATGTGTGACATGAGTTTTGTAATCTTTCCTAGGTGATTCAGACACAGTGCAAACTGTGATTCTGATTCCTAGTCCAAAATTGGAAACTATTAAAAGTATTGATGATTTTAGTTTCAGTTAGTGATCCACCTATAGCTTTACCTATTGGGAAGGTCTCCTTAGCAGAGGCAATTTTCATATCACATCCACATTATCAACAAATCATTTATGAATTTAAGATTACTGTTTTTCTTACTTCCACAACTGGTAGTAGATAATATCATATAAATTATATGTCCGAACTGAGGGAAAAAGTCCTGGTATAACAGTGTTATGTGATCTGAAGATGTAGGGTTCCTTTTATACAGCTTACTTACTCTCCCTTGAGCTGCTTTTGAATGATATATAGTTCTTGCTCTAAATGATATTGGCTTGCTATATATCATAGCCATTATCACATACTGAGTTGTTTCCCTCCAAAATTTTTCTACTGAAGCCTTAATATCCAGTCAATCTGTACTAAGAAGGATACTCTTTAGGGAGGTATTTAAGATTAAATGAGTAAATAATGATGGAGCTCTAATCCCATAGGATTGGTAGACTTAAAAAAAGAGAAGAAAACTAACTGTCGCTGTTTCTATTTCTTTCTGTGTTTACATGCCTCCTTTCTCTCTGCTCTTCCCTCCCTCTCTGCCTTTGCCTACACAGATAAAAATATTCATATGTGGACACATCACCATACCATGAAGGCAGCCATCTACAGGATAGGAAGAGAGGCCTTACAAGAAACCAACCTTGACGATAACCTGATCTTGTTATTCAACATTCTTAAATTATGAAAAAAATAATTTTTTGTTGTTAAATCATCATCCAATCTTTATTCCCTTTTATAGTAAATTTTGAATACAAATACAAGTATATTCGTTATAACTTATCTATTAAGGTATATCAATAAATATATTGTCTTATTTACAATGGTGTATACAGAAGTTCTGGCTTTATTCTGATCTCTAGAATACATGGTGGAGCCACTGTAATGTGGAGGGCATCTTGAGAGGATAGATGCTATCACTAACAGTGCAATATACAACTTATATCCAAGATCACAATAAGATGCACTGTATCTAATCATTAGAATATGTAGGCTAATGATTAAGAGATGAAGCTTGCTCACTGACATTTTCACTGATTCATTTAACTAATTTTATGTTCTTCCTGACAATTTTAGGTTCCTTGGTAAGGAAGTTTTGGTTTCGAGAGTAAGATAGTATCCTAATAAACTTAATGATAGGTTGGCCACCTGGTCCCTTTGGATTCCTCAAGCCAGTAAACATGAATGAAAGAAAAGTAGTTATTGAGGCAGCTACCTGGTTCCACACTACAAAGATGCAGAGGACACCTGAACACCAGACCATGGTACTGAGTCGTGCTGCTCTCAGCCCAGAGGTACGGGCTTCTGAACTGCCGTCCAACTGCTCCTGGTCCAGAGGAAGGGGCTTCCTGGCCACAATCCCTCCCATTGTTCCCAGGGCACAGGAAAGGGGTTTTGGGCCACTTTCTGTCCCGCCACTCCTGGCCCAGAGGAAGGGACTACCGGGCCACCATCCCTCCCACAGCTCCTGGCCCAGATGTAGGGGCTTCTGAGCCTCCATCCCACTGCTCCTGGACCAGAGGAAGGGGCTTCCTGGCCACCATCCCTCCCACTGCTCCCAGGCCTCAGGAAAGGGCTTTTGGATGACCATCCCCCCCGGTGCTCCTGGGCCCGGTCCCACCTCTCCCAGCTTAGAGGAGGTAATCTGTGCAGCCCCCCACCCCCAGTTGAAATGAGAAAACACATAAATAAGTCTCAAAACCAGACTTCTAGATCACCTACAGCAACCCCAAAGGGAAATGAGATGGAACACTCTGATACTCAACCACCTGGACCCAATAAACTGGCAACAAAAGGGGATCTGGAAAAATGAAACCAGAAATAATTTCTCAGAAAACAGGAGAAAATGTGCCCCTAGTGCAAGACATGATTAATAAATCTAGAGAGGAGCTCAGGAACTTGATGGAATCACAACATAGGAAACAAATGGAATCCATAAAA
>NW_004624746.1:23312910-23329965 GCF_000247695.1 Heterocephalus glaber | reverse complement strand
GAGAGAGAGAGAGAGAGAGAGAGAGAGAGAGAGAGAGAGAACACAAGAGTGAGAGGGAGATACACCATGGATCTGAAGAGTGACCTAATGAAATATAGAAAGAAATAGGCTTTATGAAAAGTAATTCATTTGTGATAATAAAATGATGTGTTTCTTAGTGCTCATGGCAAAACTCTGAGATATTAAATACATTGTTAGAGGGCATATAAACAATATTAAAACACAGACATAAGACAGATTACAACAGTGGGCTAAATGGAATAAGAAAAAATCTTAATAGGTGGAGTGTGCTGTGCTATGTATGCCACATGATTCTGTGACAATTACAATTGCATATTACACTGGAGGTATTTGTTTTCTATAAAACTTTCCACAATAGATCATTCCAAAACATTATGAAGGATATATTTCCCTTCCAAGCTTGCCTATCTATTAAGGCCAAAGTAATTAAATTGAAATCCTACACATGAGGAAATCTTTTAATTATACACAGTAATACAAACACTAAACAAGAAACTAGATTTTTAAAAATCCATTTAGAAATAATATGCATTAACTTTACAAAGTTAGCTGAGACTGGGTTTTCCTGCAAGAGTTCCTTACTCAGTGGTTTAGTAGTAATGATGTTTCACTGTTTTCTCCTTTCCCTTAATTTCTTCTGATAAAAAGTATGCCTATGAATTTCTCAAGTATCCTATGGTCTATAGGATAATTATAATATCTACAGCTATCTATCACACATGAGGTAGGGATTTTGGAGTGGAAATTGTATATCACTTTCCAATTTCACTACTGCTGTGATAGTATATTTTTAAAAAAAATTTTCAATAGCTTTTTTGAAAATTGACTACAGTAAATGTAAAATTAAAATATAATTGGAGGGAATTAAATAGAGCTCCCAACATCTTAAGAAAAATATGTGCAACAGGAACTTTACAAACAAAGAAATATTTGTAGATTAATATTGATAATATAAACATTAATTTTTTGAAGTAGTGACATTTAGACATATATCCTTCTCAAAAATATTTTTTACAGAAGTTCTCTATTTCTGTTCTAATGCTATTTAAATACTCTAAAACTCCTTTTTATTTTGAAACAAAAACAATCTGCACATATTTTTAAAAGCATTAAGTGAGAAACAGGTAAATAGCTAAAACTGTAAAGTGAAAACTGGATAAAGAAGACATGGTTTTTCTATAAAATGGAGTACTACTTCATAAAGAAGGAGAAACTAGAAACATTTATAGGTAAATGGATGCACATTGAGGCCATACTCTTAAGTGAAATAAATAGGACACACGTGTAAATACTGAATAATTTCTCTGGTGTGAAAAACTAAAAGTGTAAATAAGGTTCAAATGGTATAATTGGTGATGTGAAATAGGAAGAAAAGGTCTAAAGGAGTTGGGGAATTAGGAGGAGTAGGGGGAAGGAAAGAAGGGAAAAGAAAAAAAAATATGAGAAAAGGAAAAAATGGAAATAAAGCCTCTGTAAATAGGGAATGGTGGAGGGGGTGAAGGGAGGGCAGGGAAGTGGAGAAAAAATAAGAACAAAGATACATCATGTAAAGGTACAAGATACCAACGAAGAATGTATCTGTATTTTATACCTAAAATGTACCAATAAACTTAATGAAAAAGAAAATGAATACATATATTTTAATACATGTCCCCACAATTACAAGTTTAGTGAAAATGTATAAAAATGGAAAATTTTATGGAATTGATGACAACTGAGAGGTAGATATCCTGAGATTTTAGACAGATTTCTGTGAAAGTAAGTTTTAGTATCTTGAAGTAACTACTTAATCATATTTGACAAAATATGTGAGATATAGAGGTATGGGTGAGCCACGAAAAAAATGCCATATTTTAGAGACATGAGTTCTATACTATAGAATAAAGGGAGGATAATATTTAAAAGGCGGAGGATCAAATATGACGTATTTCTCAATATTAGGGTTCTCATATGAGGTATACAGATGTCAAGATAAAGTCAAGACAGTGCGATGAGCTTCAAGTCCACATATGGACTACTGGATACATTGTTGTTCAGGTATTGGTCAACCGCCAGCAGACAACGGTGAGTGCTGGGGGAGATCAGGAAAAATCGATACGATAACTGCCGTTTTCTGACTAGGGAGGGTTTCTAGGCGGACGCAAAGGCAAAGGAAAACAACTAGAGCCCAGTGGTTTCCCTGAGTAAAATAGACAGAAACTGGAGGTGGGAGAGACCAAGGCACAGAGAATTTTGAGCGAAAAATGTAAGAAAAGGATTCACAGAGGGCTCCAGAGATTTATGATTGCTCTTATAAAATTAAATGTAGGACCGGGGATTTAGCTCAGTGGTGCGGCCGCCTACCTTGCAAGCATAGGGTCCCAAGTTTGATCCCCAGTACCAATAAATACATAAATAAATAAATAAATAAATAAATAAATAAATGAAATGAAATGAAAAATAAATAAATAAAATTAAATGTAAGACTAAACAGAATTACACTGAGTATAAATAAGCTACAAACACCAACATTTAAAAAGTATAATAAAATCCAAAAAGAAAAAGTGAGAAGCAGAAAATTACTGGTCATAATTAGGAGAAATGATGATCAGACCTACTCAGACAGACATAAGGAAATTTGCACATTGCCATATCAAAGCACTTCATATAAATATTTTCTCTCCATTAAAATAGAGGAAAATATGGACAGCAGTACAAGCGAACTTCTGAAAACAGAAAATGTATTTTCGAGAGTGAACAATTTACCATATGAGATTAACAGCAGGTTATAAACTTCAAAACAGAAGTATATTATAGATCTAACACTAGAAATTATTCAGATGAAACAAGAGAATAAAAAGTGAATGATGCAGGACAACATTAAATGGACCACATCCCGTATATGTTACTGGAGTTCTAAGAGGAAAGGAAATGAAATAGAAATATATTTAAATTATATGGTCATAAATTTACCAAATTTGTTAAGAACCATTAATGCTTAGACCTAAGATGCTTAATAAACATGAAGAAGCAGAAGAAACGTGAGGAAACCTAGAACAAAATACTGTGCAGCATAGCCAATTTGTGTAACATTTCAAAACTAGAACAACAGTAACAAAAACCATAATCAAATAAAATTAAAAACATGTAGAAGGGAAAATAAATAATATATCTACAGGAATAAATATAGAAATGCCAAGAAACTTCACAAGATGCCATGTAAGCCAGAAGATACAACGAAGTTGCAACTTTAAAATAACAACAACAAAAATTTGTAAGCTTAGATCTCTATAAAAAACAAAATGTTCAAAAGTAATAGTGATATAGTTTTTCCTCAAAATACAAAATCTCAGACAGTTTACTACATAAGAGCAATAATACAAGAAAAATCAAAGGAAACCCTATCCTTAAGCAAGAATGAAAATCATTCCAGATGAAAATGCAGACATAATTAATGAAGCAACCATGCATAAAAGCCAAATAGACTGTGGGTCCCCAGGAGAGGAACTGGGACGAGCCCTGTGAAGTTTGTCTAGCGGTAAATGTGCTGATATCAGGAAAGGTTTTAATTGGAAATACCTTAAACACGAGGTGCTGTAATCAAACTTTGGGAGCAAACACATAATTATTTCTTCTCCCATGGACATATTGCCACTTGCATACAGACCTAGTGTTTCTGAGACAGTATTGTTGTGTAGTAAATATCAGAATCTTGGCCAAGAAGAATTTTGTACTGGGAGGAGAACAGCACACTCATCCACATTAAAGATTTCTTCCCTGTTCTCTCAGCTAATTAAAAGATTTATTCTACTCAAGTTGTACAAGAGGGAAGATCAACGAAGTTGCATACCAAATAAAATACTAAAATTAACAATCAAGAAATGCTGCTGAAAAGTAAATAAAAAGGAATTATAAGCTAAATTATTTTAAATACAGCATCAAAAAATAAAATTGATAACTATATTAATTTATTTTCTCTGCACTATTAGGGCAATTTTTGTTTGAATTCAGAAATCTATGTTATAGTATGAGTCTCTAGCATTATAAGATGTGTCAATAGTGCTTTGCTTACTTTTTAATTTTAATGAAGGCAAATATATTATTTCCAATGAAATGGTGTACTTTACAAACTTTCTTTCAGTATATATGCAAATATGTTTACCTACATGGACAATATCTACAATCTGTCCTATTTTGTCCTGCTGTTACATTTTCATAGAAAAGTGCTTTGTTAGGTCTTATCAGCATAAACTATGGTTACTAATAAGTGTTAAAGATTATGAAAATCATATTTTATCATAATTCATTGGATAAAACAGTCATCATACATAGTTTTAATTTAAAAATAGTATATATTTAAATGTTTGTATAATAATTTTTCAAGTTTTCTGAGAATAAACTGGGACTTAACTAGGTAAAGCTTTCTTAATAATTTTGTAATAAAATCATATAAACCAGAATATTTCTATAGTATACTGGCCCAATCTTGACTTATTTTTTAAATTTATTCAAAGGACATATATTACAAAGAAAAATTTAAAAATCTGAAAGAAAATATGTACATTTTTAAAGTCTAAGGATAGAAAGCATAAATTGTCTGACAATATAAGTAAAGGTTACTCAAATAATGAAGCATATATGAAAGGAATAAAATCCAGTCCTAGCAGGTATAAATAATATATATTAACATGAAACTCTATAATTTTAACAAGATGTCAATAGATGCAATTTTATATACCAAATGTTTATGACTGCATAAACATGCCTGGAATTCTATATAAGAGTATATAAATATAGTAACGTTCTCGCACTTGATCTTACCCAAAAGGCTGAGACATGATTATAGAAACATTTCTGAGATGATTTTTTTTTTCTGTTCATCTTTTAACTCCTGTGTTTTGTAAATTTGCTTTTATGGTCATTTATTTTTATTTATTTATTTTTTCCTCCCTGAGATCAAATTTATTTTTTGAAGGTTTTATAAATGTTTATTTATTTATGTATTTAGTTAGTTTACTTTATAAACACATGTGCAGTACGTAATGATCATTTATTCCTGTCATAGTGAACATAAATAATTAAAATAACTATATGAGTAAAACAGAGGGAAGTATACTTCTTCAGCAAATCTGTAAGGGAGAGGAATGGAGAAAAATGGAGACCTTTCCCTTTTATACCTTCTCATTTATTTCTTAGGGATCTAAGGAAGGATACCAGGCTGGGTCCTCACGCTTTGTTAACACAGGAACTTGAATATTTCTCTTCCTGTTCTGGTTCTACTCATCATTATCCGGCCTCAGCTTACTGAAGACACCATTTCTGATCACTGCCGAACTATATCCTGACCCTCTCTTGGATCATCTGTTCTGCCACAGTGTAAGTATCTGCTCACAATAGACATTTAATGTGGGATGGAAATAAACGTGTACAGGAGATGCAGAATTTCTCCTCTGCCCTTTGCAGGTAAATCGTTAGATTAAGTAGCAGAAACATCTCACTAACTTATGAGTGTACATAAGGGAAGAATCAAAACAGAGAAAAATCAGAGGAGTGTGATTATGTGTTATCTAGTCCAACATGATTCAGAAATTTATATACTCTTTTTACTCTTTTTCCTGTAGGACAGAGGGAGAATGGGGAATATCAGGTGTCTTAGTCAGTTTTCTTGTTACTGAGACACAATCCTCAATACCAGCAACATAAAGGAGAGGAAGAAGGGTTTACTTTGGCTCATGTTTCAGTCTGTAGTGGAAGGGCAAGGCAGACAGAAAGTAGACAGTGAACGGAGGAGCTTTGGAGAGAGATAATCCCTTCCGGGCCAAGCTCTCAGTGAGGAGCCTCTTCCAACAAGACCCCACTTCCTAACAGCAAGTGAACTGTACACTGCTCTAATTCAATCATCTTCCAAAAGCCCCATGTGCCTATGGGTGCCTGAGGCTCCTAGAGGACATCTAAGAATAAGTCATAGCATTATCAGACTAATAAACTGCTTTTAGAGAACTCAGTGAGTTTAGGGAACCGTCAAAGTCTGCTAGGCCAGCAGAAAAGACAGCAAATTGTAAATGATTTTCTAGGGGTTGCAATAGAGGATAGTGCTGTGTAACAAGCCTCTCCAGGTCTGTTGCCAGACTTCAGTCGTTCTTCCTATGGTATGAATCTGTTACAGAAGGTTCAGGGAGGGGACCAGAATTGATTTTATTCTTCTGTGGTCCAGACTGTAAGAAAATAAGGCAATTTTGCAAAATGGCTCTCTATTCTTGGGGCGAAATAGGACAGAGTTAGCGGAAGGTTGACTCTGAGCTTACATTAAAACCCTTTTAACTTCCTTTAGAGCAAATTGCTCAGCATGCTCCAAAATGCTGCCTTTTGTGGGTATCCTCTGAGCTCTGGGTTCCAGCATCAGCTAATGAATGATTAATCATCAGACTGGGAAATATAGAAAGCTTTGTAATCAATTAATCAGGGACCTGTGACAAATAAGTACGTGGGGAGAGGGAAAGAGTGAGAGAGGGACAGAAAGACAGAGACAAAGAGAGACAAAGAAAATTTTAGCACCTAAAGAACTACTTTTAGATTAACCACCCGAGTGGTTCTCAACAGGCCTGAGGTGGATAGATTAGTTGATCATAATTACTTCTTATGATGGTGTATTTAACTTGATTGTTCATGATGTATGTTTGCATTCATTATAATAGATAATTAAGGCACACTGTTGTTCACATTTTATTGAATTTCTCTGTGCTTCCTTGTGCAGTAGAAAAACTGGAGGATTTGCAGTCCCAGCTTTCAACACTAAGAGTATTACTTTATGCTGGGCTGTGTGCCATGCACATGAATGGCTTTGGTTTGAAACTCTGCTAACAAATTAACATTGGGAACTGTTGAACTATCCCCAGGTTCTCTTTCTATTGAGGAAAAACTAACTCTCTCAAAAAGAAAGTAACTCTTCCAAGGTCAAATAAATAAATTTATGATTTCTTCTAGCTCTTTTGACTTTTTTTATTCCATCACCTGGCAATATTATTGACAAACTATACAGACTATTTAGGAGCGTGACAGGCATTTCAAACACACTTTAGTCATTTTTGGATTTCTCTTTCTATATGACTAAAATCATTGCATTAAAACAGTTTAATATTATTGCTGTCCTCCAAAGTCTTTGCTTTATTTTTGACTTGCCATTTGTAGTTTGCATTAACATTTCCAGATACTATGAAAATAAAAAGTATGCAAAATAGTTCACAGTAATGATGAGTCATGTATACTTTTAAGAATACTATCCTTTAGAAACACAAACTTTTTCAGATAGGGAGAAACTGGAAGTTGTGAAACCCCTAAGTGAGTGTTACAATATATTTTTCACAAATCACATCAAAATATTCTCAGCATTTGATTAGCTAAAGTATTTAATTAGTTCTGGAAAACATGATAGAGAAAAATGGCTAACACATGGACTTTTCTGACAGATAATCTATTATCTACAGAAATTTGTATTGATGTCCCTGAAGCTACTGGGATGATGAACCATTTACAATATCTAAAGTCTATATGGCTTCCCAGGAGCAGATGGTGGCATGTGCCCCAGTTGAGACAATTTCTAGTGCTCCAGAGACATTTATTTTAAAAAGTGGTAATTTTTTATGATTGTGAGGTAGAATTTTCATATTTTAAGTAAGATTAAGAAATATGCTAATTTTAGAAGACTTTATTTTGGTTGCTACTTGAGGAACTGATGTATTATTTTAAAATGTTTTTTCAATCAAATATAAATATACATTAGTGAAGAAAACCAGAGGTGTTTTCCAGAGATCAGCACCTTGTTCTTTCATAGATACTGAGTCAGTTGACTTGCCTGAGCTTCTATTTATCTCTACATGGGTAAGAAGTAGATGAACTTTAGGAAGTTTCTCTATTTTAAATAAATGTGTACACCTGAGGAGAGCATCACACATTTTTCTTATGTGAAGAGAAAGTAACACAGTTGGATATAAGGAACAGGTTCATACAGAGAATTTAAGTGGTTTCTGTGAACACAAAATTTATGAAATGTATTTGAATATGTTCAATAAGATGAAGCCACACTTAAGATCAATGCTTTAATGAGAATAGTGCCAAAGATTTTCTGCTAAGAATGGTCCCACAAAGTAGTGAAATTTCTGTCAGTCTTAGGGTACCTGAATTATCTGACTAAATAAAGAGTGAGAGAGTTTATTCAGCGCAGTTGGGAGAAGGCTGGTTATGACTGTCGATGGAAAGATTTTCTCTGGGGACTGTGACTACTGCAGGAATAATTCATAGCCCTTGAGATTTCTTGCAGCAAATAACACATGGAAGAGTTGACCTGGACATTTCCTAGCAGGGAAATGGGAGTAAGGTGAGGTACCACCATTACAACTTTGCTATAACCTGCACACTATGCTTGACATATTCCACACATGTATCATTTCATTTTCCAAAATCACTGACGAAGTAACAATAGTAATAATATTGTGATGATATTAGTTATGAATAGTTTGAAGGTAATTTTTCCTGGGCACTATTAGAAGAAATTATATGCTCAATACTCATAATATCTTTATGAGATAATCTAAATTAGATATTAAGGAAAGTCATAATTAACTTTTCACCAAGAAAATAGAATTTGTTAATGACAGAACAAGAATTTGAAGGAGATTTATTTCATATAGAATTTGTGTTCATAACCATAAGATACAGTGCCTCCATACTAGCAAATATTATCTCCCTGTTAAAGTCGTAGAATTGAAGTTCACATATATTATATAATACTCTCAGCATCACAAAATTCAGTGATGCGAGAGTTGGAATTTGAACTCAAAACTCTTGGCCATCAAGCCTGTTTTATTCCCTCAATACTACATTATTTGCCAACGATGAGAGTGAATCTCAGAAGAAAGCTTGATAAGCATATGCTGAAGGAGAAACGTCATTTCAAGGAAAATTCCTAATTTCCATTTGTTTCTTTTTGTCTCCTTCCCCATCTCTCTCTTTTCTTCCTTTATTTCTTTTTTTGTTTTCCTTTCCTTCTCTGCCTCCATTATGTATTCCCATGCTGTAGTTCTGGTATCCAAGGCTAATCTAACTTTTGAAGCTTATTTTTTAACATTCTTTCAACCTCAGCTCTAATAACCTCATCACTGCCTTATTGCTGACATCCCAACAAACCAGGTCTCCTTGCCTATGATACTGCTGCTTACAGAACTCTTGGTGCCTTTCATTTTAAAGCCCAAATTTCCTCACTAACCTTTCTAATCACCTCAGCTGCAATTGTGTTCCTTTGTCACTTTATCGTTCAAGCTTATTATTTACCTAATACTTTTCCTTAGTATGTTATATAACATATCAGTATTGACTTTCCCTATCTTTGCACCATCTGTTTATATATTTTCCTTTCTAATTTAATTTAACTATAAACTAAATCCTGAAACTCTATCTACATTGGAGTGAAAATTACCCAAAGCACACTACCTTACAGAACCTGGAGATTATCTCAATTTTTCAAAGTTCTTTCTTTGCCTGGTCATAGCATTTGACAGGGCTGACCACTTCCTGAAAGCCACACATGTTTATGATATTTAGAGAACATATCCCAACTTCCAAGTGTTCAGCATCCACACAAAGGCATCTTGAAAGCACCTACAGAAGGAATCTGTTTGCCTATTAAATAACAGTTGATATATCATTACTTTGACATGAATGTTTGTATTACCTCCAAAATTTATGTCGAAACCTAATGTCAAAACCAATAGTACCGTAAGATGAGGCATTTAGAAAGTAATTATGCAATGGGCCTGGAATTCTCAAAAGTAGGATTAATACTCCAACATAAGTACAAGGGAGATTTTAATTGCCTTTTTAGCCATATGTGGACTCACAAAAGAGGCCGTTTATGAGGAATGATCCCTTAATTTACACATTTCCCAATCTTTGACTTCCTAGCTCACAGAGCTGTGAAAAATACATTTCTGTCATTTTTAATGTACACAATTTGGGGTAGTTTTTCACAATATCCTGAACAGACCAAGATAATGAACAAAGGATAATCTGATCTGACTTACACACTAACACAGGCACAGGCACAAGCACACATACAAACATATAAAACACATGCACTCCTAAACTAATTCAGAGTACATAAAGTACTTAAGATTTCTCAACATAGTCCTAACAAGCTGAAAAGAATCCGCCCTCCAGCTCTTTCACAAACAACAGTCATGATAAACATTGAAATATGATTATCTTATAGTCTGAATTCAAAATCAAGAAGCTTATGGGTTTTAACTTTTTCATAGTAGTCATTGATCTTGATTACTGTAAGCTATATGTATAAATACTTTAACAATTGCCCAAATCCAGCATGTTCGCCAAAAATTACACATCCATTTACAGACATATTTTATTTACTATTTGAGGCTACCAGGAACAATTTCAGATTGTTTCTCTACTTCCAAGACACTCATTATTACTACTGATTTAGAGTATCATGGGGTTGAGAATGTGAGTGCAAACAGCCAACTCGGATAGATGGGTTTTCCACATTATTCCCTTCAAAATTTTATGGTGTTGCATAAAGAATTTTAATATAGTTGGCACAATTCAATACATTTCAATACATTTTTACCAAGATAAGTACTCTTACCCATTTGGTGATAATTCTAGTTGTGCCATCTGTGTTTCTAGAACCACTTTTTCCTTAAAGGAAATTGATGTGTTCAACTTTCACCTAAATAGACCTAGAGAAAAATTAGTATGATCAATAAAATACTTTGGAGATATCCAGAAACACATCGTTGAAATTGTTGCTTTCACAAAATCTTGATGTTGGATATGGTTTTACTCATTAATGTAATGTGTGTGTGCTTGTGTGTGTGTGTGCGTTTGTGTGTGTGAAGAACGAATAGATTAGAGGTCTAGTTAAGTCTTTATCCATATGTACTCCACTAAAGGAATAACCAAATGTGTTTCTTTGTCCATTCTATTCTTGGCTTCTAGATTTACAGTACATTAGGGAAATAGAGGCAGTTTAATATATGTGATTTTGCCAGACCTTCTGGAATAAACTAACAGAAAATATCTGGAGAAAAAGACCAAAGCATGTAATTTCTGTAGCCACAGGAGATCTTTTCATTAACTTCCTCTTTGGTTCTTAATGGTTTCCCAGATGCCTCTGGGGACTGGTGTAATGATTATCTCTGTAAAATCACTCTGTCTCTTTATTAATACACAGAATTATAATTTGACTGAGTAAAGAGAAAACTGCTTTATGTTATGGTAAAGTCATTGTTGAGATAATGTTATGTTGAAATAAAATTAGATTCTAACCCTCTTTTAAAACTTTGAGTTCTGACATTTCAAAATTCACTGAAACCCTATTAGCTCTTCACAACCCTTGCTTACCTGAAAGCACCCATGAGTACTTAGGAAGAGCCAGTGTCTCCTTCTGCTCTTGGTGCTAATGAAGTATGAAATAGACTAATTTTATCTTGTTTCCTTGCCTATGTTTTCTGCCATTGAGTATTAGACACACAGACATTGTGTCTCTCAAAAAACACATTAGGCCATCTTTTCTCCACCAGTTTTTCTTCCCAAGTCTCTTGCAAGAAAACTCACATACCAACCACAGCTACTTTCCCACCATCACCATCACCACCACCATCAGCACTGTCCTCCCACATTAATTGATTTACCTGATCCAAATTTTTCTCTTGAGCAAATTTTCCACACAGAAGCCACATTGAACTTTTTGTTGGAAACATCCATATTTTCTCTACATTGTAAAAATGAGAAGTTATCTAACCCAACTCTTGCATATTATTCCAGAACCTCTGGGGCAAGATCACTCTCACCTTGTCCAAACATTTGGTTTTCTTCCATTTGTATACAATTTCCACACTCATTTCTTTCTTGGGAAATTTTCACATGCTGCTTCCTCTTTCAAAATCATTTTTATTTGTACTATTAACTTAAATAATTACCTTGTACTTTTCTCACTTCTCAATCTTTCATTGACATATATTAATATCAATATTGATTGGAAATCAACCAGTTGAACACTTACACTATTATTGCTTAACTATACTCAATTTTCTATGTGTATCTATCTTGCCATCTTACTAAGGCCCCTTAAATAATCACTTACATTTTGAAACACCAGTAGATGTCAATTGTTTCCTTAGAAATTTTACATAGTATTTATACTCAATTCAGATGTGTCTCTCTATCAAGACCCACAAATGGAGGGCTCATTCTACATTCAAAGTTTGACATTTAGCAGATAATTTATTCACAACAAATTTTAAAATATTATAGAATATTATTGTATGCAAGTACATTTCTAAGGTGTTAAACATATTAATTTATCTTATCTATAAAAGAATGGCTTTGTAGACATGTGCATCTCATTTTTCAACTGACCGATTAAGCATCAAGCTGAACATCACATTAGCAAGGAATATAATCCATCTTTTTACCACATCCACTACTGTACAACACAGCCAAGTAAGTATCATCTCTCATATCTTTTACCTATGTTTCTGCAATTGACAATCTTTATCTAATCATACATCCATCAAAAAATTCTCTACACATTAACACACAACACATTAACACTGTGAATGCAGTTTTATCATATTAAATTCAGTCATATAAATCTCCCTAAACTCCTCTTAAGGTTTCCTATTTTTTTGACCTAATAATCTAAAATCCCAGAATTTTGCTTCAAATCAGCATAGCTTGCACCAGACTATCTTGTGCACTAAATTTATAAACTGAACAAAATTTAACTTATATACTCACACACATAATTATTTTAAGGCACTAGAAAATGAAAATAAGAAAGAACAGGTCAAAGGATAGTCAAACTTTGAAAAAAGAGGAAAATGAATGTCTGATAATTTCACATATGCTTTTTAATTGAAGGAGTCTCCTTCTTCTGGATGCCTCAAATTCAATGAGAAAAATTTCAAAAATAGAGATTGAAGACTAAGAGAATGAAGTTTGGAGCTCTCAGGATTACAGAAAAATTAAATGGAATACCTTTATTATAGATAATACTCTAATAATAATAAATAATAGTTTTATTATGTAAAACATTACTATTACAAAATAGAAATCCACATGAGCTTATTCAAAAATCTGAATATAAATACTCCTTAAATTGTTGCTTGACATTGAATCATTCCATGTTAGAAAAAAGAGAAAGGAGCAGAAAAATTATTAGAGGAAAAGAATCCTAAATTTCTCAAATTAGATGAAAAATATAAACAAAAAATAAAAATAAAAAGCTTAGGAAGCAGCAAATGACACAAATAAAATGGAAACAAGATTTAGCCATATCACAGTCAAAATTATGAAAATCTAGACAATGATAAAATATAAAAATTATAGGACTTTTATAAAAGATCACTGAAAAAATACTCATGACATTGGCTTAAGCTAAAACTTCTTAAATATTACCTTAAAATCATGACCCATAATCAAACAAAAATAATTAATAAATTAAAGAAAATTAAGTCCTTGCTAAATGAAGATATCAAGATGATAAAGAAACAATTTACAGTAAGAAAGTATTTGTAAATCACACATCAATCAAAATATTCATTTCCATTATACTTTAAAAACTCTTTATATTTAATTATAAGAAAACAAGGGCTGGGGATTTAGCCCAGTGGTTTTGCCGCCTGCTGCGCAAGCCCAAGGACCCGAGTTCGATCCCCAGTACCAAAAAAAAAAGGAAAACAAGCAAACAAAACACCTGGAAAATGGTCTTAAGACTTGTTAGATACATTATCAAAGGAATTATGAAAATGGCAAACAATGATATTAAATTATGCTCAACATTCTCATCTCTCAGGAAAATTCAAATTAGATCCACAGTGATATAGTGCTAGAAACTACTTATTTGAATGTAAAAATAAAAATAACTTATTCATAATACTAACTGACAGTGAGGATACAGAGGTATGTCCTAGGGCATTGCTTGGGGATGTTTAAAACTGTGGTTCAATCTTGCTGGAGTTGACATTTAAAAAAGAGCAAATGACTGATACATGCAGCACACTGAACTGATACTGGGTAGAAAAATCCAGGCTCAAAAGGCTTCATACTATCTATTTCCATTTATATAATCCTTTCACCATTACAAAATTTCAGAAATTAGGACATATAATTATTTTTGGAGGGTCATTTGTCATCTTACCACAATTTAAATAAAAGAAAGTACATTAAAAAGTTTATGAAATGTGAATAAGATCAGTTCATATCATGTCAATAAATTTCCTGGTTTTGATAATACATTTTAATATGTAAGATGCTACATGACATTTCAAGAATCTAAGTGATCAGTATATGGGGGATATCTGCACTACTTTTGCAATTACTCATGAATCTATAATTATTAAAGTGCAAAAAGTTCTAGAAAAGAACTAGCAGAAACATGCATTGCATAGAGGTAAGTAATGGAAACACGTGATCTTTGATAGAGGTGAGTGGGAGCTAAGAGATAATGGAATTATGTATTCAGAAATAAAAGAGACAAAAGTATAAACACAGTAGTCTATACATAGCTAAAATATCCTTCAAGGGTGAAAGCAGAATAATGATGTTCTGAAATAAACAAAAATGAATTATTTATTTTTTACCAGATCTTTATCTAACAATAAGCAAAAGATAAAGGGTACAACATGGAAACTCAAGTTTATAGGAAACAAAGAGGACCAACAAGTATTAATAAGTAAATAAATTTCAGTTATGAATTTCTATAGTTTTAATCAATAAATTGGCATAGAACTGTTTGAAATTAACAGTAAGTCCTTGGACCATGATATTTGGAATGCACTTAGTTACAATAAGGATGGCAGCCAAAGAATAAATGATAGATGGATGAAAATAAGTAGAATTACACAAAATTATATGACTCTTATATGTGATGTAATACAATATAAAGTTTTATTTAAAATGTCATTAGGAATACAAGATCTATTCTCAGAGAAATTAATAGAAAAAGTCAACAAAGTAGAACTAAAGCACCAAAGGAGGAATTAGAAGAGAAAATGAGAATGGCAAACACACAAAAATGATCCATTTAAAATCCAGACATCATCAGATTGGACTTTTTAAAAATCAGTATTCAACTATGTATTAATAAGCTATCCACAAGAAATATACTTTATACATTAAGGCAGACAACTTGAAAGTAAAAAAATTAAAGAAAATGTATAGATTGCAAACAATAAACATTATTATTCAGGAGCAGATATATTGATTTCAGAGAAATTAGACTTCAAGACATGGCATGTATGGAGAGATGATGGGAAATGTTTTAAATGATAAAATTAAGAACTTTTCTTAAATTGACCAGAAAAACAAACCTTCAGAAATGCAGAATAACAAAACTTTACATAAAGAAAAAGCTAAGAACTTGAAATATCTCAACAAGTAAGTCCATAATTGCATATGGAGATGTTAACATCCATTCCTCAGTAATTGATTGAACAATTTAGTCTATTCTACTGCTCCACTTCCCAGGTGGTGCCCACTGTCTTAAGGTCACATGGGAGAGGAACAGAGAGGTGAATGTTGTTTCTTCATTTGACAGAAGAGGTGGACGAGAAAAATGGCCAGACTATTTCCCTCTAGTTCCTTTCTCATGCCTAGAACCATTTTCTCAGGCACTCGTCTCATCACAAGAGCAATGCCTTCATGGTCTAATTATTTCCTTTTAGCTCTGCTTTTGAAAATGTTGCATTAGGGATAAAGTTTCATCATGAATTTTGGAAAGCACATAAATGTTCAAAGCATAAGGTAATGGGATATAAACAATCAGAAAAGATAACAATATCAAATGTGTTTACCTAGTCAGTGTTTCACCCAAGTAATGAAGATGCATATTATATCAAATGCAATAGAATATTAACTCAGTGATGGTTTTGGGGAAGCCATGTACCTCTCTGAAAATTTTAATATATTGTAATTTTAAAGTATGCTATCAGATAAAAATTGAATTCAGTTAGCAATCTGTAGTGATATAAAAAAGAAGCTCAAAATATTTGGCAAGTAAATTTTAGTTCCTTCTAAATAAATCATGAGATCATAAAGAATAATATGAGATATTAGGAAAAAGTATTTTGCAGTCCTGGGGACTGAACCAACGGCCTTCACATTGAGCTACATTCCCAGCTTCTTTTATATTTTGAGACAGGGTCTCACTAGGTCTCTAAGCTGCCCAGGCTGGGTTTGAAATTGCAATATTCCTGCCTCATCTTAACAGAGGGCTTGGATTATAGGCGTATACCACCATGTCTGATGAGAAGTATATTTAATATAATTATAATAAAAAGAGGATATGTTACAACTTGTAGAATGCAGTTAATTAGTGAGTGTGCAGAGGGAAATTTAGAGTTTATATGTTCACAGTAGAAAAGGAGAAATGTTTAAAATTTGTTTCTATTTTATGAACCCAGAAATAAATGAGCAGATTAAACTAAAATCAGTAGAAGAAAGAAAATAAATGACAATAACTTATATTAATGATAACTAATGATATATAAAATTTAAAAATCCAAAACTTGAATATTTGAAATAATAAGTTTTTATTTACCCGTTAGGAATCTCAATCAAATACAAACAAAACACACACACATGTTACAATATCAGGAATGATGAATAGTGTTTTCATAGATTCTATAGATACTAAAATAATAAACACTACATACAATAACTTTATTACAAAATTTTAATTCTAAGTACATACATAAGATGATCACATTTGTTAAAAACCATAATTTAAATTGTTACACCCAGGGAGAGAGAACCAACCAAAGACCGATATTAAATCCACACAGGAGTTTATTACCGGCCGGGACCCAAGCCGGGCATTGGACTCGAGCCCCGACTCAGGGGAGAAAAACATGTTCTATACACCTTTGAGGCCAACTGTTTCTAGGCCCCCCTATGGGATAGAACTAGCAAAGCAAGCAAAAGGTACAGAAGCAGAACGTCCTGCTGTTAGAACATTTGTAAAACAATAGTTGATTAATT
>NW_004624746.1:23276614-23300435 GCF_000247695.1 Heterocephalus glaber | reverse complement strand
AAGTCTGCTGTGATTCTGATGGGCTTTCCTTTGTATGTGATTTGTTTCTTTTCTCTCACTGCTTGTAGAACTTTGTTCTTCTGTTGGGTTTCTGGAATCCTAAGTATTATATGCTTATGTGCAGACTTTTTTTTTTTAATCAAGGCTAGTTAGAGTCCTGTAAGCCTCACTTATCGGTATGTCAATTTTTTTCCCCTGCCTGGGAAGTTTTTTGCGATCACTTCTGTGAACATTTTTTTAATGTCATCTGTTCTCTCTCATGTTTCTTCATTGATTTCAATCAGTCTTATGTTATTCTTCTTTGCATCATCTAGCAGCTGCTGGATTGATTTCTCATGTTCCCTTACTATTTTAAAGAAATTTTTCTTTTCCTGATCACTAATTTCAATCTTATCTTCTGTAGCTGAAATTCTGTCCTCACATTGGCTTATTCTGCTGCATAGACTTTAAATGGAGTTTGTAATGTCCTGGAAATCTGTTTGCATCTGTTTTATGGATTCCATTTGTTTCCTATGTTGGGATTCCATCATGTTCCTCAAATCCTCTATTTTTTTTTATCTGTGTCCTCTCTAGATTTATTAATCATGTCTTGCACTATGGGAACAATTTTGCTCTTATATGAGAAATTGTTTCTGATTTCATTTTTTCCAGATCCTCTTTTGTTGCCAGTTCAGAGAGTCCAGGTGGTTGAGTATCAGATTATTCCATTTCCTTTCCCTTTTTGGTTGCTGTAGGTGATCTGGAAGTCTGTTTTTGAGGCTTGTTTTGTGTCTTCTCATTTCCACGGGTTGGGGGGCAGTGCTCCTGGCACCCAAGTGGCTCACCTTCTCTGCCCTAGGAGTGTGGAATGGTGGCAGTGGAGCCTCTCCCTGGGTGCTTTGATTGGCTCACCTTCTCTGCTCTAGGAGCATGGAATGGTGGCCGAGAGCTTTCTTCCTCAGAGTTGGTGTGTTCTATGGGTCTTCAGAAGACAGAAGGGACAAACTTTCACAGGCCACTTTTATGAGAGCACTAATTCCATTGATGAGACTTTCATGGTCATGACCTAAGACACCACCTAAAGGTCCCAGCTCTTAATAAAATCACATTGAAGATTGGAACTTTACAGGTGAATATTTCAGGGCTGCAAACATTTAGATAATAGCAGTGGTGAATTTAAAAAACCCATAAGTTGAGTTATGTACTCAACATAGTACATATTCAATATGAAATATGGTATTAAAATTTAGGTGGTCTCAACTACTCACAAATCTTTAGTATCCATTCATTTTATTCCTATATTCAGTGAAGAATATCAAAAGCATTGAGATCAAACTTCAATAAAGAATAAAATTGCACTAAAAATAAATAAACAACTATGTATTTGACATTGAGTTGTAATATACTTTGAAATTATCAGCAATATCTTGAAGAAACACATACTGAACATCTACTGTAGAAAAGACAGAAGAATCCTGCAATCTTGGGGAATTTTCAAATGTGAAAATAAGACCAGGGTTAGGAGATACAATAAAAATTTCTACACTTTTAAAAGGAGAGGGATATTCCAAGGAAATAAAATTGCTACTTTATATTTGAAGTCATCCATTGCTTTCTGAGGGCTTACTTATATGGCTTAATAATAGGAAATTGGATGAATATGTAATGCAGAACAAAATAACCCATGATAGCATTTCTTTGATTCAGTCAGTTTCAATACATACTTCTATGACAGTGTTATCATAGAATATATTAGGTAATTAATAAAATTTTTATCTTCCTTCATTTTTCATCCTTCCTTCCTCTCTCCTTACCTCAATAAAATTACTTATGCTTTGTAAGATTTAAAAAAAATGTCAAGTATCATTAAGCCAAATACATTTTCGTAGAGTTTTTGTCAACTACATCATGGCAACTACCTATTTTTATATTTGAGAAGGCTTAAAAGATTGCATATATTAATATGAATCTCATGTTTGAGTAAACAGACAATATAAGAATTGCCAATTTTCAAAGCTCTGTTTTCTCTATCTCATAATGTAAATTTAATATTTCTCACTTTACTTGTCTTAGGGATACTCATGCATATTTGAGAGTAGACAACTATCCTTAAGAAGAGATACATTCATCATTTTGTTTTGTAAAATTAGAGGACCATACCTGAAAATTAAAGTGTACAGAGCCAAGTGATAAGAATCATATACATTAATACAGTCATAATGGTTAAAATGTTATGTACTAGGAGCATAATGTCTACTGTGAGGCCTGCACATAGCAGGTAGTGGGCTATGAAGGTATGCTAAATGGATGGAACATAGAAACAAATATCTTTGGAGAAAA
Organism: Heterocephalus glaber; assembly: GCF_000247695.1. The sequence goes on along the minus strand of NW_004624746.1, from coordinate 23,298,116 downwards.
CAAGTTATAATTAATATAATACTTCTTTATCTGAAATATAGTAGCAATTGATCATTGGGTTGGAACACAGTCAAACACATCATGAAGATAACATTGCATACAGTTTAGGCAACATAACATGTTTGTTACCCCCAGCCATGGTTTATTCTTACATTTTGAGAACTGGCAAATTTTTTGCCTTTGTTACCTGACATGAAGGGAGGTATTTTATAACATGTATTTGTGCATAGATTTTAGGATCAGCTCAGATTTTTACACTGATTTTCTGTCAGTTCATAGGTTACTTACTTAATTCTCTAAATCTCATTTACCTTATTTGTAAAATGCTTTAAAAATAACACATTAATAGGGATGAAGTCGATGAAATAAAATAATATTTGCAAAATATTAAATTCTTTTTTCCTCATAAATGTTTTTGATGTACTTGGCATGATCAACCTAGTACCCCAAGGTGGGTCATCAATATATGTCCATGAATAAATGGAAGCTGTCTGTGTGTCATTGGTTACTTGATAGAAATTTCTCAATATTCCCCTGTCATATTTCTCTACTCATCTTTCATAATATTGGAACTGTAGAACTTTCATGAATCCAAATTGGAGAAAAAACATTTTGTTAAGCATACAGGATGAGTAGGAAGGTGCTATGAAGTTGTATAAATAAGATGGAGTAGAAAGTTTTTCATCTTCCCCATCTCTTGCAATTTAACTCTTGCACATTTAGTCAGTACAAACACCTTACCCTCCTCTGAATGTGCTCTCTTTGCCACGCTCTTTGGTATATACCAAATGCCATGTACCACATTTAGTGCTGTTTTCCTGTCTTATCATAATTTATAGACAGATCCATAGTAACTCCCTTTCAGTTATGCTAGCTCACTGTACAGTCCGCTGTAGGACCTTGGACAATTAAAGCCTTCTGAACTTCTCTATCTTCATCGCAGGATAAGGTTAATCATGTCATAAATGTCATGAATCTTTGTAGATTAAAAATGCTAATTTGTGTAAAGTGCTTGTCATAATTTAATTTGAAGAGTTGTCATTTAATTTGAATTTAATTTGAAGAGTTAAGAACAATGATTGATATATATCACCAGTTTAAATATTATAAAAAGTTTTTAATGTTATGATTACTACATATACATATTTTCTCTTCTGATATTTTATAGTTTTATTTATCTCTTCTCTCAACATCTTATAAATCATCTCTTAATAAGTGTATCTACTTCAAGAGTTAGCAAATTCCTTAAAGGAAGTAGCCATGTCTAATTTATCCTTTTACCTATGATTCAAATGGGACATAATAGACACTCAGAAATTTATAAAAAGACTACATAAGGGAATTATAATATATATGTGAAGAAAAAGCAATGCATGAAGTTGTTACACCTAATATAGTAAAAAGATAAATTATTTTAATTTATTGTTTACATTTCTGCAGAAACAATATACAATTTGTAAATAGAACTATGGTTACAATCAAGCATCTGGAACCTTATGGAGAAATGAAATAATTAAGATGATTATTTTCCTTACAGGCTTATACAACATCTGCTAAAATTAACTTGATCTATAGAGCAGGTAAAACCTTACAAACATTGCAATTTCAGTTGCAAGATATCTTTCAAGTGTATTTATAGATTTTTTTTCTTAATAGCTAAATTTGTTGTTTGTGAAATCGTATTTGAGACTGATTTCTTTATTTTACTATTGTTTTCTGTCACACTTTAACAGCCTAAGAAATCTTTAAAAGTTATTATGAAGTTTTGAGTCAATTCATGGAATTACAAAGAATTTATCAAAGTGTCTACAGGATAAATATCTTAGGGGTAATTTTCCAAATATTTACAATGTTAGAAAAAATCCTTGGTTTCCAAAAAATCACTATTCAGTCAAGCTATGTATTTTTTTGAAATTGCAGTTGATCTATGCTTAGGATATATGGGTTAAAGCTTCAGTAAGTGTTCTTATAAATTAAGGTTAATGCAATCAATTGATCAATGTTTCTGTGAAAACGATGGGTAAGGTATATGAAAATAGTACAACATACTTCCTATTACATAGAAAGCACTAAATATTGACAATTTAATATTCTTTCCCCTTTTTATCATTTATTTTACATTTAATATAACATTTAAAAAATATGATCTGAGATAATCCCAAGAAAAAATGAAGCAATAAAGCAAAATAAATAGTGCTAAAAAAGAGACTGGATAATAGATACTTAGGGATTCTGATGATCAAAATTTATTCATTTGTATCGATAAGTAGTGCTATAGTTTGCTTGTTGTCCTCTCAAATATATGTATTGAAACCTAAGAGTCCTCATTATTGGGATTTGTACCAATACATAATAGCCCTAAAGGAAGTAATTCACTTTTTCCGGCATGTAAGAATTCTGCCAGAACATGGGACTTCCCCATACACCAGACACCAGACATAATCTGCACATTTGTCTTGAGTTTGGGATGTCTCAGCATCTAGAACCAGGCAAAATAAATTTTTGCTGTTTATAAGGCACTCAGTTCATTGTATTTTATTACAGCTGTTCAGATTATGGGGTGCTGCTGTAACAAATATCTAAAAGTCTGGAAGTGGTTATAGAACTGGTTAATGGATAAGGCTAGAAGAATATTGAAGTGCATGATCAAAAAATGTCTATATTACCATGACAAGACTTTAACGGTGATTTTGATAAGGGCAAACAAGAGAAGAGGGACACTATATACAAAGCTTCAATTGTTTTACAGAATACCTAAGTGGTTTTGAACAGAATATTGTTTAAACATGGATGATAAAAGCCATTCTAATAAGGGGCTGGGAATTTAGTCAGTGGTGTCACTGCCTGCCTCACAAGTTCAAGGTCCTAAGTTCCATCCCCGGTACCAAAAAAAATTAAAAAAATTAAAATACATATGCACACTGAAAAGCCATTCTAATGAGATCTCAGACAGAAATAAGAAGCTTTCTATTGAAATTTGGATACAAGGGTATCTGTCTACTGAAACCCACAGAACTTGGCTGAATAGTGTTCATGTCCTAGCGATTTGCAGATGGTAGAACTTATGAGTTATGAAATAGGATATTTGACTAAAGACATTTATAAGCAAAATGTTGAAGGTGGATGGTGGCTTCTCCTTAATGCTTACAGTAAAATGTGAGAATGATTAATACATAATTTTTAATCATGAGAGAAGTAGAAGTTAAAATTTTTCAAAATTTCCAGCCTATCTATATTAAAAGTAATTAAAAGTTGTTCAGGATAGAGTGCCAAAGATGTGGCTAAATCACTATCTGATGGGGGAATTACTAAGCCATCTAACCAAAAACCAGAACCTATTGACCAAAGTGATTGGAGAAGAGTGGCCAGAGATACTTTAAAGTTTATCACCACTGCTGATCTCATCACAGGCGTCAGTGTCAGATTCTGGGGGACACAGTGGTTTTAAAAGGAAAAGCTAATATGAGGTTAGTGCTCAGTTCTCTGTGCCTCTTTAAGGCTATGATCTCTACATTCTGGCACAGCTTTGCTTAACTGCCTGAAGTTTGAATCTAGTGGGCTCATGTATGGGCTGGGGCATGATAGTTATATCTTGGAGGACACAAGTGGTGAATCACAGAATTGTCACTATTGTACCATCTGTGCCAGCATGCAGGGTTCAAGGGCCATGAAGATGTGGCTAGTTTTACCTGGATTCCAGAGATGGGGCTTCCTGGAGCTTTTGGTGTTTGACCCAGGCAGGGAAGCACCATGATCATGTGATGCCTAGAAGCCCTCACTAGGGAAATATCTAGTGGCAGAATGAGGGTTAGACTATCATTGGATAATGGGAGCAGAAGATCCACCAGCTTGGGGGAGATGCCTCCACACAATACCAGCCTGTAAGAATTGGGCATGGACTCTGCCCAGAAAGCCATGGAAGTGGCTTCTCAAACTCTTGTGGGTTCAGCCTTTGCCACAGTACATCCAGAAGGGGAGACATGAGCCAAAGTTTGTTCTTGAGTCTTAAGATTTAATGTTGCTTTTATTATGAGTTTCAGATTTACTCAGAGTCTGTTACCCCTTATTTCTTATCTTTTCTTTGTATAATGTGAATGTTTGTTTTATGCCTGCCTCACCACTGTGTTTTAGAACCATGTAAGTTATTTGATTTCACAGATTCAGAGCTGCAGATCCTCTTGCCTTAACATAAATTATACCTGAGTCTCACATATATAGTTTAGATTATATATAAGTAAGACTATGGATTTATATTTGATCTTAGAACTAGTTAAGTTTTAGGAATGATTAGGATAGAATGAATATAATTTACATGTGAGCTGGACCTGAAATTTGGACAGTCAGGGGCAGAATGCTAGGGTCTGAATGTTTGCATTTTCCATAGATTCTTAAATTGAAACTTACTCCCTACCCCCAGGTATAAGGAGATAGAGCCTTTTGGGGGACAACTACCTCATGAGTGGGATTAGTCAGTTCTTACTAGAGAAACAAATTTAATGCAAGCTATACAAATATATAGGGATTTTTGAACTAGGTTTGCAATGGTGGACCCCATAGTCAGGTGTGGAAGAATGCAAAAGTCTTGTCTGTGTCCTGGAGACTGGAAGGATTCAGTCAAAGGCCTAAGGCCTGGAGTTCACTGTACAGTCCGATGCAGGTCCGTAACAAGAGGGTCTGCAATGGAAGGCTGAAGTTTCTGTGCTTGGAGCCAAGAGATGACATCCAAGGTGAAGGTGAAGACTGGAGCTTCTCCAAAGAAACAGAGGTAAGCCATCCTTCTTTGTTTGCTTTTTATTCCATTCAGGCAACAATACTATTGTTTGGTGCCACTTACACCCAGGATGGCTCTTCCCTCTATAGTAAATCCATTGAGCCACACCCAGAACTATACTAACCCAATTTAGTTGGGTCTTTCTTACTCAAGTTGATGCAATCACTTAACTATCACATTACCCTTACAAAAGCTCCAGAAAATTTCTTCTTTTCTTCATCACATAAAGACACAGTAAAAAAGAAGACCATTGTATGACTCAGGTTTCTGCCATTGTAACGAGCGCCTGAGATAATTGACTCAAAAAGTAATTATTTATTTTGGCTCATCATTCTGGCACTTTAAGTCCCTGGTCAGTTGGCCCATTGTTTTGGGGCTTGTGGTGGGGCAGAGCATCATAGTGGAACCAATGGCAGAGGAAGCTGCTTATCTCATATCATCCAGGAAAGTCCCAGTATCTCCAACATGGCACACCTCAATGATTTAACTTCCTTCCTCTAGGTCCTGCCTACTAGAACTTCCACCACCACCCAACAGCTCTCCTAATTGGGAACCAAGCCTTCAATTCATGGCCCAATTATTCAAATCATAGCAGCCGTCTCTGAGCCAGGAGGTGAGCTCTCACCAAAACCCAAATCTGCCAGCTCTTTGATCTCAGATATCCCAGCCTCTAGAATTGTGAGTAATAAATATCTGTTGGCTATAAGCTACATTGTCTAAGACATTTTGCTATAGCAGCCTGAAAGGGTTAAGATAATTATTATTATATTTTATCATAGAAGAGATGCTATCCTACTACCTATCAGAGGCAGTAGATCAGAAAGCAGAAAAACTTGTTTCTATGTCTAGGCAAAACATTATTTTACAGAGTAACTATGGCTAAATTACTATATAGCCTTCAGTTTCTTCATTATCAAAATGTATTTGGAGTTTCTAATCTCATAAACTTACATGAATCAATTCAATGTGAGTAGCATCCTTGGTTAATTATTTACATTTGTCCAATTAAATTGACTAGCTGTTTTTAGGAAGTGACTAAATGTACCAAAGGCTTTGTTGGATGAGTTTTTGACTAAGTTTCAGAAATCTTGACTTTTGGTCATGGATTGTCCATGAACTTCCTTGGGATTTATGCTTGATTCCTGTAAACTTCAGATTTTCTCATTTGTAATATGCAAGTATATGAAAACCAAGATTGTTGTCCTCTACCTACTACTCATTTCTTAACAAGTTATGTCATCTTATAAATTAAGATTTCCTGAAATTCCATTATTTCTTTTTAAAGAATTTTCCTTAAGTTTTCCTTAACATGCATCATTGGGAATGTATACTGTATTTAAAATCTTTCTTCAACACTTAATTATATTCAATAATAGTTTTCATATTTTATTTCAGTTTTATAATAGCAAATATCTAACTAATTCTTATTTTTATAGACTTTAATTTGTAGAGAAATTTTAGGTTCACAATAAAATTAAGCAGACCATACAGAGGATTGTGAGACATCCTCACTCCCCCTATCTTGCATGGCCCCTCTATCAACCTCCTTTACAACAACAATACATCTGTTACAATGAAAGAAACTCTGCTGACATTGTCACCTAGAGTTCACAGTTTAGAGTCACATGAATCAGTGTTTATAGAGAAAAATAAAGGTCAAGAGGGAATCTAGAAAAATTTTGAATAGATTCTGTAATTCACAGAGATTCTTTCTGATCAAAACATTTCCTCTCATCTGTTCTAACATTTCTCAGTCCAAGTAATGAACTTCCTCTTGTTGAAAGAAAAATTGAGACCAGTTTAATTTAATAATTTTTTGAGTAAGATGAGCATTTTAGAACCAATCAGCATGCTGGACCTTAGAAAATTCAGAAAGCAGCCCTATCCCACAGTGTGGATGAGTGCAGGTTTTTTATACAGCCAGAAAAAAAAAAAAAAGAAGAGGTATATAGAAATGATATGGTTGAAACAAGAAATATTGGGGAGGGGGTGGGTAAGAGTTGAAGCAAGGATTGCAATGTGTTATGAACATGCATCAACTTTCCACTATAAATGTACTCATTATGTACTACAAATTTACATTTAAAAATAAAGAAACAAGGCCGGGGATTTAGCTCAGTGGTTTCACCGCCTGCTGCGCAAGCACAAGGACCCAAGTTTGATCCCAGGTACCAAAAAAAAAAAAAAGAAACAATCTGGTGGTTCACTGGTGTTGGCTTTTGCTTTATATGGAAATGGTCTATCCAATTGGCAGCTTGTTATTGACTGAGGGTCAAGTGCTGTGACTGAGACTCGGTTTCTGGATTAAATACTACAGACTTTAGGTTGAGTTACAATTTGTTTATACATCAAGCTGTGGCATAATTCATTATGAACACAAACCATTTTAGGCCAAACTTATCACCTACATACAGATCATGGTTTAGAAACACTTCATTTGGTTTAACACTTCAGAATGGCAATTTGAAAACATCTGTAACACGTGCATAGACTGAATTTTGAACATTTACTAAAACTTTGAGGTTAATTACTTTTACTTTCCTGATAACTAAAGTAAACTGAAATATTATTTGCCATAGAGCAAAGATTAAAGAGATTTCCCTCTTAGAAATTGAAACCTAACAGATAAAATTCCCATTAAAATTTCTATGGCATTATAAAAATGAAATATACTTGCTCTACTTAGGCAATAATAGAGCTGCTTAACTAATGTATTCTTAATTATCACATATGATTGTGAAGAAAATGTTCCTATATTTCAGAGTAGCTCTCACTTTTCATTTTTGATACTCTTAAATACATGCAACTGTTTTCTTTAACACATCCATGCAACACCTGGTTTAACACTGAACAGGGTATAAGGTTTTTGTGTGTGGGTTCTTGTTATTTTTTTCTTTTTTAATAGGGGGCTAATGGAAAGTGGAAATACTTTTCTGATCAATTATATGTTCAAAAGTCTAAAGATATAAATTGCTATTAACCTCTATATTATAGAGAATGGTGAAGAACTTAAACCATTAAGAAAATCTAGAAATTAAGTGTAGGAGAAGACAAGAAGAGGTTGAGGACTGAGAGTAAAGGGGGCTATGTTCTGACCTAATACCAAAATGGCTTGGTAGATCTCTTATTAGCAATTCTGAGTGTGTGTTCATTTCCATGTATAAGGGAAGTGACTTGGCTTTTCTTACTGTTGGGAAAAGCAAACCACTGACAATGTTTCAACCTCAGTGACAAATGTAAAGGAAACAATCACTGGGGGCACTAAGAGACCTTGTACCGAGTCAGCAGTCCCAAGCACTTCTGCATTCAAGCTGGAAGCTAGCCAGAGATAAGCTTTAAATATCCTTTTAAAAAAAGTGACACTAGAATAAAAATAATGAATTGAAATGGGTTCTTTCTTTGCATGACTGTTTATGTGGTTTGTAGAAGAAATTTATGAGATAGACACTCTTCCCTGTAAAATTTACTGATCACTTTATTCTTTGACAAAAGATGTGAACAGAAAAATTTTGCAATTGCCTGAAAATAATGCTGGATTTATCCCCTGGTCAGAATATAAGAAATGTCACTATCTAGGACCTGTCAAAGTGACATAGTCAGAGATACCACTTTCCGAAGTACAAGCAAACCAGCAAAAGCTGCCCCACTATAGTCCTCATTGTAAATGACGCAGAGACTAGGCTGCAAAGAAGGAGAAATAAGGCCGGAGACAGTTCGTAGGTGGAGGTAGATAGAAGGGATGGAGTGGAGATAGTGAAATTTGGCTTCTATATTGTCTCTGGTAACTGAAAGAGCAAATTCAAGTATGAAATCAAGTTCCCAGAAGAGAGCTGAGGTGAAAGACTATTTACAAAATACTTTGTTACGAATTGAATTGCATACCTCCAAAATTCACAAGTTTAAAACCTAACACTCACTTTTCCAGAATGAACTCGTTTGAAAATAGGGTCATTGTAGATGTAATTAAATTAAAATGAAGTCATCCAGGTGCATTGCAGTATGACTGGTGTACTCATGTAAAGTGGCATATGAGACACACGAACTTAAAGAAGAATATAATAAGAAGCCACAGGATGAGGGATTGATGTTCTAGTTTATTGCTGGCAAACCAATGGCATGTGGACCACAGCAGGCTGCTTGTATCATTGAAAGCTCTAAAAGGCTCACTATCACTGTTCTAAACTAAAGATTACCAACAAATCATCACAAGCTAGGTGAAAGCAATGAAGAAATAGTTTTGTTTTCCAACTCTTTCATGGAACCAATCCTATAGTCTCTTACATTTGGATATCTAGCCTCCAGAGCTTTGAGACAATCTATTTCTGTTGTTTGAGCCACCTAGTTTGTGGCATTTTTCTGAAAGAATCTCTAGCAAACTAATACATGTCCAGAATCTCCACTCTGGAATAATTACATTAAAAAGCCACCAATCAAAATCTCAAAAGTATCCAGACCCCATTTTTCATTTTAAATTTGACAAGAAAAGTCAGTTCATGAATCTAACCTTAAAAAATGTTTGTGTTAGGCAGCTGTGGTGTTTCATGCCTGGAATCACAGTGCTCTGCAAGGCTGGAGCAGGAGGGTTCCAAGTTTGAGGCTAGCCTAGAACGTAGAAAGACTCTCACAAATTACAAAAAGAAGCTATTTCCTTCTATAACATTCTGAGAGCACTGATGTGTGAATTCCATAGTAACTCCACAGCTTCTGACAGTAAGTACTGTAGTTGCATTGTTAATATCTTGGTTCACGAATACTTCTGTTCCCAAACAATTCTGTTCTCAAACAAAAGTGTTTGACAAAATTTTGTTTCCATTCACAAAATCTACATTGGGTGACAATCACAACCATGGCCATCTTCCCCACACAAACACAAATGTGGCTATCTTCCCCCATAGTGTAAAACAAATTAAATTCACGAACGGAAGTACCACTATCAGTCACAGATTTGAACCAAATCCTAAAATCTGACTCTGGAAAGATGCTTTACCACTACGAATCTTATTTCTTCATCTTGGTAAGTAAGTAGTGTACTGGTGCATAATTTGATTTTTGTCTGGTATGTTATATGACCTCAACAATTATACAAACTCATATGGGTTATGTCTTCGTTACTTTTCTTATTCTGGGGACAAAACACCTGATACCTACATGTCAAAGGAGGAAAGCTTTGTTTTGCTCACAGTTTGTAGAGGTTTCAATCTAAAGTTGGCTGGCTCCAAGGCATAGTTTCATGTCAACAGGGCATTGCAAAGGAGAAACAGTTCATGGTATGGCAGTTAGAAGACAGAAAGTGGCAGTAGCAAACCTGCCTGCCTTTCTTATGTCCTTTGATATTCCATCTATGCTGCAAACCTATGGATTGGTATTGGTGCCACCCATACCCAGATTGGGGCTCACAGAACTATGCTAAACCAATTTAGTTATTACACCCTTAATCCCAATATCACTCAGCCTAATCCAGCATCACACACCCATGATCCAACTACCTCCCAAATCCCCCAGCTATGAGTTCATGAGGCTTTGGGGAGACATCTAGATACAAACCATAACAGGTTAGTTTCCCCTCTCTTGATACAGAGAATAATTAGAGACTCCAGAGCTGTATATAACTTGTGTACTATTTCTTTCCAATGGGTGCTTTTATAAAGCCTCCTTACCTCACTGCTTTGCTGATTCATGTCCTTCCTGTGAGTGTGAGTTTATATCATAGTTCTGAGGGCAGAAATATCTTTAGAAATCAACCTAACTTAAGTCCCATATTCAGAATTAGCTAGTCCAAGAACAAATGCCTTTTATATTAATGTTTATTGTTTTATCACCCAAAACCCAAATTATACCTTATATATACCCTACTATTTACTTAGTTATGTGGCAAGACCAAGCAGCTCTTATTAACAAAGCTGATAAAGTGAAATCTACTCTACTTCTTTCTCTTCACACATTAGGACCTGTCTTAGTTACTTCTCATTGCTGAGACATAATACCCAACACACATAATTTAAAGGAGGAAAAGTTAATTTTGTTCACAGAATTAATTTTATTAACTAATTTAGGGGTGTTCATTCAATGGCTGGCAGGATCAAATGCAGAAACAGATGGTAGAAGGGCCTGCTATGGAGGAAAGCTGCTCACTTTTGATGTCCACAAACCAGAGAGAAAAGAGAGCAGCCAGGGAGAGAGCTATGGCCTTCCAGGACCAGCCCCCAGTGACTCATTTCTTCCAAACCAAAATCACATTCGGTTCTAAGCATAGCACTACTATAATATGTTCAGTTTCCCAAAGCCCTGCCTATAAGTGTATGAGGCTCAATCAAGAAAATAACAGGCTCATTTTCTGAAACCTACCAATTTATTTTAAGTTTTACATATATATATAGAGAGAGATAGATAGATAGATAGATAGATAAACACACTTTTTTGGGACACTCCTTTTTGTCTAAAAGTAAATTAAAACCAGAAATTACTGTGCCACCAAGCACAGATCACTTCTGAACTACTCTACCTGCCTCCTGTATGACTGTTTGATTCTTTACTGTCCAGACTGAATTTTCTTTGTTTAGTATTGCTCAAAGTGTCCACATATAATGCCAGGTTATGCCCACCCATGATTGACAAATCATATGAATAGAGAAAATAATCTGATCTAAATGCAATTGCCAAATTACTAATGAAGTTATTCTGACTGGGTCAGTTTGTAGTATTAGCTTGCTGATTCTAGTCCAATTGACTGGAGATGTAGGTTTGGGATTCTCTTTTAATAAAAGGCTCCAGTATCCCTCAGCCTAGAATATATAAATGGAGTATGGCAGGGGTAAAAATTTTATAAAGTAAGATCTGGAAAGCCAATCAATCGAAGAGCTATCTGATATCCTTACTGTCTATGTCAAGGACCATGTCCTTAATATTAAGGCAATTGGAGGAACAGTTACTGTGGCAACTCCTCCTTTTTATGAATAAAATGATTGATCTGTATCACTTTCCAGTCATCTTGTAACTTCCTTGTCTGTGCTCAGAGCTATGGCTCTCAAATTATCGCTGTTATCTGCTTGGCTGCTAGGTGTCCAAAAGATTCTGAATTGACCGTTGGCATATATTTTTCTATTAAAATCTGCTTTTGAATTTTTTGTTGGGAAGCTCTCATGATACTTTTTGGGTTGTCAAGACATGCTTTGGACCACTATGACTAGCTTCTGTGGTATTTCTTTTCCTTTTAGTGTTGTCTTTCTCTGACATTTTGTGTCTATTTTTCCAATCACAATATATCTTACATTATAGTCTACCCTTTGAAGATAGGGAAGAATCATTCACATTTTGACAGCTCTCTTCTCTGAATAGCTTTTAGGAACACTTTTTTTTTCTGCCTTGACACAATCTATCGACATGCAAGAGGAAACATATTCCCCTATCTCCTGGAACAACCATAGGTTTCAATGGTTTTCCTAGTTGATGGACTATGGCAGAGACCAAGCATTTTGCATGCTGACTGATCAGCATGAGCTGTTAACCTGCAAACTCAGCTATGATGCCAGAAGGAAAGACAAACAGGGCTTTACTAGAGCAATAAATATTCTATACAACCTTAGACTAAATGTAGTTACATCGGTGAAAGATTGATATTTATAGTGAACTTAAATTATCTGCCCAAAGAAAATGAAAAAAACATAGCTGTCTATATAATTTACTAGCAGACCACCTGCACAGTTTGAAAGTACTGTGATGTGAGTACCAGCAGAGCCCTGTGAACAGTAGATTTAGATTCACAGGGAGGCTACAATTGATTCTTACAGAAAGGAGTGGATGTATAAATAATATGACCTCAGGAGGAAACATTCTTTTGGAGGTATCAAATATTTTGTCAACATAACATGGTAACTAAAGTTTGAGAGAAAGTTAATCCCTCATTATGTATTTTTTAAATTCTTTTTTGATACATTTTAGGTATACAATACCTAATTTACATTTATCATTGGGTGCTTGTACCTGTACATGATATATCTTAGTTTTTATTTTTTTCCCCTTCACCCCTTCTACCCTTCTCTATTTACATAGATTTCATTTCCATTTTTTTTCTCATAACTTTTCCTTTCCCTTCTTCTCTTTCCCCTTCCTCTCCCACCAACCCTACACCTTTGAACTTTTTCCTATTTCAAATTATCAGTTATTCATTTTAATCATTTTAATCCTTAGTTACACTTTCAGTTTCTCACACTAGAGAAACTGTTCGGTATTTACACATGTGTGTTCAAGAAAACTCAGATATCATGTATATGGTTTCCTTGTGTGAAACATGAATTTTGTGAGTTAAATTAACATTTGCTTCTAAAAAATAATGACCTCTAGGAAACATTAGTCTTGGTGATATTTTACTGGTCTAAGAACAAAACAAAACAAAAAGTCAGGTAAATAAATTTATTGGTACAAGAGCTAGAAGCAAATTTTATTAAGCAGTAAGTGTTACTATAATGATATGTTAAAATTAGTGTCAGCATGATATATCCTTTTGGTTTTTCTTTATAATCCAGTAACTCAGAAATGAAGCCTGTATTTTAAAATCACAGAGCCAAGTCATGGCCTAATCAAAATTAAAATCTGGATATCATAACTCTTATTAGAATATTCATTAATTTTCTCAGTTTTAAAAGAAAAAAGTCATTAACAATGCCTAGTAAACTTTCTGACAAAAAGTGGCACTCAATAAATGTTTTTGGAATGAATTTATGAATAACTGAATATTTGTTATCATTAATGGAAAAGTCAAGGTTTAGAAAAGCCCATACTTGAACATTTATAATTTAGTAGGGCAATAGAAATCAGTATATTTTGAGCTGTAACTTTGAGCCAATTATTCCAGTCACAATACATGTAATCCATACTTTGTTTTCAGAATACTCTTCCGATTTCCTGTTTTACAAATAAAAGAATATGTTGCTATAGTCATGTAACATGGCAGAAGTTCACTTGACACACATGGAAGTCATTTTGGTTTCAATCTCAAATAGCTAGAAGTGTTTTTTAAATTTAATTTTGTTTTTTAATCGTGAGTTATCACAAACTTTTGAGAAAAGCTAGCATGATCTTATAGCAATTCAAGATTACTTGAGCTGAAAATGAACTCTTTTTCTTTTTCCCAATGAAATAAATGAAAAAAATGTGTTTGGTGGCTTAAAAAAACCAGAATGATTGAGAAAGGATGGGAGATTTTAAAAACAATATGAAAATTCTAAACAAATAAGACAAGGTATTTATACTGCAGGCTAGCAATTGCTGAGTGAATTGAATGTTGATAGTCATCTGAATGACTCCCCACTCACTTTTCATTTCCTCAAGAAATTTAACAGGAAAGCGGGGATCCGTTTTCCAAATATTTTATTTTTAACATAATATTGTTTTGAAAAGTACTTACTTTCATGTAGTTGAATACCCACATTGTATAGGAGATGGACCCTTCTTGATCGTAGTGATTATTATCATGTTATCTACATTTTGAATCTGATCTCCCCAGTCTACTTAATTAACTGGAATCATCAATGATGTGCATTTTTTTTCTTTGAACTGTGAAATTAGGAAAAACATAAGTATTGACTTCCCTTTTGAAAAATATAAAAAATGAAATTTGGTGTCTCTGATCTTTCCTAAAATATTCCTTGTATTCATAAACCCAAAGAAATGTTATTATTCCACCACTTTTGTGTTTGTATACATAAGAATATTTTATTATATAATATTGTTTCATTGGTATAACTTTCCACTATTTGTGTATGTTTGAATTGAAGATAAAGCGAGAATTCCTTATTGAATATTTCTGTATTCTACATTTAGAACAATTTATTTTCTTCACAAAATAAGCTCTACTTAATAGATATCTTCAGTCTGAAATAATTTTTCTACAATGTCAAATATATGATTGTTAACTAGATAATTAGGTAATAAGGAATCCTGCCATCTTTTAAAAATATATTGTTCTTAAAAGGAATTATGGCCCATTTTGATTATATGAAATTATACATAACACCTAGGTTTCCAGATTTCCCTCTTATTTTATTTCTTATGAAGTTCCTTTTGCATTCTGTTAAAACTGATTTATGAGGCCAGGTGTGGTAGTACACACCTATAATCCCAGCACTCAGTAAACTGAGGCTGAAGCATCACCATGAGAAGTTCAAGGCTAGCCTGGGCTATATAGTGAGTTCAAGGCCACACTGACCTACATAATGAAACTGTCTCAGAAAACAAACAACAACAAAACAAAACAAAAAAACTGATTTATGAGTAAAAATCATTTTCATTGTTTTAAGGAGAATGTGTTCCACTTTTATTTCTGACATATAGCCTGGTGGAGAATTCTACATTTTCCTTTTAATTCTTCTCTCAAAACTTTAAAAAGTTACTTTTCTGTTTGTTGGTGAGCTGCATTAATTTTGTTTAGAAATCTGTATCTACTGTTATTTCTTTTTTGTCTATGTAATACATTATTTTCTTTGGCTACTTTAGGATTTTTCTTTGGTTTTTAGTATAAAGTGTCTGGGCATTATTTAATTTAAATTTATGCTTCTTGAAGTCAGGTGAGATTTTTTAATCTGTAGGTTTGTATCTTTCATCAAGCTTGGGAAGATATTAGGCATTTTCATTTAAACATTTTGTGAGTATCTGTCTTTGCTTTCCTTGTTATTAGTGTCTAATGGCATGAATGTTAGTCTATTTAACACATCACATGCGTTTTTGAAATTCTGTTTGCTTTATAACAATTCTTTTTCTTTCTATTCAGATTTTATAATTTCTATTATCTGTCTTCATGTCCACTACTCTTTTCCTATGCCTTCTGTATTACTGAAACCCTTTCATGACTTTCAAACTTTTCTGAGCATTTTTAGTTGTAAAATTTCTGTTTTTCAAGATTCTATTCCTTTGTCAAATTTTCTACTATATTTGTATTCATTTAGGTAATGTTTGTGTTCACTTCATGAAGCATGATTCTTACAGATGCTTTAAGTTGTTATGAGACTCTGGGTACTATTGAATTCTCTTAGAGAGCTATCTTTTATTTTTCTTTAAGAAATCAATAAAATGGCTTTATTTAGATCACAGATTCTGAATCACCTATCCGGAGGTATAGCTTCAATGACAGTTTATTTTTCAAACCTTTGCTCTCCAGGCCTGGTATATCTGGTATGTGAGACATCAAGGGTTCACTCTGTACTTACCAGTGATCTTAATATTTTTCATTCTTCAAAATTTTGTATTGTTGATTATGAGCACTTCAACACATGATCAATTCAAGATGGAGAACATGAGTAATATATAGTACAAGTTGTTCTTTTTCCCAATCTCTATCATCTCCATACTATTGGCTTCCTCATGGTCCCTATTCTGCTGTTCATGATAATATGCCTGACATTTTAACATACTCATTTGTTTTAGTTAATTTTCTTGTTGCTGAGACAAAATACCCAACACCTAAAATTAAAGGAAGAAAACTTTATCTCAATTCACAGTTTATAGAGGTTTCAGTCCATAGTTGGCTGGCTTCAAGGCAGTATGGCATGGCAGGGAGGCAACACAGAGGAAAAACAATCCATGGCAAGCAGTCAGGTGACAGCAAAGCAGCAAGCAGCCAGTGCTGTAGCAGCCTACCTATTCTTTTTATCCAGTTAGGCTACTCCTCTTTTGGGTGGTGCCACCCTCACTTAGAGAGGGGCTTCCCATTATCCACACCCGGAATTATGCTAGACCAATCAGTGGACTGATTTAGTAATAACACACCCTTAATCTTAGCATCAAACCCTTAATCCCAGTATCACATGCCCTAGATCCAGCCACTTCCAAATCATACCATTTTTGACTGTGTGAAGCTTTAGAAAACATCTAGATACAAGGCATAACACTATTCTATAGCTTAGAACCTATGCCTGGGTATGTGGTGGTATAAAATAGCAAGAGAAAAGAGCCACTTCTATTCATAAACCTGCTCTTCCTGATGTTATCACCTAAATATTCAATTTGTTACTGGGTTTGTATAGAAGACTCGGCATAACTTAATTTTATTACCTTCTACCCTAAAATCACATTCCTTTGTCTAGAAAAAGTTTATTTTGTTTTATTGGTGCATATATGTAATACACAATATTTATATTCCTTTTGGAAAGTTGGTACATGTACATAACAAAACTTAATTCCCTTTTTCATTCCCTTCCCTTTTCTTCTCTATCCTTCCACTCATCTCTTGGTCTCCTTCATTATCTTTTTGTACATATCTACAGTACATAACCTATGACCATTTGCAATTCTGGGAAATTAGAAAATATAGGAAGGCAAAAAGGCCAGCAAATAAAAGAATCACATAGCAAAACAAAACAATAGCAACAGAAAAAGCAAAAATACAAACAAGGAATTTACAAAAAGAGTATTTTTATTTTTTAGAGTTTTGATTTCTTTATTCTACTACTTAGTTTTCCACTGTGTAGAATCCTCTACTAGCCATTTTATTTTTTCAGAATTTTAGTAATCAGTGAGCAAGATGACCTGGATATACATATTTCTTCTAAATCAAGGTGAAAACTTTCTGCAGTAATGTTTTTTAAGGTTCCCAGACTCCATCGACTATTATCAATTACATAAGAGAGAGGCCTTTAAGAGAAGTGAGGAAAGAAAGCACCATTTTTTAAATCATTTTTGGAATGAACATTCTGTATATCTAATTAGAGTTTCAGAATTCAAATAGTTGAAAGAAAATAGAAACTCATTTACTTTGAGATGACACTCGAATCATCATTGGTATTGAAAGGCACAAAATGTGCTAGAGAGAGAAAGGGGCACAGAAAAATAGAGACACAGACAGAGACAGAGAGAGACAGAGATGGAAATGGAGACACAGAGAAAGAGAGAGCAGGGGTGGAGTGGCAGAGAAACACAGCCACAGAGAGACAGATGGAGAGAGAGAGAGAGAGAGAGAGAATTTTACATGAGAATTTCCAGGAGACAGTCACAGTTTGTTCTCTTATTTCATTTTCCCAGTTATAATTTATGTTCAGATGTGTGTGCATGTTCGTGTTTGTGTGTGTGTGTGTGTGTGTGTGTGTGTGTGTGTGTGTGTGTATTTAGAACTGTAGAAAAGCAAATAGGAACTTTTTCATCTAGGTCAGAAATAAGGAAAGACTCAAAATACAGGCAACAAAATAAAATCACCAAGTACTTCAAAAAATAGATCAAGAGTTTATGGCTATACTGAACTTCATGACCAACAGCTTCAAAGTGAAAAGGGTTGTTTATTTGTAGTTACAGAGCAAGTGATTGCCATATTCATAAAATGTTTCAATATCTCACTCAGAACTTGTTAGGAACAAGCTGGTTGGAGATAATATAGATATCTGAATTCTGTATGCAAGAACTGAATTTGAGGACCGAAATGTCACTGAATTGATTAACATAAAGGGATGTTTTCATATCCATTTTAGTTTGATCACTTTGACATGGATGTAAAGATCAAACCAAATGAAAGTTTCAAAACTGGAAGGAAGAGTATATATTAGGATGGTTGAAAATAATCTTATAGCAGTGATGATGAGTTTGTGGAAATGGAAAAGTTTTCTGAAGAAGTTTCTATGATTATGAAAGTTGAACAAGATTTTCGCTAAAGTTTAGGTGTCTTCAAAATGAATAAAATATGGTTCTTTATTCTATCAGGTCATTGGATAGTAACCATAAAATTAGTAAATTATGAGACATGAAGACAACATAATTTTCAAAAAATAAGACAATAATTTAGTCAAAAATGTATAAAAACAGGGAGAGATTAGGTAAATGAGAAGATAATTTGCAACATTTTAATTGATATTTCAAGATTTTTGAGCTACAAAAAATGTGAGATCCAAGGAATAGTTTTAATTACAGAACTAGATCTCTTGCCATAAAAGTTGGAAGTATGGTAATGATTCAGGAGTTTAGAATATAGAATAATCATCTAGAAAAGTGAGTTATAGAAATAGGTAAATTGTTAACCTCAAATAGTAGTGACACCATCTTTCTTCATTAACCTCACGTTTTGGAGATATTAAGATGAATACCACTGGATTATGTTTTGTTTGGAAGAGCTAGGGAAATGATGTAGATAGAGATGGATAGTATGAATCTCATTATGATGATATTAATAAAGTAGATTATTTAATTTTGTTCATACTGCAGAGAATATATATCTTTCAAACAGTAGAAATATCCTAAAACATTTTGAATTATTTACAATAATGTATTGTCAGCATTTTACCATCTACATCTAAAGGATTTTTCTCTTTAAAAAAAATCTGAAATATTTAGGGACACAATTTAAAATGTCTTTAAATGGTAAAAAAAAGAACTTTTGTGTTAACCATTAATAAAGATTTGTTTTTACTTACAACAAGTGAAATGCAGTTTCTATCATTTCTATGCAAAACTCTAAATTTGAGCTCTTATCTGGCAAATAATATACACCATCAAAATTTGAACTATGAAAGCAGAGTGAATTGCTTCTCTGTAAATGATGAACCTGTTGAATGATTTTTGAATTCAACCTTACATGTTAACTAAGTTCCATTCAAATCTTATATAAATTTTCACCAAAGGGAATTTTCACCTCTGAATCAGAACTCTGTTTGATTTTGGAAATAAAGTTTTATACAAAACAGAAAATTATCCACAAATGAGCCTATTTTTGAGGTATTTAAAATGCAATTATGAAAAATAAGTCTTCTACCTGAGCGAGATATAGTGTGTAACTATCAAGCCAATTATTGCTTCTGGAAGACTCTGTCAACAAAATAGCTGTGCGAGAAGCAAGGTGACAATTTCCACTTTAAAAATTGAGGAAATGATGAGTAATTTAGGCACAAATATTATTACCTCAGAAGTTCCATGACTTTGCACTTTTTGTTTGATGCACAGAGAGGAAATGTAGAAATGAGTATGAGCACCAGGGATTTAGCTCAGTGGTTCTGGCTCCTGCCTTGCAAGCACAAGGTCCCAAGTTCAATCCCCAGTACAAAAAAAAAAGAAAAGAAAAGAAATGAGTATAAACAGTTGGACTTTAGGAGCTTGGTGCTAAAAACCGCTTTTGGAAGAAGGGATAAATATACAATTTATAACCTTTTATTCAGAATTAGGAAGTTACCAAAGTATTTGTTATTTTATATTAAAGGCATTTTTCCTTTTTAGATAAAATACAATATTAAGTATATATACATAAACACAAAATAATTGGATATTGATATAGGGAGATAACTTCTATTCACAGGAATGGACATGAAGAAAACAATAAGAAATGACAGAATTAGGAACTAAAGACCCACAGTCACAATGCCTGGAATACAGGGGCAATTACACCTCAAAATTCAACAAACGTGGACTTGAATAAAAAATTCTATTGTCAAATTAGTTCAACAGATTACCTGTTTGAGTTTAGTGTCCTCACTTTAAAAGTGTATGATAGGGGCTGGGGATTTAGCTCAGTGGTTATGCTGCCTGCCTTGCAAGAGCAAGGACCTGAGTTCCATCCCTGGTACCAAAAAAAAGTGTATGATAATCTATATCATATGTTCTTTATGTGAAGATCATATAAAATAATATTTAAAGTATATACCAGAATATCTAACACATAACCAATTTTAATACATAATAATTTTTCATTGGTAGTAGTGCTTTTGTTTTTAATTTTGTTATACAGATGAGGTGTGTGTAATGTCAAAATTCTATGCTGTGCAATGCATGTGAGAAAGTAAAGATATAGCAGGATGGGTTTTAATTGGTTGCATACAATAAAAGTCATGGGTTTGATATTCAAGCCGATATAATGGTATGTTATAGATATATACTGCAGCTAGGTCCTGAGACTGGTAATACCTAGGATACCTAATGAGAAGATTCTGTTTGTCTGTTTGTTTGTTTTTCAGTACTGAGGACTGACCTCAGGTCCTTTGCTCTGAAATACATCCTCAGCCTTTCCTTCCTTCCTTCTCTCCTTCCTTCTTTCCTTTCTTTCCTTCATTTTGAGATAGGGTCTTGCTTATTTGTTAAGTTGCCCAGGGTGGAATCAAACTTGGAATCTCCTTGCCTTGGCCTCCCAGAGTGCTGAGATTACAGGTGTGTGCTCCACCATGCCTAGTTAGAAGAAGCTTCTTGAATGCTGGTATCTGTAACAGGAACAGACTGACAGAAAATTGTGCATGATGTCTGTTTTGGCTGTTTTTATTCTTGACACCCTATGAAAAAAGTAGAGTTAGAATGAAAAAGAAAAAGCCCACCCCACCTCCCTATGCCACAGTCCCTGCAGAGCAAGACCTGGTCCCCAGTGCAAGGTATCCTGAGCCAAAGAGCAGGGCCCAGAGAGAAGCTCAGAGACTGAAGCCCCCAGTTATGAAACCTGCATGACCCCTCTGGATTTATTTCTCCAATGCCCAGATGTGGAAGGAAGCCCCCCCCATCCCAAGCTCCTAGGGCAGAGAAGCTGAGCCAGTCCCAGCACCCAGAAGGAAGCTCCCCCACTGCCATCCCAAGCTCTTAGGGCAGAGAAGGTGAGCTGCACAGGTGCCAGAAGCACTGCCCCCCCCCACACACGTTGAAATGAGAAGACACATAAACAAGACTCAAAAACAGACTTGCAGACCATCTACAGCAACCCCAAAGGGAAACCAGATGGAACAATCTGATACTCAACCACCTGGACTCTCTGAACTGGCAACAAAAGAGGATCTGGGAAAAATGAAA
>NW_004624746.1:23237065-23252643 GCF_000247695.1 Heterocephalus glaber | reverse complement strand
GTATCTTCCCCAAAGAATTAAAAGAATCATACCACAGTGATATATGTATACCCATGTTCATAGCAGCACAGTTTGTGATAGCTAAAACTTGGAAATAGCCCAAATGCCCATCAACTGGAGACTGCATAAAGAAAATGTGGTGGTTTTTTTAATAACATGGATTACTACTCAGTCATAAAAAATGAGAAATTAGAGACATTTATAGTTAAATGGATGCACCTTGAGGCCATACTCTTAAGTGAAATAAATAGGACACACATGTAAATACCAAATAGTTTCTCTAGTGTGAGAAACTGGAAGTGTAAATAAGGACTAAAGGGTATAATAGATAATGTGAAATAGAAAGAAAAGGGGCAAAGGGAAAGGGGAAGTGGGAGGGGTAGGGGAAAGAAAGAAGGGAATGGAATTAATAGGAGAAAATGAAAAAACAGAAACAAAGTCTTTGCAAATAGGGAGGAATGGAGGGCTTGAAGGGAGGGCAGGGGAAGGGGGAAAAATAAGAATCAAGAGAGATTATGTAAAGGTGCAAATTTCCATTGATGAATGTCATTTATTGTGTACCCTAAAATGAACCAATTGGTGTATTAAAAATAAGTTATGTGTGCCTAGAGAAATTCATGAAGAAAAAAATTATCCCAGGGAAGTTCTTCTCAGAGAAAAGCACAAAAGAAATAATATGATGTACTATTAACAGTGGTTGGGCAAATACCCACTGTTGACAGTTTGTACTCCTGAAAAGCAGTCTGTAATCTGTGTGACCTATTGGACTACTGGCTTGATTTTTTTAAGCTTTAATATATCATTGATATTTCCCATAAAAGTCATATTGGGAAGACTGGTCTTTGAATATATTCACACTTAAGGCAGAAAGTATTTTCTAAAAGAGGTCCATCAGCCTTCAAGCAAACAAAACATGGATGCATTTCATTAGCAAGAAATGTCTAAAATTTAGAATAGTAATTGGCTTGAGAATTCATTCACCAACCACATTATAGTACAAATTATTTCTTTTACTTGAACAGAATTTGATTTTAATGGTTATGAGCAAATTTAAGACAAACCAGCCTGCCACTGGAAGATCTAAGATTGGAACATGAATTTGCTAACTCTTGAGCCAACAACAAAATTTACAGGAGGTTTATTTGATCCATATATTTGATCACCAGAAGAACATAAATATAATGTAGCATAAAAGTACCATTAAAATAGTCCAAAAGCATCACATTCTCATCAAGAATGGACCTGGTATTATACAACAAGCAGAAGATATAAGCTTATGTTGACATCTTTTGAGTTTTTTTTGATCACTGCCCAGAATATCTTAAAATACAGGCCACAACAAGACTCTTCTGTTTCGAACCTTCCAAAGTTTAATTCATTAAGTGAGTCAAAGAAGAACTCATTCATTATTTAGAATTCCATGTTTGTGAGCTTTTCTATAATATTATTTGTGATCTCCAAATCAAAATTCAGTGTATATTCCACATTGTTTGTGGACATCCACAGGGCAATAAAATATTTGAGTGTTCTCAGCTGAAGTTCAGTAGAACAGTGCTCTCCTTTATTGTTTCATGCATCCTACTGTGAACAAGTTCCTTTCCCCATGGCCTACTTAGTACCACATTTAAGCATTCTTGTACTGTTTGCTGGTGATTTAATGTTTAAAATATCACTAAGCATAGTTATGGAAGTGCTTAGTGCCCTTCAGTTCTAGAAGGCTATGATGTGCATTACACAGAAAATATGCATGTTAGATAAGCTTCATTCAGGTGCAAGTAACGGTGCTTTGGCACAGTTGGCATGAGTTTGGCATTAATGAATCAAAAGTATGCACATCCAGGAAAGGAAAATTCACCAATTTTGGTGTCTCCAGAAAGTGTTATATAAATATAACCTATGATGAAGCCATATGAAAGATAGAAAAATGACTAAATTTGTGAATTGATTTGCTGACAAATGATAAGTAATAAATAGTGGAGAGCATTGTTGTGAAGTTGAAAGTCAAAGGAATTTACACTCACATTACTAAGGTCCTGGAAATGATGACCTTCTGTACTAGTGCTGGCTGGCTGGCATATTGAAAAGGTGATAGGGCATGAAAAATGTTTAAGTTATCAATGCAACTGGCTCTGTAGGTCAGAGGGCTGTGAGAAAATTAAAAAGAAAAAAATTGTAAGTGTTGCACAGAAAAGGGTAATGATGAAAAACAGATTTCCGATAGCGATGAGATTGACTAGTTCTCAAGGCAATGGAAAATAAACCTATATAATATGATGCAAAAGGTGTTTTGGGTCACAGTTATTATGTGACTAGAGTTTGACAGAAACCCAACAATGTACTTCCTCTGAGAGGACACGAAATGTGAGTTGGAAAGTCAAGGGTTGAACTTTTGCAAATTTAGGACAATAGGTTCCAGGTGTTAAGGAGTTCACTCTGGAAACCATGGCCCAATAGTATTGGTTGATCATTAAAATCACCAATAATATTTTAAAAAACACAAAATTTGAATCTTGCTTCACTGAATTTATACATATCAAGATGGAGAATGAAGCTCCCCTTGTGCATTGAGTGTGCAGCTTACTATTAGTATCAGCAAATTACAGTGCTGCTACTAAAAGTGCCAGAGAACCACTACAGAATTTTATGTTGGTGCTTTTGTTAGTTACTTTTTCATCACTCAAGCAAATATCTGAGTTGATGAAGTTATGAAGAGAAAAAGGTTTATTTTGGCTCAATTTCACAGGTTGAAGTCCATGACTGATTTACCCTGTTGTTTTTAGGCCTATAGCAAAGGCAGCAGCATGGATCAGTGCAAATCCATGCACCTCATGGCAAACCAGAGAGCTAAAGAGAGAGAGGGAACAACTTAGATCTCACAATCCACTTCTAGGACATGGTCCCAAGGACCCAAAGTCTTCCTACAAAGACTTATTTTTTAACAATTGTACAACCTCCTTCAGTGGCCAGGTGGAGTCCAAGCTTTCAACACATGGACTTTTGGAGAATGTACTAATCCTAGCAGTGTTCTAGTAATTCTGTTTTATCAAGTTATCAACAATGTCAAATAGTTAGAAAAAGACAATGGCAAGTTAAAGTGATTTAAAAAGGAAGATCTAAAAATAAAAGATCCAGGAGGTATAAGGTATGATCAACAATTACAGTGAATGCTTAAATTTAAAAAAATATAGTAAGAGAAATGTGTCAATCCTCTTCAAAATAATCCCCTTCACTTTGAACATACTTATTCCATAATGTTTTCATTTTCTGAGGCAGTTCTTGAAGTCCCTTTTCATGTGTGTCTTTAGTTTCACCCTTGAGGCTGCCTACATGTACTAACTGATTAAAAATATTTACCTTTCATAAACATTTTGACTTTGGAGTAGACTCAGAAGTCACAAGATGCCAGAACCAGTATATAAAGTGATTGAGGACACACTGTAATGTTTTTATTTGATAAGAACTATTGTAAGCATCTTGAATTAATTCAAGACATCCAGGGAGCCGCAAAAAGACACTCACGAAAGAGGACTTAAAGAACTGCTTCAGAAAGTGCTAAGAAAGAGAAGTATCTTTGAAGTGAGGAGGAATATTTTGAGAGTGATTAAGGGAACTACATCTCTAACTGTAATAAAACTTTTAAAACAATTTATTTAAATATGCACTGTAGCATTTATCATACCTTGTCACACTACTTGTTATCAGAATTATATATGTGCAGATTATATCATGAAAGATACAGAAACTGCTGTCCACTTAGCACTACAAAGCAAATGCATTTCTAGATTATACACATTGAAGCGGGAAAAAGTGAACATGTTTAAGACATATATTGTGGTAAATTAATAGCATTAAATGATTGATAGATTTTTGGGAAACTGCAAATTTATTAAATTTTAATATTATGTGATGGCTTTTATTCTGTACCTAGTGCAGTTGAAGTACTTGTGATATACACAGGCAGTTTTTGAGGCATAGTTGGTAGAAATCTCTACTGAGCAAATGTGCATATGTCACATCCATGGGAAGTATATAAGCTTTAGAGATTTGAATATGATTCTAGATTATTATTTCCTTACATCACTAGCTCTAACATTTGATCCACATATATCACTTTATTTATCACAAATATTGCTTATTGCTTATTACTTTCTAGATGAATGAATGATTAACATGAAAAATTTTAATATGAATGTAAAACTGATCTAAATAATCTTTTATAACAATAATGGCAGAAAGAACTTACAAAGTCTTGATATCTACTATTAATATCTCTAGCAATGTTACTCTATCATTTTAAGACTCATATCTAGAATTATAGCATCTTAACATTTCATCTTGTTTCATAGTAAATCAGTATAAATCGCCACAGTGCTATTTGTAAAACAAGAATATACTATGAATACAGCATGTCCTTTTGCTATTCTATACTGCAAACTTACTTGTATTGCTACTTTTCTAAAAATACAAATATTTCTCAGGGAAAATATTAAGAGATACATTTTAAAAGTAACATATGAGTTGGCACAAATAGAATATTTAATTTTCACATCCTTAATTATACAAGACATAGAAACAAATGTAAAAAGAACACTCTTACAGAGCAATGTATGTTACTAAGCTCATATTCAGTTCCCTTAGAAAATGATACACTCAATGTTATAGCTCCAGGCCTACTTTGTTCTATGGAACACTGAGATAATGACCAGATAAATAATTTTCTGCTAGCTTTAACATAGTTCTGAAAAGTCATAGCAAGTATAATAAAATTATATTACATCATATATATAATTGATATTTGTGTTATTTCTTCTCTATGAATCATTTCTCTTTTTATATTCTCACTAAGGCAGAATGGAAAAGAATGATACTATAGGAGACAACTCTCATTGACAACCTATATAATGAGAGTGAATGAGTGAGAAAAGAAATTGTGTATTAAATAAGACTAAGTTCTTCACTAGATTCTCAAAAATGGCAATGTACTTTAATCCAACTTATCCATTCTCAGACCCAAGGAGTTAAAGTGTCCTGGAAAATTTTGTTCAGACAGTGATGATAGTAAGACTAGAACTCAAGTTACTGGATAAGCTAACTGCACCATTCTATGTCAGTAATGTGTGGGAAATGTCCAAATTAAAGAGTGTTTGCCCTAATGCTTTTCTTGTATTTTATGAACATTTCTTTAAGTGAGAGAAGAAAAGTAACTATCTTACTTATTCACATTTTGATTTTGTCTCCATTCTTAAGAGGTCAATATATTTTAAAGTTAAATAATTAATAGCTCTCCATCAAGAAAGAGAAATTATACTGTACTTCCAGTATTTCAAGAAATACATATAACAAATTTTCCCATTCTTCATGGAAGATGGTATGGTCACTCACCATATATTCTTCAATCATTTATTCCATGTATATTGAACATTTACTGCATGCACTTTGTTAAGATTTTTACATGTTTGAATTTAAACAATAACAAAAACAACAAAAAAAGCTTTTGAAATTTGTGAGTTTTGGTTCTGCAAGTAAGGAGCCTGAAAATTTTAACTCTGTCCTAACAAATAGTAACAAATTGAACATACTAAAAAGTCAGTATATCTTCCTCATTTGTAAAGTAAGGGTGGATATATTTACTTCAAAGGTTGGAGAGATACACAGCTAAATATGAGGAGTCAGAGCTCATATAAACTGATATTTGGGATGAGAAGTCACAAGACAACCAATGTTGGGGCAGGAAAATCTGAATTTTTATCAATGAATTAAAGGTTCAGTCTGGACAACTGTAAGAGTTAGAAATTGCAGTAATGGGAAAGGGGCTTAGACTTCTTTTAGTATTGTCCTACTCTGAGCATGACCAGATTTTTCACAGTATATATCTGAATTTCCTCCTGTACATCAGACAGTGGGATGAATAAAGGATCCATTTTCTAAATATGCCAGAGTACTCTGTTCTTAACCAGGTCTGAAATTCAGAGAAACTAGTTAATCAAAATCTAATCTGCTTGGGTATTATTGGAGCTAAATTGACCTTGGAGAAGTGGAATGAAACTCTAGTCCACTCTAGTCATTTTGTATAACCTAAGGGAGAAGCACTTGTTTTTGTTTTGTTTTGTTTTGTTTTTGTACTGGGGATGGAACTCAGGACCTTGTGCTTGCCAGTCAGACGCGGTGCCACTGAGCTAAATCCCCGGCCTGGGAGAAGCACTTGTAAAGCTCACAGACCAGAGGGATAGAGGCATTAAAAGTCTAAGACTTAATCATAGGACTCTTTAATGCTTTCCCTCATCATCCCCACATTTATAAAGATAAATCGCAGTACTACATTTTCTCCTGTACATCATATCCAGCTATTAGGAAAACAATTACAAGACACACTAAAAAGCAAAAAAAAAAAAAAATTGAAGATACAGAAAAAAAAATTAATACCAGACATAGAAGAGATGTTAGAATTAACCTGGGAACTTAGAATAACCATGATTTACATACTAAGAAGTCTACCTGGTAAAGGGGATAGCACACAAGAACAAATGAGCAATGAAAGCACAGAGATGGAAATCCTAAAGAAGACCCAAACAAAATGCTACAGGAAAACCTGTGACAGAAATGAAGAATACCCTAAATGAATTGTTAGTAGATTACACACAACTGGGAAGAAATCTCTGAACTTGAGACTGTTAATAGAAATCGCCATAGCTATAAAGCAAAGAGAACAAAGACTGATAAAAAGGCCTAAGAAAATATCCAAGGACTGGGAAATAGTTACAAACTGTGTAATATATTTGTAATGAGAAAGGGCAAAAAAGAAGGGAATGGAAGTAATATTTGAAATAATAATGTCTGAGAATTATCCAAATTAATGTCAGACAGAAGATCATCCAATTTGATAAGTTCTCAGAAATTATACCCAACCATATCATTTTGAAACTACAGAATGTCAGTGATATAGTAAAATACCTTGAATGCAAGTAGAGGGTAAAATTTTACTCATGAAGAAAAAAAATGATGACATTTCCACCTGACGTCTCCTTAAAAATGATAAAAGCATGAAGAGAATAGAGCAATATATTGACAGTTTTCAGAGAAGTAGAGAGAAAGAAAACATCAACATGAAATGGTGTATACTATGAAATTTGTTTTCAGAAGTGAAGGGAAAACAAAGAATTTTCAGACAAATAAAAATTGCTGGAATTCCTTGCGAGAATAACTGAAAGAAATGTTAAAAGATGTTCTTTGGAGAGAGGAACACACACACGCACACACACGCGCGCACACACACACACACACACACACACCAATTCAGAAACTCATGTCTACATGAAGCAAGACCACTAAGAGGGAATAAATGAGGATAAAAAGTTTCTTTTATTTTTAGTATTTTTAGTTGATCTAATAATTAGTTTGTCATAACAGTAATAATGTGCACATGCGCACACACACACACAAACCCATGTAGACAAGTGAAGAGAGAGGAAAATAGAACTAGGATGATTTCATTTTTATAACAAATTCACACTACTCATTAATTGGTATAGTATTTTTGAAAATGGAACTGTATTAGTTGTAATGTACACTGCAAATTTTAAAACTATACTAAAATAAGTTAAAAAAAAGTATAACTTACATTTAAATGCTCAACTAAAACCCCAGAGTGAGAAAGAGAAGACAAATTAATAGCAACAAATAAAAATTATTGTTCAAATATATCAATAATCACTTTGATCAGCTATCTATATGTATAGATTCAAAACAAACAAACCAAAAAGCAACTATGCATCATCTCAAAAAATTACTTTAAATTTGAAGACTGTAAATTAAAAGGAAATAGATGGAAGAATAGAATAGTGTCATGTTAACTAAAAAGCAAGAATAGCTATATTAATTTCAAAACAAATTTTACAGCAAGAAAAAGTATCAAGGGTAAAAAAGCCATTACATAATGGCAAATAGGTCACTTGCCTAAGAAGACATAACAATAATTCATATATATGCACATAACAATAATGTGTTGAATTTCATAAGGATCAATAATAATAATATAAATGATAAGATCATCTCAAAAGACATGGAAAATGAATTTTAAATAATCGTATATTTTTGTGGTAAAAAGTAAACAAACTAGAAATAGAATAAAACCTCTTTGCTTTGATAAAAAGGTATATACAAAAAACTCACAGCTAAGATTATATTTGACAGTTAATGACTGATTTCTTTTCTCCTAAGATAGAAACAAAAGAAGGATGTCGCCTCTTATAACTTCTATTCAACATTTTACTCTATGTTCTTGTGAGGAAAATCAGACAAAAATAAAAAAAAAACTACCACTAGTACTGCTACTACTACTAATAATAATACTAAAGGCCTTTAGATTGGAAAAGACAGATGTATACAGAAAATCCTAAGGAACTCACTAAAAAATATTATCAGAACTAATACATATTCAGCAACATCTGAAGATATAAAATTGATATTCAAATAATTTATTGTATTTCTGTACCCTTTCCACAAACAAAATCAAAATGATAGCAAGAAAGGAATTTGATTTAAAATAATATCTAGAATAATAGAATACCTAAGCAAGAAATTAATGAAGAAATATAAAACTTACATAGCATAAACTGCAAATATTGTTGAAAGAATTTTTTAAAATCCCAAATTCATGAATTGGAAATTTTAATATTATTAAAATGGTGATACTCTCCACATGAGTAAACTGATTTAATGAAATCTCTATCAGAATCCCAGGTGAATTACTTGTAAAAATACATGTAAAATGTTTTTTAAATATTTATTAAATTTTTTTAAATGTAAAGATTTAATTCTGAAATTCATATGAAATTTAAAGGGACACAAAATGTCCAAAATAATCCCCCCCCTAAAAAAGGTAGAAGTAATCATATTTCAAAACTTTTTCTGAAGCATAGAATCAAAACAGCTGGTAATGCCATAAAGATAGACTGTACCAGTTGGGATAAAAAAAATCAGTGAATGTATAATTACGGAAATTAAAGAGGAAATGACACACTGTCATTAATCTCCCTTAAAACGCTTCCCCTCTCTCTGAACATATATATCCAATACCAATGTCCTCTTTCATGAATGCATTTAGCTGCTTTGTCAAAGCTGCCTCTGTGTCCTGAATCAATTAAAAATTTTCACATTTCATGATTTTTCACTTTGGGGAACAGACAGAAGTTGCACAGTGTCAGATTTAATGAATAAAGTGGATGAGGTTACATCTTAATGTTTTCAACAGCATGTCTTCCTTTGTTCACACTTTATTGACCCTATTTTTTATATCTCCTAAAGACATGCATGAATGAATTTTCAGAACTGCTGCAGAAAATTGCAAGAAAAAATGGTAGAAGTAAGTTTGATGCAAAGGAGAGTATTTTGAGGGTATTAATGGCAATGCATCTTTTAAAGTAATATTTTTTATTTAAACATTCACTGCATAATTTAATCATGCCTCATACTCATAGATCACTAGAACACAATTGAAAATTCAGAACTAAATCTATACATTTATGGAGGCTGATTTTCAGAAAGGGGACCCAGGGCATTCAAATGATCCTAGGCCAAGTAGATAATTACCTACATACAAATCTTATGCCATTAACTCAAAATGCCATTAACTCAAAAACCTCAGTGTAGCAAATACAAGTATTACACTCTGAGAAAAAATATGAAGATACATAAGCATGACTGCATTTAGCAAAGTTTCTTATTTATGACAAAATATGTAAATAAGAGGAGATAAGTTTTATATTCAGAATATATTAGGACATTTCACAAATTACTAACTAGAAGAAGAACAACACAATAAATAAAATGAACAAAGTATCTTAATAAACACTTTATGAAGAAAATTGTTAAATGGCAAGTAAATAAATGTTTGACAATATTTGTCATTAGGGAATTGCATGCTGAAACAGCCATGATATGTGAATATATGAACCACAAAATGTTCAAATGATGTATACTTGACAGAATAAACCAACAAAAATCTGAGAGCATCAAATATTGACAAGAATAAGGAATACATGAAACAATTGGATGTTCCCGGTAAAACTTCAAAATAATATAACCATTTTGTTATTTATTTATTTATTTTTTTCGTACCGAGGATCAAACTCAGGTCCTTCCGCTTGTGAGGCAGGCCGTGGAACCACTGAGCTAAATCCCCGGCCCTAATATAACCATTTTGAAACTCATTGTGTCAGTTGCTTAAAAAGTAAAATTGTATTTTTTGTGTCAAACAGCAATCCTACTCCTTAGCCATTATTGAGACATGTAATTTTGTATCATATAAAGTATAAGTGACATATATAAAGGAATGCTATAAGCAGCTACATTCTTAATAGCCAAATAATGTAAATAACTCACTTGTCCATCAATTGTTGAATGTCCAAAAGGTTTATGATACATATAAAGGAACATTACTTAGAAATTTTAAAAGGAGAAATGAACTAGTTGCAGTAACACGAATGGATATTTAAATATTGTGTCCTAAATGAAAGGAGCTAAACAGAAAAAAAAAACTGCACACTGTGATTCTCTTTATGAAACTCCAGTAACAATGGAAAATAGGTTAAATTTTGACAGGGGCAGGATTTCAAATGATGAGAGTTTGGAAGGTATTTAATATCAAAATTTGGTTGGTGGCTAAATGCAGTTAATTTGTTAAAATTATTTAACTCTGTTTAACTTTGGTGAGTTTTTGTGTGTAAATTAAGAAAGATAATTAACATAAACATAAGAGATGAAATTTGTGTATCTGCATGCTGTTATATTCTCCAATCTATTTTTTCTCCATTTTCTGTCTGTTCTAATTACATTGGAGACTAAATTTTCTTCCTTTCTTATTAATGCATACAAAATAGATGGCTTGCTACGTTTCAGAATAGATTTCATTTTACATTCTGTAACAATCTACTAGCCTAGGATACCTCTCACAAAGCAAGCTAAATGTTAGTTTTGAAAACATAGAGACGATGATATCATTTTGAAACATAATTCTATGTTTTTCATATCTGTAAATAAATAAGATCATAGTAAGCTGTCATGATTTGCCTGTGCTCATCATTTTGGAAACAAAACAGAAATGATATGAAGGGCTTTAGTGGATGTATTACTTTTATCCATGTAGTCACCTTGTGTTGAACAACTCCTTAAATTTGTTCACACTTAATGCTTTAAAAACACACCATTCAACAGTCGTCAAACACAATGCCAAATGAATTTTTTTCAATAGGATGTGAAGTTGGACAGCACAGATAGAAAGGATCAAATTGGGGTACTCAGCTGGAATTATATGAACAGATTGGAGAAATTCATCCAAGTAAAAGTTAATAGCATGTATAAATTATTTCATAAAGGAATAGCAAAATCCAATTATGATTTCAAAATTGTATACTAGCTTCTTGTCAGAAATATCCATTACTGAATATTAAATATACTCCGTTGCCAATCATAGAAAATAAAAAACCCCAAGATTTTTTCTGGTTCTGAAATTACAAACTTTGTAGAACCATTTGACAATACTTCGGATGTCCAAGTAAACCTCACCTTTTACACTTTTAAGAACAGTATATTAAAAATTGTAGTGAGGAATCTGGGACACAAATTACAAATGAGGCCAAGACCTACGTTCATAGTGTACTTATGTGGAAGGAAGGAGGTTATCGTCTCATGGTTTATGCCTTTTCTGTGTATGAAGATGAAAGGTCCAATTGCCAGTACCAGGCATGACTTACTCCTGGCATATATTCACAGTGCCACAAGCTCATAGTGGTCTTAGGGACCTCTAAGAATATTTTAATTTATTTAAAATTAAGAACAAAAATGTCTAGGGAGAAGGAAGAGAAAGTAGAAGTAAAAAGAATTAAGGTATGATATTCATGTTCACCGATATCCCACAATGAATATATTTATTGTATATCACAAACATATAATAATAAGACAAAGAAAAATAATGACATAAAGAAACAATGAATAACCCTAGGTGAGTTAGAGCTATCATTATACCAAACAATGCACAAAATATACTTTTATCTGAATCTAAACTGTGTTAAACATTTCAGAAAAGTTCACAGATCATTGAAAAATCTGTACAAATAGTGAACAGTTTCTTAGTGTCAATACTAAATTATCACGAAGGACCAATAGAGAAGGCGCTTCCATTCCACACGTAAGGCACTGGCAAGTAGACATGGAAGAGGACAGTGACGGAAATCAGAGTTCTGATACCCACACTTGGGTCGCTTTTACCTCCGCACTTTATATGCCAGAGCTAACAATTCCTGTGCTCCTCCTTGAAGTATCTTATATTTTCAAACAGGAATTGAAAGTAAATGGGCGTTAAAGGAGCACTCTTCTCGGTAGTAGAGAAGAATCTTACTCAGGCTGTTAATTATGATTATCCCATCGTGGTTTGTTTTGCTTTGTTCTCTCTGTCAGAGAAATGCATCATACAGTGATCTTTATGTTCAGACACTCAAACACGGCTTCCCACTGTGCAGTTTTTAGCTCTTTTCCCACATTGAAACCCAGCCTATGTGAAGCTAAGATATTATTTCTTCACTATTATGCATAATAAGAATTACAATTTGTTTGTCTATGATTAATTACAGCTTTTCCCAAGAGATGCATTGCTGAGTGTTTTCATATGCTAATATATGCCAAGCTGCCAGTGCTACTTCAACTCTCTAATCCTAAAACTCACCTTAAGTGAAAGAATATCACTGTTTATTGCCAAAGTTGTCATTTCCCTGGAAATGAAATAAATATCTAAGAAGCATTTCAATGATAGAGCTGCTTTTCAGCTGACAGATCATTCCTTGCTATCAAAAGGCAAATATATGTCAATGTGTGCATTACTTAAGACTCATGAGATAATTGCTTCAATTTGCCTGACAATCTGATAATGTCATTTGCACAACTGCGAATGGTGTCAACACTGAATGAATGTTCTTGAATATTACTGAAGGTGTGATGCACACTTGGGGAAAAAGGGCTTCTACTGAAGTGTTTTCTGCCAGATTAACTATTAGATAGTTATTTGCCTCTTCAGTTTGTGTCCTTGATTCAAATTTTTTGTCCTAGGTTAAAAGTAAACAAACAAACAAGTCAATATTACAGGTTGCCTTATCAATATGTAAATCCTTAGTCACTGCTCTAAATTCGAAATAATATTAACTGATATTTTCAAAAAAGACCATATAGTAGTCCAGCATATACTCATAACAAGCTGTACAATGGTTGAGGAAGAAAAATATATTTGGGATTGGACACTTACTCATCTCAAATTTCCATTAAGTTTCACGGCATAAGATGCATTTTGTTATTCTTTTTTTTAATTTCTCAAATTATAATTTTCTCATTTTTTGAAGTGAGTATAGTACTGCCTATGACTAAGGAGTTTTATGGAGAATAAATGTGTTAAATTTTTAAAAATTGTTTCTGGGTGTCACTCAGACACTTAAGATAGTTTGGCACATTCACATTTAAATCAAGTTCTTATTTTCCTAAAACTCAATTTATTTATCTATCAAATGTATCCAATAATAAATTGATTAGAATACTCATTTCCTTAAAGAGTTGTGATTCTCATATGAGAAATGCAAGTAAGTATCATACCCCAGTGTGCAGCATGAAGATGCCTCGGGAAAAATAATTGTGTCTTTATTTTCAGTAGCCAATGTATAAAATAGAAAAATATTTTTTATATTTTTTCCATATGAAGGCATTGACAGTCTCCAAAATTAACTGCAATATATTTCTATTTTATTATTCACCTGAGCTGGTGCTAGTTGCAGATTCTGCCTGGAGTAATTGTTCAGATCAGTGGTCTATGGCCAAGGACAGAAGAAATGAGACTTTTAAGACTTTGAATTAATACAGAGTGGAAACTAGAGAGATATAATAGTTGAGGCATCTGTTAAACTATAACTCTCTGAACAAAAATGACCCTTTGTTTGATTGCAATTCAATATTTGGAAATTATAAGATGCAACATGAAGTTTATCTCGAGTTCTTATCTAATTTAGAATGCAAACTTACAGTGCATTAATGCATGTCCAATTGAATTTTATTATTATGGAATAAAAAAGGAGGCTTAACATATTTTATTAAATACATACATTCATTAGCCAACTATATACTAAACTGATAGTAGATGACATTTTTAAAAAATTAATGCCTGAGTACTAGAAGGATGAGAAAATATATTTGCACATAAGAAGAGTCAACACGTATTTGGAAGATTTATAACAGTTATGTCCTTGTTAATTTTCTCAACAGAACATAGAGAATTAAAAGTAAAATGTAGTGGCACTGGAGGAGCAAAAAGTAGCTTCACCCAGAATTGTTTTAGTAAAACCCAGGAATCAGAAGTGAGATTATATGATGAATGAAGAAAACATGAGTGACAGAGTTCCACTTCTGCTACCCATTCAGGGTACTTTTCTTCGCAGAAGAAAATGAAATTGAAGTGGTCAGGACATAGGGACATTGGATACAACAGATGAGTCAGAATCATAAATGGAATGAGTGCTTAAGTACTTTTTTATTCATTGTGCTATGAAATTTATGTTACTCAAACATTTCCTTGCTATTTAGATTCCACAGTCCTGGCAACTATCTATTCAAAACTATCAGTTTTGAAGCCTTCCCTCTTTTAAATGAATACTTCCAGGGAAAATATTTTCATTTTCTCTCTTTGCCCTCCAATGAGTTTTACCAGTTGATAAGCATCAACACTGAAGTTGGGTTCTGCAGAAGCACTTAGTGACTTTTAAATGTGAAAAATGACCTAAGTTTCTTCTCATTTGAGGAATATCTCTGTTACTCAAAAATTAATGGGACAGTTAAGAGGTTAGAAGAAATGAACACAGCCTTTGGAGAAGACAACCAAAATCTCACATCAGTAGCAACATATATATTTAGAAAAAGGAAAGATATTTCAAACAAGAAAAAATGAAGATGCTAAATAAAAGTAGAAATAGGATTTGAGACATTTAAAATATGATTATAATTTTTAAAAATCAAAAACTTGAACAAGTGTTGGATGAAACTGTGAGAGAAATCACTTACAAGGCAACATAAAAATAATTAGGGAATCACATCAAGAATCATAGACGCAGGTCTTCCTTGTGAAGTGTTAGAAACAAAATATTAGAAATATTAGAAATAATATTAGAAATATTGTTATAAATATTTGAAACAATCCAAATGACAAAGTATAGCTCAGAGTCACACACACAGTCAAACACATGGAAAGAAAAACATGACACAAGGCTAACAATGTATCCATATAATTTGTAAGTATTGTCTGATGGGCTGTCAATTCTCATACAGAAAAACTGCAAATATATCAAAAATAAATCTAAGTATTAACAGTGGTTTCCACTGGGGTTTAGATTATAAGGTAATAAATGCTATTTTTTAAAATTTTATTTATTTATTTTTTGGTACCGGGGATTGAACTCGGGTCTTTGCGCTTGTGCAGCATGCGGCAAAACCACTGAGCTAAATCCCCGGCCCAACGCTATTAATTTTCATTTACAAAATTTTCTAAATTTTAC
>NW_004624746.1:23218487-23236759 GCF_000247695.1 Heterocephalus glaber | reverse complement strand
TGCCCAAAATGGAGTAGTCTCCTTTGTCCTCTCACATTAATGATTAAAATGTGCTTGATCTAGGACAAAAGATACAATCTGTAACAAACCAAAGTCCCTAAGTTAATTACTCAGCCATCTGTTTACCCAGGAAATGAACATCCTGGGCCCCTATCTGTAGGAACAGTCTGTTAATGTGCTGACTGTCAATGCTGGGTGGTCGTGACCATTAGTCACCGTGTCTGCTGACCATCAATACGTGACAGTTGCCAACTAACATTTGTCCTTCTTTTCTTTTGTAAAACCTATGCGTAATCACCCCTTACCCCTGATGAGTTCACCCAATCAGAAATGTACACTTCATGCATGTTAAGCGCTGACCAATCATTGTAACTGCTAAGTAGAAAATCTCCAAACCTTGCTGTAACCTCTACAAAAACCCCGCTAATTTGGAACTCGGGGCTCTCAATCTCGATCCACTGTGTCGGTGACAATTGAGAGTCCCTGCTTAAGCTTGAATAAATGACCCTCGTGCGCTTACATCGGAAACGGCCTCCTGGTGGTCTTTGGGACCTCACAATCTGGGCACAACACTGAGCACTTGTTATATGCTAGATCTCAGCTTTAGGCATTGAGTACGTTGGTCACAAGAGAACACTTTCTTTGCTATTACAAAACTTGTATTCTAGAAGTGAAGCTAAGAACCAATAAGCACACATATGAAAAGAAAATTATGGCTTGTAAAAGTCCCTTGAAGGAAAATACAGATTGATAATAAAGAATATCAATTGAATAGCCAAGAAAGCTTTACTAATGACTTAAGAAATTAGATTACAAAACTACTTAAAAGAAGTTCTAGGAAAGAAAAGGCAAAACAACACCAGGCATTAACCTCCAAAGTCAGAAGTATGTCAGTATAATCCAGAAACAAAAGGAAGGTAAAAATATAATTAGCAAAGGAAAACGATAATGTGATAATTGGAGTAAAATCTGGAGCAGTTTCAGGAAGGAATTTAATTTTGATCTTGATCAATAGAGCTTTTTGATTGTAAATTTGGATTGATATCACTCATTTTACAAGATCGGTGTGCTGCCTAGTGATGAACAAATGCAAAGATTTGAGAATGAAAGCAAGAGGCATTAGGAAAACAGTGTATTACCCCAAGAGAACATGATCAACTCCAGGTACTCCTCTCAAGTTTTGTTCTATTCCTGGGAAAACCACTTCATCACAAATGGGAAAAATACAAGTCCACCAGAGATGTTCTCGTTTGTAGAGAGTGGAGATCCAGACTATGTGGCAGGAGATTCTAGGTGACAAGTTCCTGTGCTTGAGAACACACCAGTTATTTGTTCAGTGCCAATTTGGATAATGACATTAAACTCCACAGATGTGTGGTTCAGAGAAAAGTCTGTGAACACAAAGGACATTGTTTACACTTTGTCATCCAAATCAGTCTTTTAATGATATTAATATTATTATGATGGTTGTAATTATTTCAGAGTATGGAAGAGCAGTCCAACTTATATATTAAATGGCTTCAGCTTCTTTACAATAACACAGGTTTCAATGTGTCATGTGGTGAACTTTTGAATCATATTTGCTAGAGCTAAAGCTGCATTTTAATATCCTTACCCACACACTCCCCAGGTGGTTTGCTATGCAGGCAGCTAGGAGAACCACTCTTCCAGGCCAGACAGCAAACCATCCTCACGAACAACTCATGAGCCTTTACTTTTTTTTTTTTTTAAAGTTCCAACATAGCTACATCAATCAAAGCCACATCAAAAAGAAATACATAATTTTAGACTCTACATGCTCTCTTTCTCAGTTTTAAAAATATCCACTTTTATTTCAGAATTAATTTAGGTAATGATCTATACTTTGTGTAACAGCAAAAAATAGGTAAGAGTTTCTTTATCCAAATGATAATTCCAACTCTTAAGTATAAATGTATTTCCTTTCAAATTTGCCTATCTGATTCTTAAGGAAAATTTAGAGACTTACTTCAAGTAAATGTTTTATTAAAAAGGATTATCTGTAAAAAGGAACAAATGTAACACTCTGGAAGTCAATATAATCTAGGTCACAAAACTCTAGAAATCAAATTATTTGTTTTGTGTTTGATATATTATGCACTCTTTAAAGTCTAAGTAGTAGGAATTTGAATAGATATTCAGGTGTTTAAATAGATAAAGCATCACTTTAATGTGAGGCACAAGAGACTACAAAAAGTGATTGTGCCTAGTCCCAGTCATCAAGGAATTGACTGTATCAGCTGATAAAAGATAATTCCAACCTTGAGTTTGGGATTTAGCTCAGTGGTTCCTCTGCCTGCCTTGAAAGCCCAAGGTCCAGAGTTTGATCCCTGGTACTCAAAAAAAAAAAGACCATTTCAACCTTAATCCCCTCTGATTCTAACACTATTGCACATCCTGGGCACATCACATGCTCTATTTCAGTCATTTCAATATACAAAATACAAGATCAAGAGCACAAATATATACATTTAATTTAGTCTACATACAAACACTGTTCAGAGCTTTACATGACAGTAAACGTCTATAAAATTGCAAAGAATAGTAACCATTGGTCTAACCATCTTCCACATGAGGAAACAGAGTCTTAGTGTGGTTAAATTATTTGGCCAAGGTCACCCAGAACAAAGGAAAAATACCCACTTTGGTGTAATTGCATGATTCATGTTTTTCTCAGCTTCCAAAGTAAATTATTTTAATTTTCTTTCCTGGAGAATTAACTAAAAGATTTTGCATTAAGCTGTAATGCTCCTCAGCAGCACAGA
The DNA here is from genome assembly GCF_000247695.1 of Heterocephalus glaber. Next base: position 23,233,976 of record NW_004624746.1, on the reverse strand, counting down.
AAGGACAGTCATCTGTTGTTTATGTTATCTGCTTTACTGCACAACGACAGTATTGCTACACACTTGTCACTGGAATGAAAAAGACAAAACTTCTGTAAAGAAGATTATAATTCACATTATAGAATAAAGCATCATGCAATTCCCCAAATTAAGATTAATCCCTCAAGGAAGAGTCAATACTTTTTAACATTTGTGGCAACTCTAAATTCATGAATAAAGACTCCAAGGAGCAATATCTTCAGAAAACTGCTCATGAGATTTAGCTGAAAAACATAGCAGGATCAATCAGTTTCCAAGATCTAAGGTGCAAAGTTCCTAAGGATTTGTGGCATTAATTGTAGAAATTCTCAGTTCTTTTCCCATCAACAACATGATGTTCACTAAGTGAATTTCTCCTTTCATTTTTCATTTTAGCACCATTAACATGGTATTAATATCTATCTTTCAAAGTCTTGAGAAAAATAAAGTTAGGTTATGTCTCTGATATAAATGGCTTATACCTTTGCAAAATTTCTGCACAGCTTGGCTGAGGAGGGGCTTCCTGACACATCTGGTCTACCGCAGGCCTTATGTAGTGCACTACATATACAAATACAGATTCCTCTTTTAGGAGTGTCTGTCTCCCCATATCTTCTGAGGAAGGCTGATTATAAAAATGCTTTTGTTCCAACAGTACTAAATTTAGTTCTGTCTGCTATAGGATCTATATATTTTAGTAATTCATTTTGCCTCTGTGAGGCCCAGTTTCCTTCCTCTTCTATAAAATATAGTTTCTATATTAAGTTGAAGCACTCTTCTTCAAAAATCCAAATATTTTAAATCTCAAATGTTATTCTGCAGATCTACCTTTCCCATGTACTCCCCATGAACTCCACCTGAAATGGCATGTTGCTCTTCTCCATTAAAAGCTACCTTTTTAGCTTTGCTGGTTTCATAGAATCAATCATTTCCTTGAATCTCTAGCAATTATGTTGGCACCTGGTACATATATTAATTTTTAAATATTCTTTATTTGTTTTGTGTTTTTGTTTTTGAGACAGGGTCTCACTATGTAGTTCAGCTTGGCCTTGAACTCACTATGTAGCCCAGGCTGGCCTCAAACTCACAGCAATCCTCCTGCCTCAGCCTCCAGAGTGCTGGTATTATAGGCAGGCACCACCACACCTAGTTTAAAATACTTTTTATTTTTAAATAGAGATTCACAAGAAGGTACAATAACTACATATAGAAGTCCTTTATAACCATCAGTATGTTTACCCCAATACTAATATCTTAGGTAATAATTTATTATTAAAACAAGAAATTTCAAGTGTTGACCCAAAATGATGAAGTAGACTAGATCAAGATTACACCAGTTTGTGTGTTGTCACCCTTTTGCATGCCTTTGTATATGGTTCTGTGATATCTTGTCACTTTTTGAGATTTGAATAGCCAGAATCAAAATAAAGATATAGAATTATTGTCACATCCCTAAGCATACTGTTTTCTATCTCTATAAGTTTGTCATTTTGTGAATATAATATAAATTTAATTGTATGCACAATTAAGAGATAGGTTATTTTCATTCAGTGTAAAACACTTGGAACTCATTCAATAGATTAAATTTACTAATATTTGTTTCCTTAAATTGCTTAGTAGTTTTCTACATATTTAAATAATGCCATTTCCTATGGCTTATATTCTATCAAAAATGTGGAAATATTTGAATTGTCATTTCATTAACATATTAACCTGTCACTTCTCTTGACAAGGACAAGACTCAAACTATAAGTTTTTAAATATCACATTTTTTAGTTACTTTAACATGTCCACAAACAGGCTCGGAAGATCTTTCCTTTGTGACCAGCGATCTGAGGTATCTGAGGTATCTTCCACTGAGACTGAGAGAAGGGCCCTACACTCCCCAAGTGATAGGTTTAGAAATTTTTCTTTCTTCCTTCTCTGACAGTCATGGGTATTCATTATGGCTTGGAGCCATTCACAGACTTGTTTTGTTATGGCAAAAGTCATGGGTCCATCAAGAGGACTCCACTTTGTAGCCTCTCTGGATCATTCTGCCTCTGTATCCAGATACCTCCACTGCAAGGAGGCCCTTCTCTACCATAAATAAGGAGAAAATTTGCACTTAGCAAGCAGGATTCTGGGACACTTATTCTGTCTACATAAGAAGCCTTTTTCCTTATCAAATCAGTCTCTGCAGTTCTTTCCTTTATGTTGCAATATAAGGCCTTTTCTGGATCGTTTTTATGTTGCCTGCTCATGATTTATATCTTGAGTAAATTAGGTTGCTATGATTACATTAAAGTCTGCTGGTTCTAAAAGCAACCAGCAGTGGGGTGGTAACATTGAGGGTCGTTAGCAGCAAAAGAATCATGGGGAAGGATGGAAAGCAAAAGTGAATTCCAAGAATTTCTGGAATCTGCTGGCTCCGGCTTCTAAGAGCAGAAAGACAGTTGGCAACACTGAGATCAGAGAAACAATGGCAGTTATTACTCAGAACTGCTAACACTAAGGGATCTGCACTTTGGTTGTTTGTAATTTCTATCACACTTGAGCTAAAGGACCCTCAGACAATTAATAATCACACAAGTTCCCCTTCTTGTTTTCTCCAGAGTGTAACCTAGGGGTATTGAAACAAAATAATAAAATCCCTCATGCCTCTTCCTCATGTTAATTCCCCAGCCTCCAGTAAAAGCACTTGTCCACAAGTCAGGGCCCCCCTTCTCACTTCCATGATTGATCGCGATTGATCTCATTCCCTGGAAGCCTCTCCCATAGGTTTCCTTGAGGAGCACACAGGCCTAAGACCTCTGAAAATACTAAACTATTTAATTTCAAATGATTCTCCAAGTGTAATTTCCACAGCTGTATTATAGTGATCATTAAATTCATCATGAGGGGGAAGTACTCCCACACTTATAATACAACTTTCCGAAAATAAAAGGTCTAAACAGTAAATTTCATTGACTGTAATCTCAAGTACTAGCCAAAGAAGGGCATTGATCTTTATGGTTATGATTCTTCAATATATACGGTCTCTCAGTGCATTCCAGAGTTGATATATATCAATGCTGAAAATATTGGAACTGCTTCTTTATTTATATCTTCTTGTTTGTCTTTTCCCTTTCTGTTTCCAGAATAGACTATTTACTAAGTGGACTTCAGAGGAAAGAGGTCTCCCTAAACTAGTAAAGAACTATTGCATTTGTCTCTTTAGAATGTCTCAAAATTGTTCTTGATAAAATATATAATAAAAGAGAGAATTATCAAATGTTAATATCAAGTAAGACCTGCAAATTTGAATTTAAGTGTTTTAAATGTAATTTGTATTTACATGTATTCCAAAAAACTGTGGCATGTTTTAAAAATGCAATTATTTAAGTAAATAAGTTCTGAGTGATATATACAAATTATACTGATTAAATACTTTTTATCTAGTAACTTTTATGTTCATACTAGTGTGTTATTTGGAGGAATAAAAGAACTATTTCCAAATTTTCACTCTTACAAGCACTATGGCTGCCTCACACACCATATTGGATATGTACTAGGAAGACTAATCACAACTATGTGCAAAAAGGGAAACCAGGAAGAGAAAGAAAAGAAAGGAATGGAATTAATAGGAGAAAATGAAAAAATGGAAACAAAGTCTTTGTAAATAGGAAGGGATGGAGGGGTTGAAGGGAGGGTGGGGGAATAGGGAAAAAATAAGAACCAAGATATGTCATGTAAAGGCACAAGATCCCAATGATGAATGTAACTGTATTTTATGCCTAAAATTATGTTAAGGTGAAAATTTTCAATGATGAATGTCATTATATTGTATAGCTAAAATGTACCAATAATATCAATAAAAAAGATCAAGTGTAATTATTTCCTGTATATAGTAAATTCATATGAGTTATAAAGTAGAGAATAGTGATACTGATCAGGTGATTTAGTTCCATCTTAAAAACTTGCAAAACATTATGAAATAGTGAATATGATATCAACAGAGGCATTTGAGTTTGATCATATAAAAATCAGCTTCCATTTGGCCTTACTTCTTCTTATATGGTACTGTTTAAATTATATCTCAAAAAGCCTTTTTATTGGAGTGTGTTCCTGAGCACTGAGTGGCCTGTGATGTAATAAAGCACTTAACTTAGTAATAGACACATAGTAGGCTTAAGTAAATGTTGATGAAATCTAAATGGGCTGAAAGAAAGGCATTTTTATATTAAGTCAATGTTTAAAAATAAAGCAAAGTCAGCAATTATTGCATATATCAAGTTACTTACAGCCTAACATTACTTTCCTTTCTAAAAGTTAATTTTATTGGTACATTTTTCACATACATAATGATCATATTCATGATAGGAAATTTGCAAGTGTACATAATATATCTTAATTTTTTCTCATTCCCCTCCCATCCTTTCAGTCCTTCTCTCCATTTCAAAATTTCATTTCTATGGTTTTCCTTCCATTCTTTTTTATTGTTTTTAATCCCTGTTCCCTTCCTTCCCTTCCTTCTTTCCCTTCCTTTTTTCCCCATCTCATTTGAGCATTTTCTTCCTACTTTCCAATATCTATCCTCCATTTCAGTCATTAACACTTTGCATTTCTCACACAAGAGAAACAATGTAATATTTAAACAACCAAATAATTTCAATTAAAATTATGTTCTCAAGGTGGATCTATTTACCTAAAAATGTCTCAGCTTTACTGTTCTTTGTGGCAATGTAGTACTCCATTGCCTATAAAGATCATACTTTATTTAGCCATTTCAACATTACTTTTCTTAAAAAATACAAAAGAATATGAGAAAAATTGTTGGAGATTTTTCCATGCATCTCTTTTGTTCCTACCTGTGTTGATATGTCCCAGAATTTAATGCCTTGACCACTCTTTACTGGCCTTTTCTAGGGTTGTGGCTTTTTTTACAGCAAGCAATTAAGGGATGAAGTAATGTCTTCCTCAGAAACAAAGGTTTACTTGCTTACTTTTTGCTGAAAACAGTGCATTTTTAAATCTTAGTATATCTCTTATACAATAAAGTCCACTATGTGGGCCGGACTCTGGGAACATGTTCTACATCCATCTAGTGGGCTGGGAGAATTAATAGCAACATGTTAGTAATTTCTTTGCCATGATAATGAAATTCTTTGTCTCTGACCAAGGAATTTCATGCCTTTTCCTAACATCTATAAAAGCATATCAGGATTAATTTATTGGGCTTTAAATAGAAACAAGTCAAACATCAGCCTGAGAAAAATGTTTCAGATTTCATATTTTTCAGAAATATTCAGGTTTATTACTTAGAACAACATATTTCCAAATATTTATATATTAATAATATTATTAATGATGTAGTGATGAGTTTTTTGATTTGCAAAGTATTTTTTAAAGTTTGCTTTAATTTGCTCAAAATTCAATAAATATATAGAGAGGACGCTATCATTATTCTAAATGTACATGAAAATAATTTGCTTAGAAAGTATTTACAATTTTGGCAAAGCAATGAACTATTTTAAAACCTAGATGCAATACTTATGGTTGAAGAATGTTCCCTTCCATTGTTCAAGAATAGTCAATGGAAAAACACAGTATTTAAATATTATTTAATCATTTCTTCATTCACAAGATTTTTCAAAGTATTGATGTGTATATAATTTTTTACACATGTGTTCTGTCTGAATTAAGCACTTACACAAAGTGTATAGCAGGTGTTTTCGTAAAGTTAATATATCATATTCAGGTTTTTCTTGGCTTGCTTTTGTTTTACAGCTCAATCATGTTTACAAATGTAATTTGGAAAAGTTTAATTATACTGTTAATGTTTACATGTAGGTCAGAAAAATGACAAAGACAGGGTCAGGAAAATATTGCCTGAAAATTACTAATGCTCATGTAGAGACCCAGCTTTTGGAATCTTAGGTTGAATCAAATCTTTGATTCTTCTATTTCCTTGGGAGAGCATATCATAAAATTAATTAAAAATACCTCTGGATATATTTATCTGGATACTTATAATGCTCTGAATATTGTGTTTCAAGTTTATGCATAAACTGTGTGGTCTTCATTGTGAAAGTCTTGGATTCCTTATTACTATACAATTGAAAACTGTTAATTGTCAAACTAAGGCAATTGAAGGGAAAATCTGATAAAACACTCTAGTTGAAACATAAAAATTTACTCATTTTTCTGTTCTCAGTGCCCAGTAGTGTTTTAACACAGAGAAGCCACACAAGTCCACTTGTGCACACATACACACACACACACACACACACACACAGGAATAAAAAAGATTATGAGAATGAATAGAATGTTTGAATAAATAAGTTAAAGAAACTCTAGGAAAGTTGATGAAGCAGGCATAAGTCTTAGAAAATCTTCAGGTGGATTTTCTCTGATTTGATCAAAGGACATCACATATATAAAATATTAAGCATTGAGGGATAATAAAATTCCATAGATTTTTTTATTGAGAGAGGAAGGAGGAGAAAACAAGCAAATTGGTTGAGCTAGGTAGGGCAAATTACATACAAATAAAAGAGGAGCTAAAGAAACATTTAAAAAGAAAATGAATAAAGAGAACCACCTTGAAGAAAAAGAAGGGGAGAGTCTGGCCCAAAAGAAAAAGAAAAGTAGAAATAAAGAAAAACTGAACATTTATTGTAATTCACTTTTATTCAATGCGATTAGTACGTAAGTCAGAGAGACTGTTTGAAACTTACAGCCAGAAAAGAAAGGTGAAAATGGTTCCTTTTCATACACTTGACTTAAGCAGGCCTGGCCTTCTCTGGGAGTCCTTGTTTATTCCCCTGACAGCCGCTGGACCCGGTGCTGTAGAACACCAAAAGGGTCTTGGGAAGAAGTGACATGTGCCACTAGGCCAGCCTCTGATCCTCGACAAATGAAATCTGTCAGCCATCTCCTCAAAGGCTGCCACCTTTCATATCCCTGCTTGACTGAGCTAGCTTTATAGATAGACTTATTGTATTATTCAGTTGGTTTGATTTTCCTTTTTATGACAACCCTCCCCTGGAGACCATCCATCTCTTTACAATCTTGGAGAATGACTCTAAGTGAATGATATTTCAACATAATTTATACTTCTCCCCTGCAAACACAAATGTGGGTTGTTTCTCAGCACTGTAAAGAATGCTAATGGCCAGTCTTTGGCCTCTATTAGTTTGGATGAAATTAGTACCAAAGCATTTAAGTGATTTAGATGGGCAGATTTAATGGAACTGAAAGAAAGGAGAAAAGCACACAAATATAAATACTCTAAAAGAGCAAAAGGAAATAATAAGTTTTAGCTTTCTGTGGTCATTTAGTTAAATTTGTATTCATAAACTTGCAGGCAGCTATGAAGAATGAGAGAATAATTTTACAATCAAGACTTATCAGCAATGTTGTAGGAAACAGCATGCACACTTTTGTCATTCTAAAGATAAAAGAAACCTTAAAATGTGCCCATTTCATCAGAAAATCCAAATTGCTAATGTTTTCTTATTTAATTTATCCATTGATTCATAACAGTCTCAATAAAATTAGTAGGTTTTGTTTGTTTATAGGAGTTTACAAGAAGAGTATTAAATTTTATATGAGACTAAAAAGGAAAGGTGAGGCAATCTTGAAGGAAGAAGCCAACGCCTGACAGTACCTGTTTCTAAGACCTATAATAATGGCAGTAATTTAGAAAGTACACAATCAGCTTAGGAACAACCAAATAGATTCAACAAGTCCTGAATTAACCCCAAACACAGTCACTAAAGTAATAGGAAAAGGCAAGAAAGGTTTTTCTAATAAATGATGTAGGAATATTCTTGAATATGTAAGTAAAACTAGAAATTCTGGATGATAAGTTACACTTAGTTTCATAAACTGCAAAAAAATTTTGTATCAGGAGACCTCCAGATGCCTTCCTTGTCATCAGTGTTTGGCATTTGATGTTGTCTAAGCTCATTATAGCCTTTCCAATGGGGTGAGATGACTTTACATATCAGTTTGGTACACAATCCCTGATGTCTAATGGGATTGATCGACTTTCATTGCTTCATTAGACATTTGCACTCTGCTTGTGTGAAATGCTTTCAAGTGCTGCTCCTGCTTTCTGTTCTATATTGATTTGTAGTCCTTTCACCTATTCTGAATATAAGATATGGAATGTGATAACTTCCCTCACTCCATTGGATTGTTCATTTTCTTAACAAATTCTTTTAAAAAACTGAAGTTCTCAAGTTTTATATAGTCTGATATACAAATTTCTATTTTTTATGCCTAGCACCTTCATTATACTGTTAAGAAAATTTGTTTTCTTTTTCCAAAGCAGGCAGAATGCTCTTTCATGTTTTCTCTAAAAATTTTATTGTTTTCTCTTTCATATTTAGTTCTATAATGTACTAGAAATTAATTTTTGTGGTATGTGGCCAGGGCCAAGACATACTTCTCTTTCTCTTATGATTGTCCATTGACTCAAAAATCATTTATGGAAAAGGCCTCCTTTATTGCATTCCAGTGTTATTTTTAGAGGACAATAAAAGAGATCAGAGAGAGGGTACTGATTTTATTTACACAGTCCATATATAGATGTATGGCCTTAATCAAGTAATCTAAAAATTCATTAAGACATGAAATAAATATTTAAGTACTTTTGCCTGTAAGTTATACTTCAATATAGAAGTAATTTGTATATATAGTCATATTGATCTTTAAGTTAATGATATTTTGTTATTCAATTCCTTTGAGTTAAAAAAGGGTAAAAAACCACTAAATTTGAATGTAATAGGATACATTCACAATAATTTGTGAAGACTGAATTAAATTCTTGATACACTTCCCAGACAGTGAGAAAAATAATGACATTTTTGACTGGAGAAATATATCTGCAAAACAAATAGATTTCAGTATTTTTTCACCAATACTATAGAAATATGTAATAGATGTGTCTGTAGAGACACTACTGAAAAAAATTTTGATTACTATGAGATTTTTGCATTGCAACTTGGAAAGGGCTTGAAGCATTGAATTACTTTATATATCAAAACTTGTTTTATTTCTTGCTACTCATCTGTGTACTTGAGTACTCAACATTTATTTCTGGTAAAAAAAAAAAAGATACTACTGGTGTTGGTCTCTGTATCATTATACACATAAATATTTTGTGAATATATGATCTAATCGATAAAAATTCTGATTATTAAGAGATATGTTTCAAATTTACATTGTATTAATAAATATCAATAATATATTAGTCAAAATATAGTTAACCCAAATTATATTAATATTTGAGGCTTTGGGGACAAGACATGATGACCTTTGAGTATTATATTTAAGTGCAAAATATATAAAGGCTTTGTAATGGATTTTAGTCAAAAGTTTTATGATACAGTAAAATATAAAATAATTTCAATGATAAACATTTACACTGTGATAAAGTTTTCAAAGAAGAAAAAAGAAAATAAGAATGTAAAATTAAAATTTACTGTAATATTTATGTTGAAGAAAAGATTTCTTGTTAAATAATTGATTGGAGTTATCGGTTTGCTATAGGATTTCATTGGATATACTTCATTACAATGACTTAAATGTCTTATTCTAAAATGTACTAGGATATACAACATTTGCCACTATCGTCACTTAAAAAATGTTATTTGCCAAATTCAACATATGAAAAGGAGTGCAATATATAAAAAGGAGTGTGATATAAAATATATAACATATAAAAAGGAGTGCAGTGTTAAAAAGTTATTTGAAAACACATAGGGAAAACCATGTGAGGACCATTGTTCAAGAATTTAAACGTAGCTATCTAGAACAGGTCACCATGGAATGAGTACAGTATCCCTGCTCTTTTAGCACAGTCCCCATCAACCTCCCCTGTGAGTCTGGGTGAGGTTCACACACGAACTGTGACTCCATTTATGCCTGCAGCTTCACCGCTGAGTGCTGTTTTCCACACCCATGCAGGCTGATACACAAAAATAGAATTGGACAGTACTTCTCTGTGTCACACACACTTTATGGAGGGCTTGCCATTTCTGCCTTCAATTGATTCTGCAAGCCAAATGAACAATCTAACAATGTCTACTCTCAAAATTGAGCTAAGCATTATGCCCTTCTCTGGAAATGCTCCCTGGTGATTGCATAAATGTTTGCAATTGTCTTGGGTCTAGAACCATTATTTGGCTAAATGTTTATCTTCACCAATGGTAAAGTCTACTTCTTCACAGATGTGTTTAATTTATATTTTTCCCATTATAATTTAAGATTTGAAATGCCATCTGTCATAGAGTACATAAATGAGTACAGAATGAATTAAAGAATAAATATTGAATCTACTTTTGTTTTTCAAAATGGAAGCTTTTTCATTTGAAATAACTGAGAAGGATTTGTCTTAGCTCTCCCAAGTTCTTATCTTTATAATATTTGAAAAGCAATCTGCTTGTTTTTTTGTTTGTTTGTTTTTGGTACCGGGGATCAAAATTGGGTCCTTCCACTTGTGCAGCAGGGAGCAAAACCACTGAGCTAAATCCCCGGCCTGAAAAGCAAATATGTTTTACTTTCAAAATACTGAATTTATTTAAGAAGTACCAACTATGTGAAATGCCCCAGAGATTCATTTTGTTAAACAGATAATTTCATAAATGTGGCACTGTATTTTGTTAGTAAATAAAACTTCCTAAAATAAAGAGTCTGCTAAATATTCTGAGATGACATCTGCAAACCTGCTATGGTCTAATTATCAGAAGTTACAATATTTTACTGCTTTAAACATACTATGTATTTGAAAAAGCTATGATGGAATGATTTGGCTTGTTCCTAATAATTAAAAAGATTGTTTATTAAAAACCTATGTATCTTTAAAAGGAAAAGCCCTACCAGGCAATCCTCCTCACAGTGGCTGTCAGAATGGAAGAGTGGTGATTGATTGATAAACAGCTTGGATGCCTGACCACCAATCTGCTGGGAAAACTCATTCATTTACTCAATCTCTCATGGGATCAGGGCTTGACCAGATGGATGACTGGTGGGCAGGAAGATTGGCTAGTTAACTTGGTAGCTGACTGGATGACTAGCTGCATGCATGGCTGGCCTAGTAGCTAAGTGTCTGAGATGACAAGCCTTTCACTGCCCAATGCACTGCCTGCTGTGGTTGGCTGATGGTCTGACTGACAGGTGACTTGACCAAATTAATAGCCGGTGTGCAAGATCACACATATTCTAAGGTGTTTTCAGCTGCATATTTACAGATACTCAGAGGCTGCTTGATTATTCAGAAATTTGACCACATTTCTGTTGTCTGGAAATGCATAAAATTCACAATTCCATTACAGAATACTATCTCTGAGAAACTCAGAGTCCTAATTCTTAAGATTCCATAGACAGAGACCACTGGGGAAAAATTAGGGGATCTGTCTATATACAGTTTGATTTGCTAAGGCCAGAGTAAAAGGAATCCTTCAGGAATTGTTTTGCCTTCTAGAATGTGCTGCCTCAGGTGGTCAGGGTGTAGATGGTCATTACTTAGCTGCTTTGGAGATGTCAGGACTTTCTTTTTATCATCCTGCATGGAGAAATGGGCAACTAATTGTCATGTGATGATATAGATTCATATAATCTGACCTCTCTGAAACTGTTATTAGTGAATCTTATAAAAAATAAGTAACTAGAAAAAATTCAGGTAACGTTCATTTTCCCATTAGGAAACTGCTACATCTCTTCCCATTTTGTGGTGAAATTGTTCACCACATTTCCCTGCCCACTTACTAATTGAGGGCTCTGGTACAAGCTCTTTTTCTAAAGAGTTGGAAGATAAATTTAATAATGTAGATTATGGCATAGTTTTAGTGCCAAATTCCCTGCCTTTAATGATTATTTTAGTATTGAGTTTATGAGAGTTCTCTTACCAGGTAAAAGAAGCTTACCAGTAGAAAATCAAGTCAATAAAGTGAAAAAAAAAAAAAAAAAAAACTAGAGGGAGAGAGAGAGAAAGGAAAGTGAAGTTAAACAATGTGAAGAGAGAAGTTCCACTTCTTCAAATTTAAATCTTTCATTTAGACATACACCAATTTGCAATTGGACTTTCCAATATTATGAGTAAATAAATTTACTCTTATCCTAAGGTAGTTTTGAGTCTATTCATTTGTCATCTAAAAGGTTCCGAAGAAGATAGAGGCAGTTTTGCTAAATTATGTTGATAATTTGTTTCATCATTTTAATAAATATTTATTAAGTATTTACAAAGTGCAGGAAGTATAATGGACTGTAAATTATATTAATGGGAAAGTATGTAAGAAAAATGAAAGTATAATTACCTGAAATATAAAAATTAAAGATTTATAAAAAAACCACTATCACAATTATGCATCAGTGAGACCATATAAAATAGAAATGAGACGCACAAAAATTTGACAAATGTGCCTGTGTAATGAAAAAGTTTGTGATCAAAATGTATTCAATAAAGTCTATTTCTATTTGTGTTTTGGCTCTGCCACCAAAACAGTGTCTTTATTTCGGCCCTGAAGCAAATGAAAATATCCAGAATTTAATAAATACTACAACAAATTATTGATTTCTCAGATATACCCTTTATAAAAATATGTTCTTTCTTTTCCTTTGCCTACTTGGTATGTGTCTTTTACTTAGCATGCATCTCTTACTAAAATCAAACTGAATATCCCTGTTTTATGCTGCTTTACGTCAATCTATCTCTGTCCACCTGCATTTCCAGTTACTGTGTGTTCCTTCCACAGTGTTCTGAATCACTTAGCTATATGTGTCAAAGGATAGCCTTATGAGAATGTGTTTAAGTGTTGCACTGTAGTACAGTCCTTCCAGATTAAGGCAAGAGAAAGAACATGAGTTAGCTTATCCATCGTGTGTCAAACCGCAGTCAAAGTGACATTATTTCCCTTGTACTTCTGAGTTATGTTTCTTTAGGCACAAATGGAGCCTTCTCAGCATTATGTGTGTGGTCCTCAGGGAAGAAGAAAATTTAACCCTCCCCCAAAAACGAGCAAGAATGAATTTCTCATAAAAAAGATGTGACCCGAGTTCGATCCCCGGTACCAAAAAAAAGAAAAAAAAAGTTGTAATAAAAGCACAAGAAGAATATCAGAAGACAAAAAAAGAAAAGAAAACAAATATTTGAAACAAAAATTACTGAATACTTACCAAAACTGATGACTGTCATCAAACCACAGATCCAGGAAGCTCAGAGATAACAAAGCAAAATGAATGCATAAATAAAACAAAACAAAAACATTACAACTGCATGTGTCATATTCAAAATATAGAAGCCTGGCATACGGGTTCATGTCTCAAGCAGTGAGGGAGGCTGAGGCAGGAGGGCTACAAATTTGAATCTGGCCTGGGTAACTTAGCAAGATCTTGTCTTAGAATTTGAAAAAAATAAAAAATAAAAAGAGCTAGGAGTGTGGCTCAGTGGTAGAATATTCCGGTTTTAGATATCACATATAGCCAAAATAAAAATGTAGGAAAATAGAAAGTTTTGAATGACAGTAGAGAAGGGTTGGATAAAACCTACATCCACAGGACAGGGAAAATTATGGTAGTGAACTTACATTCAGATTACAGAAAGGAGTGTAAGTTGAATGAAATATTTACACCATTGGCTGATAAAACAAAACATTAACATAGAATTTATAGTCAGCGAAATTTATCCATCAAAAGTTAGAGAAAAATAAAATTTCTTCAAATTAAGCAGGCAAAACTAACAAAAAACTCAAAAAGGTTATAGCTGATTTAGTAATAGTACTAGTCAATTTCATCTAACTGACATGTATAGAACAATTTGTGCCACTATACCAGAAACCAAAACCAGAAATTCACATGGACGAGCCATGAAATAGACTAAAACCTGGACCATAAACTAAACTTTATAAAATTTAAAAGAATTGATTCATACTAAGTATTAAATATAAATATTAAATTCTAAATCCAAAAAGAAAAAATAAGGCAAAAAAACTCAAAATAATCCTCAGAATTACTTTGGTTATTTTGGTTTTCTTCTGGTTACATATAAATATTAGCACTTTTATTCTACTTCTTTGATGAATTTTGATATTATTTTTATCCCAGTTACATTGAATTGATACATAATTTTTGGAAATCTGACAACTAACAATATTCTTTCTGCTTATCCAGGAACAGGAAATAGTTTCCATTTTCAAACGTTCTCTTCAATCTTTTTTTGAGTCCTATAGTTTTTGTTTTATAGATTAATTAAATTAATGAAAGAAAATAAATTAATTAATTAAATTCCAAGGTATTTATTTTTTAAAGATACTATTAACAGGATTGCTTTACTGATTTCTTTCTTGGTGGGTTCATTATTGGCTTACAGGAACATTATTGATTTCCCATGAGAAATCAGTATAGAGATTCCTCAAAAAGTAAAAGCAGAAATTCTATTCAATACAAGTATACCTCTTCTGGGTATCTTTCCTAAGGAGTTAAGGACATTATATTTCTTTGATACATGCATATCCATTTTATACCAATTCAGAAGCTTCGTCTTCAAAGTAGTACATAGGCCTATCAACAAATGAATGGATAAAGAAAATACAGTACATATAGATAAAAAAAACTAGTCCTTTACAGGGAAAGATTAAAATGAGTCATTTATTAGAAAATGGATGCAGCTTGAGACAATAATGCTAAATGAAATAAATAAAAAACAGGTTAAATATCACATGGTTCCTCATATATGAGAAATCATTTCAAAATACCATACTGTGCCAGGGATTTAGGTCAGCAGTTCCACCGCCTGCCTCCCAAGCACAAGGTCCTGAGTTCGATCCCCAAGACCAAAAAAACCCCCAAAAGCAAACAAATAAAAAACCTCCCCAAATGAAAATCCTATACTGAAAGTAACAGCTACTGCAGTAATTGGGAAAAAAAAGTGGGTGGGAGATTTAGCTCAGTGGTTCTGCCGTCTGCCTTGCAAGCTCAAGCTTCCAAGTTCAATTCCCAGTTTGAGGTGTAGATATCCAAAATTATATTCAGAGTAGTTTTGCAAATCTAAAATAATTTTAAAAGTTTATGAATTTAGGTGTCTATATATTTATAAACCATCAATTTATTGATCAATCTGTCAAAGAAAGACCAGTTTGATATAAGATACCATGGTGAATGTCTAGCATAATACCTGGGAATGGAGGCTTCAAGTGGAGTGTTCAGAAGCATCTTGATGCAAAACTATGTCTTAGGAACCGAAAAATAAAAACATTTGGTAAGCATGGAGAGTTATACCAGAGCAATTATGCATCAAAATATAAGTCTAGAGATGCAAGGGAAGGTTATTTCATTAAAAGTTGTATAATCCCCATTTTAAGGGGCTGAGACTACATATAAGAATGAAAAATCATTGTTGAGTTGGTAGTATATAAGCAACCTGATCATAATTTTTTTTGACATTTTTATTTTTATTTTTTTCTTTAAATTCTTTTATTGGTACATTTTAGGTATACAATACATTTA
>NW_004624746.1:23187462-23218318 GCF_000247695.1 Heterocephalus glaber | reverse complement strand
AGTATTTACACGTGTGTCCTATTTATTTCACTTAAGAGTATGGGCTCGATATGCATCCATTTAGTTATAAATGTCTCTAGTTTGTCATTCTTTATGGCTGAGTAGTACTACATTTTATATAAATAACCACATCTTCTTTATCCAGTTTCCAGTTGATGGGCACTTGGGCTGTTTCCAAGCTTTCACTATTGCAAACTGTACCGCTATAATCATGGGTGCACATACATCACTGTGGTTTGATTCTTTTAATTCTTTTGGGAAGATATCCACCAGGGGAATAGCTGGGTCAAATGGGACCTCTAATCCTAGTTTTCTGAGGTATCTCCATATTGATTTCCACAGTGACTGCACCAGTTTGCACTCCCATCAACAATGGAGAAAGGTCCCTTTCTCTCCACCCAACTGGCAACATTTATCATTGGTTGATTTCTTGATAGCAGCCATTCTCTCTGGGGTGAGGTGGAACCTCAGTGTTGTTTTCATCTGCATCTCTCGAATGACCAGTGATGTTGAACATTTTTTCCTATGTTTATTTGCCGCTTTTACTTCTTTGTCTGAGAAATGTCTGTTCATTTCAGATGCCCATTTTTGAATTGGGTCTTTAAATTTTTGGGGTCTAATTTTTAAAATTCTTTATATATTCTAGATAGTAGTCCTTTTTCTGAGGTAAACCTGCTAAAATTTTTTGCCCACATTGTAGGTTGTCTCTTAGCTCTGTTGGTGGTTTCTCTTGCTGTGCAGAAACTTTTTAATAAGATGAGATCCCAGTTGTTGATTCTTTGTGCTAGTTCCCATGCTACTGAGGTTTTGTTCATAAAGTCTTTTCCTATGCCAATGTCTTCAAGAGTTCTACCTAATTATCTTCCAAGTTTAGTGTTTCTGTTTTAATATTTATATCTTTAATCCATTCAGATTATAGTTTCATGCATGGTGAAAGATAGGGGTCTAGTTTTAATCTTTGGCAGGTTGAAATCCAGTATTTCCAACCCCATTTATTAAAGAAGCTATCTTTCCTCCCTGAGGGTGGTTGGCTCCTTTGTCAAAGATGAGGTGGCTGTGTATGTCTGGAGTTGTTTATGCATCTTCTAATTTATTCCACTGATCCTCAGGTCTGTTTCTTTGCCTGGTCAGAATTTTATATTAGATAGAGTAGACTTGTAACTGGAAGACTTGTAACAGGTAAGACCAGGGTGTGAGATAGTTCAAGCTAAGTGTAATAGATTTTAAAACATGCAAAATAATATTAGGAATGCAAAGGCATGAGTATAGAAGGAAAACTGCATGTTTTAAAAACACTGAAGATGAAAAATGAGCAGTGTAAGGATGATGCTCTTCTATTTTAAGATCTGCATTCAAAGGCATTCTTTAGAATCCAAAGGCTTTTCTTGGTTTATCTTCGTGCTATGTCACTTATGATGAATACATCTAATCCACACTGCTTTTTTTCATCGTTATACAACAATGTTTATGTGTTTAGTGAGATAGATGAGGACAAGAAAGCAGGGCACTAGATATTTCGGGATTTCCAGAATACATCATTTCTCTATTTCATAGCAGTGAGGAGATTTGAAAGTCAACTGGCTCATGCACAGGATGTTGCAATGTATCCTAAGTTGAAGATAAAGCATTTAGATGCATATTTACATTGAAATTCCCAATGTATTTTGCAAAAAAATGAACATTTCCATTTATAGATAATAAAATCAAGTGAGTGATTGGATAAATTGCTAAGACCTGAAATTATTAATTGTGATTATTTGACATAAGACTATGTGTTCTTAACTCTGTTTTATTTTATAACACATCACATAAATTTTCAATAATAAAAGCACTCAATGTTACTATACAAACAGGAAATTGAAAGAAAATTATTTGAAAAAAATGGAAATTTTAAAATTAGATATATTGATGAGGAAGTTTGAATAAGGACTAGAGAATGAAGTCTTCTTTTCCTTGTCTTAAGTGATACTTTCTGAAGGCTTCTTCTACAAATGGCTTGAGTCCTTTCTATCTGAATGGTTCTTGATGGGAGGAAAGAAAGAGCTTCATGATGACACCGTTCAAGAGCTCCTGCATAAATCAGGCAGCATGGATGATCCCATTATCTGGTCACGGATCCTTGGCTGTGAGAAGCTTTTGCTAAAGGTAAATCCTCAAATGTATCAATGTGGGGGGGACTTTCTAAAAGTCAGTGCCTGATGGCAATATTAGATGATGGGATATGTGTGGTGACACAGGACAGATTGGAGTCCTTCGTGGTGCAACACTTATCATTTCAGATGTGACTTCACCATGCTCTGATATAAAAAGGTGACAACTGGAAGAATGACAAAGGTTGGAATGAAAGGTCCAAGTAATATTAGGAAGAATGTGCACATACACAAAGTGCAGGAAACATCAGCTCAGATTTCAGGGCCAATGGAATAAAGTACAGGACATAGTTAATTTAGTGTTGAGACTCATGAGAAGAATGCCATGTATTTGGCCTAGACCGTGTAGTTAATAATTTAAATAATGCAAATTAACTTATGTTTTAGAGAATATATTCATTTCTATCACTAGAATGGGAGTATCAGGATTTGATTTACCTCACATTTTTCAAATTAGTTTCATTAAGACAAGCCCGAGAAATACTGATTCTAAACTAGGTGAATTAGCTAAATTTTGATGAGGTATGTTATTATCTAGATTTTGTGCTGAATGCTTTATAGGATTTATCTTAATCAAAAATCATAACAGCTTCCAGAAGTAGGTACTTTTGACATTCCCATTCAATTGATGAATCACTAATGCCTAGTACGCAGTATGTGGCCACTAAAACCTGACCAGAGCTCAGTTACCTCATTCCAGATTCATAATTAGAATGTGGTAACCATATCCGTGGATGGCTTTCTATATTCCAAAGAACAATTATTATGCTTTTTAATTAGAATTTTTATTGGTCTCAATTTTTGTACATATGGATCATAATCTTCTTTTTACAGGTTATGCTCGGTTACAGAGATATTCTGATGATGAGTAATTAAGAAATTTCTAGTAGCACAGTTAGTGGCCAAATTAGCTTTTCATTAGTATCACTATTATCTCAAAATCTATGCCTTTGGGTGATGTTACAGTAAATAAAAATTTCATTTTACCTGCTGGACACTTAATAAAGCACATTAACACTCTTTTCTTTTGTCACTTTGCAGTTGTATTTTTACAAAAATTGTGAGAAACTATGTTAAAATATCTTATTCCTTTTTACTTCAACATGTTCATTGGTATTTGGACACTCAACTTTGATTAAATGAACAGGTAAATGTATAACAAACTTGGGTGTAAGACAAGTGATTTGGTGGGGTTAATTACTATGGAGACACATGAACCTGAATAATGAGTGCTAGGGTTCAAGCTATTTCTCCCTCATACTGGCCTGAAGAGCTAAATTTGAAAAGGTGAGAATCCTAGGATGTATGGCATATAAAAGTGTATGCTCAAATTAGTTGTTCAATTAGTTCCAGGGAGGACTGTGCTTCATTTATCACTTTCACATCTGTAACCATAGCTATAGATTTGGGATGACTACTAATATTGCTGAGATTTTATGAATTGTCATAGGAGTCCAATATGTGATTGTCTTTGGCAGTAATCTGATTTCTTCTCAGTGAGAGCTTATGGTATGCAGACCTGTTTAACTTTGTTGTAGTTTGAATATGCTGAAATTAAATTTGTAGTATTTTACAATGTCTTTTAATCAATACTTTTAAATATGGATATCTAAGCCTCTTTTTTAAAGTAAAATTAGGCACAGAAATTTGATTTTCTTTTTTAGGAAATATTAAAGCTATTAGAGGCTAAGCCAGTGTTGGTAGATGGTGACAGCCAAGCACATACACTCTGGGGTTGAATTAACTAAGTTCAAAGATGTCATTATAAATAACAACCTTGAGCCAGTTTATTCCCTCTGTAACTCAGATGCTACTTTGTAAGATGGATTTGATGATCCTAGCTCAAAAGGTAGGCTTCCTGCTACATATAATTTTCTTAAAACAGTACCTTGTTCAGAGTATGGACTCCATAGATGCTAGCTGTTTTACTAGTCCCATTAGAAATAACCAACAATATTAAGCTTTTGGGTAACAACTAATCCAGTATATATATTTGCCATTCTTGCTTTGATCAACTGTGCATTTAAATTTATAACCCCTGCAGTAAGATGATATAATATTTCTTATAGATTTTTTCCTTTAACACTGGATTTTTATTCTATATATGTGCCTGAATGCAAATAAAATGGTCAATGCTTTTGTTTATTTATTTAAATTTTCAATGCTACAGTTACACAAAAACAAAATATTTTAATGTTGAAGATTTGCTAATTACCTGGTCTTGCTAAAAGGGAGATATAATGGAGAGCAACGATACTATATTTAAATCTAATATATGCAAATTCAATATCATACTTTAAAATATACACTACTGCTTAGCATTTAATGAAATATGCATCCACAATTCCTAATGATAGAAATCTTTTTTGTCACCAACTGCTTTCTATCAAAAACACGCCTATAGTCAGAAGGTGGTTTATTCCAGAAAAGGCATTATAAATATATCAAATATGTGCCGATTGTATGAAGGCACTGTGCCATTGTGCAGAGAAATATAGAAGTTGAAATTCTACTTCATGGAATTTATAAAATCTTCCTTTGTCCAAGCGATCATCACACCTGAATACTTATGATTGTTCCTGATAATATTTTAGAGAGATGATATATACAGAGGTATGATTTTCTTCAAGCATACGTGTACTAGTGACGATTGCTTTTGGAAATAACCACACTGGTTTAAAATCTGAGAAGCACCTTGAGGCTTTCCACTCCCTTCACTTTTCAAGTATTATCTAGCTTTCTATTCTCCCAAATTGACAATGCAATGTGATTTCCCTTTGTTCGGTAATTTTTTTACTTCTCTGATTGTACTTATTTTTCATATACTTGTCATACATTTATATTCCCTTATGTGACTTGTCTATTCATATAATGTACCTACTTTTCTTGATTTCCTGTCATTTTCTTGATTTACAGCAAAACCTTGAAAACTTGAAGTTATTAATCATTTGTGGCTTTAAATTTTTCAAATAACTTGTCCCAACTTGTCACTTGTCTGTTATATTTGTCTGTGTTTTCATTTTTTGAATATAAATCCTTAATTTCAATGGAGAATAATCTATCATTAGTTTACCATACATAGTTTATATTTTTCCAGGAACTAATATAAGAAATTCTAGCTCAATAAATCACATTATTTTCTCACTTCTTCTATTACTTTGTAGTTTTATACTTTATATTTAAATATATAAAACATTTGAAGCTTTTTTGCCTTTTGATAACTGTTTACGTTCTTATGTTCCATGTAATCAGGGTTATCTCTATGTGTCCATAAACCATTCAGTTAGTTCCTGTATTAGTTAGGGTTCTCTACAAGGAAGAGAAGGAATAGAAAATGTTTGAGTAATTATATAAAGGGATTTATTAGAAAGGTTTACAAGATTGCAGGCAAAGTGCCCACCAGGTTTATCTGCAGGATGAGAGGTGAAATAATCCACCATGGTCATCTGTGCCCTGGAGAGCCAGAAGATTCAGTAGCAGTACAAGTTTGAAGTCTTGGAAGCTTGGTGAAACCTTCATTGGAAAGCCAAAAACATCAGAAACCACTGTGCAAAGATATATGAAGACTGGAGCTCTTCTCAAACAGGAACATTTCCTTCTTTCCCTTTTAATTCTGTCCAGGTTTCAAGCCTATTGGTTGGTGTCACCCACACCTCGCATAGGTCTTTCCCCCTCAGTTTGCTAGCCCCTACATGGATTATCCACAGACACCCAGAACTTTACTATTGCTAGCCAGTTCCTACTCAAGTTGAACTGACATATTACAACCAATGGTCACAGTTGTAATACAAAGTATTCTTTTTCTTCATCCTGTTGTAATTTTTTGCATTCAGGTCATTTTTGGTTGTTACTCAGTCATTCCACTTATATAATTCCTATAAATTCTCAATATTACCAATCACAGCTTCATAAAATTTTATGATAGTATACATAATATTCTTAAATTTCTGAATAGTATCTTCACTATAATCCGTTCAAAGAAGAATATTACATCATCGACAAGACCAAGGTATACATACTTATTTCATTAACTAATTGCGTAGCTTTGGAAAAGACATTGTACATATCTGTGTGTTAATGCTCTTCTGTATATAATAGGTGAACAAGATATTTGAGGGTTTACTGTTAGATGCTTACTAAAATATATACATGCTCAGCATGTTGTAAACTTTCACCAATGCCAAGTAATAAATGCTCCTATTAAGTATAAGTGCTATTCTCTGTGGAAACTACCATTTAGTACCGGGAAAAATTTTTCATCTACCTTAATATTGACATGGATAATATGCTGCACTATCAATTCATTTTAAATTCACTGTGATATTACTGTTATTGCTGGTTATTTTAAATGGGTACTCACCAGTTACACAAGGTATTATACTTATAAGAGTGGTTAATACAGCACTTTAAAAGAGATTTATTACTGCAGATTTGTGGCAAATGTATTACAAAAATATTTGATCAAAATTAGCAGACATCTCATGAAGTAGATGCAAATATTGTCACTATTTTATAGGTGATTAAACTGCTCCAGCAATTTTATTAAAGTACCCAATTTCACATAGCTTCATCTGAGATTTGAAATCAGGTCTGCCTAAATCCAGAAATTCTATGCTTTAATGCTATGCAAAACTATTAGAGAAGACTAAGCAAAGACATTTTCCTTCTGCTATAATTATTGGAGAATGAAAAGCATTTGCACAAAGTTTCCAACAATTAGTGTAAAAGAAGGATTGTGTGCTGTTTAATCTCAGGCAGCAGAAGATTATCAAAGAGATTTTCCTGTGGACTGAGGGTTCTATTTAATTGAAAGTTTCTCATTCTTTCTTTGTTCTGCTTAAGAGTCTTAGTTTGTTATTACAATGATATTCAGAAACTAAGGAAAAAACAGGCTATAGAATGGGATTTATTTATGAAAAGCATTCTACATTACTGTCAACTCAGCCGCATGTGTTGAAGAACTTACTATGTGAGTGGGAATTTAATGCTAACATCTTGGGACTCATTGACCAACCATGGGTTTTGTCAGGCAAACATATGCAGCCTCTGGGAAAACACATGCATTTTAGCAAGAACTTTTTTGAGTCATAGTTTGAAACTTTCATGGGCCTAAAAGTGCCTTATTGCCTTCTCCTGTATTATACTGATGGCAGACATAATTCTTTCAAACTTGGTGCAACATTCATTCATGATTTGTGGTATATTCAGCCACAAATTTCCTGACATACTTTTTATTAGACAATATAAATTACTCACTAAAGATTACACTCAGATGCAAAATGGTAAGCATATTTTGGTCCAGTTGCCCATTTATCCTTTTTGCTTTCAGTTCTGGCGTTTAGTATATTATTTTCTCTTGCCTGCTCAGAATAGTTTTGCCAGTGAATTTTATACCATATGACTGTGCATATCTTGAAGACAAAATCAGACATGGGGAATGACTATGAAGAACCCAATAAGAGTTCAATGGAGAAATAGAAAAATAAGTCTTGTGTGCAGGTTACTTGAGTTTTAGATTTGACTCAGCTATCAAGTGGTATGTTACAAAATGGATGTCATTGTTTCTCTGAATACCTTAGTTACTACTGCCTACTCCTCCTCCACAGCTGTAAAACAGACATTAGCTGAAGTTGTAGTTCTTTTAAAATTGTCAATAAAGTGTTCCTATATTTTATCCAAATACCCCTAACATTCAAAGATACCTGTGTGCTCCCAAACAATCCTATATTCTGATTATGAAAGACTGATTTCTTAACAAAACTGAATTATTATTGGGTTTTCTCTTGACTTTCTTCCTCTATTTCTGTTTTGGAATGTATCCCAAAGTAAAATTTATACCCTCTCCTTAATTCCCACAATAAAACCATACAAGAAACAACAACAACAAAACCCATAAATGACAAAAGGAACTACGATTTTTGTATTCCACAATTGTTTATTATATCAGTAAGTATTTGGAGAAGAATACATAAGCTCACATCCTTAAAACCAATATCAAAATCAATATTAAGATAAAATATTAGGTATTCCTTTTGTTAGACATTTATAGGAAATAGAGTTCAACAACTATCAAGTAATTTGTCTAGTTAATTGTATTTTCCTCTCTTCCCATCTCAATTGCTTTTTGTCCTTTGCTATGTCCAACACTTTACCTGAAGATCTGTCTTATATTGTGGATTCCTCTCTCTGTATTTTCAACCCACACAGAATTAATTACTTTTAAAAGAATACATTGTTTACTCATTTATTGAGTGTCGAGTTGTTATGTTTACTATTCACATTCCAGTAGAATTTATGCAGCAAGAGGACAGTGACTTTCATCTTTGTATTTAGTGATGGACTGAAGTGTCTACTGGAATTCTCTCCATATAAGTCATGGAAAAAACAGTTGCTCAATGAAGAAACACACTGACTGATGTTGGGAAACTCTACATTGTTCTTCTGTAATGTTGAAGAGCTAAGAACATACCAACATACTTTGTTAAAATTCAGTCTTGGCTGGGGATTTAGCTCTGTGGTTCAGGCGCCTGCCTCCCAAGCACAAGGTCCCAAGTTTGATACCCAGTACCAAAAAAAAAAAAAAAAATTCAGAGTCTTCTTTCTTGTATTTTTTTAAAATTTCTCTTTTTTGAAAAACAGAAGTCACCTTTGTTAAAACACAACTATGTTTTGGATAATTTTCTCTTTTTTTGGAAGAGGGTCATTTATTTAATGTGTTCAGTCTGCCTTGATCTATGATTGCCTTTAGACAAAAGCTAATTGTATGTGCACTTGGATTTTAATTATAAACAAGCATAATTTCTGGAAGAATCATTTCTCTGATGAGTGAACATTTTCTAACCAACAAACACACATAGGAATCAGTTCTCTTGCCTTATTTTACTTCTTTAGTCTCATCTGCAGTGATGAAACTGTTAAGAGCTAAAAGCAGATATTTTAGAGCCACAACATGAAAGAAATGCCAAATCGCAGGGGATTTAGCTCAGTGGTGCCCCACCTGCCTGGCAAGCACAAGGTCCTGATTTCGATTTCTGGTTACAAAAAAAAAAAGACATGTCATATCTGTTGATCATCTTTTCTTAATATTTGACTTGCAGCAATTCACTTACATCTCCAGTATATTTCTAAAAACATCATATCCCACCTTCAAACATCCTTAGGCATTAATAATATTGCTCATTTTGCATTTTTAAAGTTTTCATTTCCAAAGACTGTAGTGTAATGTTTAAGAACCTGGGTTCTTAAAATTAGAAAGCAATTGAATTCAAATTCTATATCTGAAAACTTGTTTTCAATTCCTCATCCAGCTGGTATGAAACAGTCATGCAACCTATCTGCTAGTCAATTCCCTGTTCCATAATGATGCATTGTGAACAAAAAATATGGTGAATACTTAATTTTTAAAAAATTTATATCAGTAAAGGACTCACTTCATGAATCTCCCCTGAAAATATACTTCTTCAGTTTTAAGACTCTTATTGTGGATCATTCTTGCCCTTTCTTTCTAAAGCAATTCTGGAAGTCTTTCTTTGTGAGTATCTTTGGCTTCTCTGTCTTGGCTGCCTCAGTGACCTGGATCAATTCAAAACATTACCATTCCTGACCACTATGAATTTGAAGAAAAGGTAGAAGTCCACGAGTGCCAGATATGTAAATAAGCTGAGGACACACGGTGATGTTATTGTTCCAGAGAAATTGCCATAAATAGTTGATCAGTGATTTGGCACTGCAATTATTTTTTATCACAAAAATATCTGAGAAGATCATGTAGCTCAGTGGTAGAGCACTTACCTACCATGCATAAGGCCTTGGGTTCAATACTCAACACCACAAATATTTTTTTAATATTAAATAAATACATAAAATTTTGAAATCCTATTTTCTGGCATAAAACTTTTTTCTTACCTAATAAAACTGACTATTTCCACATATAAGTTTGCGAGTTTTAACACATGCAAAGATTCAAGTAGAGCAACCACAGTCAGGATGTAGGAGAAGGTTGTTATTCCCTACAATACCCACTCATGTTGCTTCTAATACCCCAACTGGCTGGCAATCTTGGCTCTGCTTTTTTCTCCCTGTTTACCTTTCCTAGGTGTTGTTTTAAACATTATGATTCCCTAAAGCATTGAATTCCCTAAATGCATTATGATACCTAAAGCATTGGTTGTAGCGGTTGATTTCCAAGTGTTGTTACAAAACTGACAGCAACGTTACCACTGGAAACTCATTGAAAATTCTGCTTGTTTCCTACTCCAGACCTACTTCACTGGAACGCTGAGGTTAGACATCAGCATTAACAGGATTCCTAGGTGACTGTGATGATAAAAGTTCATCGTTCTGCTCCAATTACTTTGGAGTGAATTTCAACTTTCCACAAGGGAACTTAGGCAAACATGGGCTTTGTTCATTCCTGTATGAGCACTGGTGTCTTATCCTGGTAGCCAGAGAAGATCACTTAAGATACAAAACTACTAATGCCTTATTCATTCCCCCAAATAAATAAATATGATGGGGAGGGAATGCTTTAGATGTCTAATTTTAGAGTTTTTTTTCATTATGCCATTGATCCACTGTAATATGTCAGAGGAGGATGCAATGTGATTCCTATGGAAATCTTTGAGTAGCAGAATGGGGGTTGTTTGGGAACCATTTCAGTTACTTTTTCTTTCTTTTCTTGATTCAGTCATTCAACCAGTAGTTGCTTAGTATGTATCATGTGAGAGATACTCTACTAAGTACTGGAAATATAGTGAAACACAAAATAGGCATATTATCCTTTCACAGAGAAAGTATACTTCACATTTCGGCATCTTTTTAAGCTGGGCTTTCTATCTCTTCCAATTATGCTGAGATGATTCATGTCTCATTTTGTGTGAAAAATCTGGAGGATCCTTGCTAAGAGTTCCTTTCCCGGGGGAATAGTCCTGTTAGGGCTCCTCTTGAAGTCCCTGGAAATACAACATTTTATCGATTCAAGTGCTCTGGTGTGTGAAATGGGCAGAGGCTGATTTGTATAGGTATTTGAATGAGCAAAGCTAATGGTAAAGGAAGTAATGTTGTGAACCATTTTGATTGCTGAGGCATCCTTGTTAGTTAATGGTATTTCTGTGAAGAGTGATGTCCCTGTTTACTTTCTGTGAATCAAGAACTCCAAAAACTATTGGAAGGCAAATGGCCAATTCTGTCTTATTGTACTTAACTTAAGGCTGCGTCAAAAATGGAGGTAATGGGAATAACTGCACATCTTCCATTAAAATAATTAATCTCTTTATTTTCCCCTCCCCTCTTATGTGTTCTTACATGTACCAATTATACATAATAAATGTAAACATTTTATATCATAAACAGAGGAAAAACAATGATTATATCAATAAGAATGAAAATGGAGAAAGGATTTAGAGGGGTGAGGGAGGTGGGTGAATTAAAGAAGAATCAAGCTGTTTTGTGTATATATACACCTACTCCCTAAGATGAATGTAAACTTCATGTCTGCAAACATGTACTGATAAAATAAAAATAAATTAATATCTCAATTTTGTAGATGTTTTTTGTCCCAAGAAAGTAGTGAAGTTCAGCTTGAAAACTCTGGAGACTTTTTCTCCAACACAAGGACTGTGATGAGTGTAGACACTACATGGACATTTTGGAAAGACAGAGGCATTGGGATTTCTGAGGTAGGATATTACATGGGAGACAGCTTTTGCAACTGATGCATCTTCAAAGCAAATGGCTGCTCTTGACTATCATGGATCCTGAGTAGGCAATAGTAATATAGTCTGACATTTAATAAGCTTTCTGCTGCCAGAATCATATCCTTAATCTTAAATTATTTTTATCCTTTAAAAATAAAACTGAAAATATTCATATGTGGAATAGTTACATAAAAATGCTGTGAAGGTAGATTTGCATAATAATGCAATTGTGTTCAGGCTGAATAAAGAGTACACGCATAGAAAAAGCTAGAGTTGTGGGTCAGTCATGGGGAAGCGAGATAGCAGTTGACATGTTGTCTGTGAAGCCTGTGGAGCTCCAGAGATTCGGGAATACAGAATAGTCATCCATGGATGTGGTTATATGCACAAAAAATACATCTTAGGTTTCTGATACTGTCCATTCTAAATAACTATTATAGCCTTGAACCATGAAGAAGAGGATAAAGTAGCATTAATTTAGGCAATTATTTTTGTTGTCATTGATTAAGAATAGCTTTTGTTAAAGAAAAAGGTTCTATCTTTGCTCACTATTTTTTCATATACATTTCAACTTTATTATCCTGCATACACATCCCTGAGCTCCAAAGGAGAAAGTTGCTCTGTGAAATTCATAAAGTAACTCCAAAAATGAACTTGAAAGTGCTCCAGATGTCTGTCTGAGACAGAAAGTTCCAGACAAAATGATGTTCAAGTTTTTTTGGTGCCTGTGCTTTCTGTCTTCATCTAGCTAAAAATGCTTGCACTTAACATTTATTTGCATATTGTATAGACATTTCCCTTGATATTTTTAATCTTTGACATCTTGTATCATTATTAAACCAATCACCATAACACCTACTTCAAAAATGATACATTATATCCCTTGAGTTTATCAATCATGGAGCAATCTCAGTCCATCATCACATGAATTATTACAAAACTGTTTGATATGTGTACCAAAAAGGGAAAAGTAGTTTCTTGTCTTTGAACTTCTTAAGACAATCACATTAGAGCTGAACTGTACAGCACTCTCGTGTCAATTATAAAGACATTATTCAATGGCTCTACTCAATCCATTTGACTTACAGTTAACCCCACAACTTTTACTATTAACTTTCCTTTCTACATCTTTTAATATTTGACACTTACCCATCCTAAAAGATTGGTAGGATCCTTGAAATGGAATTTGAAATCAGCTAGAACAGTGTGCCTGAGTGGGGGATGTGATACTGGGTTGTAAATCAGAATGATTTTTACAGTAACAGAAGATAGTTTTAGACAGTATGCTGGAAAGACAATAATTAACCTTGAATCTCATAGCAAGAAAGTTATTCTCATCTCAACTCTCATTCCCTCTGGATATATCAAAGAGAATAAATCAGTATGTTGTTAATGTATCTTTAACACACTTTCAACACTTGCCATTTTAACCAAGGTAGAGTAGATTCCAGGCTTAAGCTTTTACTAGAGCAAGATAAAGAAATATATCTCATTCTTTAACTTTAGTATCATATTAAGCAGTAAAGCTGCTTCCTATTTGTTGTAATGATGTAAACTTTCCTTTTAAGACTGTTGTCAAGTTAAACAATAATTTTAATTATAATTATTAACAAATAGAAGTGAACAAAGCACATGGAAATAATCCAAAAAATAATGACAGCATTGAATATTTAAAAATTTGAGAAATATTGATGTAGTATAACACATTCAGTTTTCAGTTAAAAAGACTGGAAATCTATATTAAATAAGTTATTAAGGAATAAATTGTGTCTCCTCTCCTAAAACTTTATATTTTGATCTCTACTCCCAAGTAATTCAGCATGCGATGGTATATGAGATGATTAGTAAGAAGTGAGATCATATGGATAGGACCTAACTCACTGTGACTGGGATCCCTAGAATCAGATAAATTTTTTTTTTTACTCAAAAGACATTGAATACAGATTTATCTGAGGACAGAGAGGAATGAGCTTGTGAGGACAAATCAAGAATATTATCATCTGCAGACTACAGATGGTGTCCTCAGGAGAAAACAACTCTGTTCACACTTTTGTACTGAACTTTCTATGTCCAGAATTGTGGTGAAATAAATTTCTTTTGTTTAGGACACCCCATTTATGGGATTCTATTGTAGTTCAGAGTAGTTAAGAGTAAATAAATTGGTCGCAAATGTAGTCAAAGCAGACCAGGAGAATCGCAATTTGAACACCTATCTCATGATATTTTTCTATTTGCTCATTAAGAATTTTTAATGTGTTCTTCATGTGTAGGTGTTAGAGCGTCTCAGGCACTGAAGAAGTAAATGAAAATAAGGCAGTCTCTGACCTTAAGTATATTTTTAAAAAATTGGTAATGATAAATAAATAACAATTATGTGCATTGCTAATAAAGTAATGGACTGGAAATGCAATTGCCTTTATAAAAATCTTGATTATGGATAGAAAATAATGGTATTTTGGTAATGTAAAATAGTGGCTTTTAGTATATGTGCTGCCAAAGCAAGCACAATAGCGACTTTTAACTGGATGTGATTTTGCTTCAAAGGATCATTTGGCAGTATCTGTTGATGTTTTAGGCTTTTACAACTTGGGGTGGGAGGGCACTAATAGCGTTTAGTGAGTTGAGTCTGTGGAAGCTGCTACACATACTACAATGGACAGAACCACCATTCCCCAAAACAAAGTACATTATCTAGTACAGAAGGTCAGTAGAGCTGGACTTAAGAATACTTAATGCAGAGGAAAATAATGGTGGAAGGTGATCAGACTCAAGTCAATGTAAATCCTACATCTATATTCTGTTACATACAACCAAATATCAATGCAGAATTGAATATGTTACAGACATGGCCAAGATCAAGTTTTGCTGGACCCAAATCTTGACACTTTCTGACTGCATTTAAGTGGGAAAATGAATGATTTAAACATGTGCATTCTAGCTTTTGCTTAAAAAACAGGTACTCATATCTGTACCCATTTCTCTGAGCAATGGAAGGTTTGTTATGAAATCACACATGTAAAAGACATGTGTAGCCGTATGCACATTAATTATTATTTCAGTTATGTACTTTCAGTTTTTAGGGATCGAGACATATTTATCTGTCTCAAATTCTGGGCATGAAATAAGAATAAATTATAAATTAATGAATGAGTAGACTGAGTGAATAGGCAAATGAAGTAATACTCCACTCAAGTTTCATAGATTACTCCTTCATATGTAAAACTAATAGTTAGCATCTACTTTATGGAAGTGGTATAGGAGTAATCCAGTGTCAGAAATAAGGTAATAAATTATATTAAATAGATCAGTCATTATTATTAGAAACGTTTGTATTATTTTAGTAAAATTTACTTACAATGAAGCTAAGCTTTGAAACACTTGCTTATGTAAAAAACGTAAATAAATTTTGAATCTTTTTTGCATATATAGTTCAGGAGTTAATACTGATGGTTTTAGAAAATATTAGATAGGTGAGCAACTTCTTTTTTTCATGTATCCAGTGTTCTTTCCCTCTTGAATGGATAGTGGTTTTGTGATCTCATTGCTGCCCCAATGATGTTCATTAACATTGGCTTTTTTACATGTGAGATGCTTTAATGCTTCTTATATGTCTCTTGAGTAAAGAGAAGAAATACTTTGATACTTGCTTACTCTGTTTAAGATTTACCAGCCAATAATGGCTCTGAATAACTTTTACTGACAAAGGTGTCTAAAATAGTTTTCAAATGTATGATGTAAACTCAACTTTAATTCAACAGCATAGTACATTTTAAATTCTTAATGCATAATTTATATGAATGCAATAACAATATGGATAATGAAAATAAAAAATGTGTATATATAAAATTTTGTAAAATTCTAGCTTTGTTTAACACATTATGTGCTTGGCAGTACTGAGCATTGTATTTGTGATATCTTACTGCATTCTCACAAATTTTAAGGTACTTGTATGATTAGAAAGATAAGCTTTGAATTAAATATCTTGTGCACTTTTTTTTCCATTAAATTTGTTGGTACGTTTTAGGTATAAAATACAGTTACATTCATCATTGGGATCTTGTACCTTTACATGATGTATCTTGGTTCTTATTTTTCCCCCATTCCCCTGCCCTCCCTTCACTCCCTCCACCCTTCCTTATTTACAAGAGTTTGTTTGCATTTTTTCCTTTTCCCATATTTTTCCTTTTCCCTTCTTTCCTTTCCCCTGCCCCTCCCACTTCCCCTACTCCTTTAGACCTTTTCTTCCTTGAGTACTTTTGTACACATATTAAGTAACAAAACTTAGAATCAAATTTTTTAAAAAAGCTTTCATGAAACAGTGAAAACAACCAATATTTATGGGTAGTATTAAAAGATAATAATGGAAAATATATAGATATTAATGTTTAAAACATATTTTCCAATATCCAAAGAGATGCTATATTCTGTAATGTCAGACCTATACTTTCGTAGATGATGAGTTGTCTAAACCTATATTTTGTCATTTATATGCTGCTATTTTTACTCATTGTATGAAAATTGTAAGGGATTAAGCAGCTAAGTGAGTGCAACAATCTTTAGTTCTAAGGATATTAAAGAGCAAATGAATAGAGAATTACATACATATTAACGAATCATTGAAAACTGATTTCCAATATTTTTTTATTATTCCAGTGTCTTTGGAGTGCTTCTTTAAGTTATATTATATTGAAAATCTATAAGGATTGTTAAGGAAATATCTGTGTGATAAATTACTGAAGGGATATTTTCATATGTAAAAGCAAAACAAACAAAACACAACAACTTAGTATCTACACATAGGGAAAGCAAATACTCTCAAAAAATTCTTGTTTTTTCCTTCATCTCATTCATCTACTTTTTAGCTACTTTATAATCCACTTATGTAAACTGTGCTTATATGCTTGCCAAGATTAATTGCCTTTTAAAGCAGAAACACTGCCAATGTAGAGGTAACAAATCTGAAAATACAATAAACCTTAAGCTAAAAATCACCTCTACTTTAAAATGAGTTGTTTAGATTCTACTTTGGAATGGCTTTTGGACCAATTTTTGTTATCTCAAGGGAGACACATAATATTTAAAACATGCACCAACATTTACTGGCAATATATTTTCTTTTGCATTATATATGTTTTTCAAATCCACGATAACAGTTAAAGCATACATATTTCTTAAAGCAGATTTAAAATTGTACAAATAAATTAAAACAGTGGATTTAAAATAAATTGGTTAATTGTTACTGCCAGAGGAGTGAGAATTTTTGTTCCATGTATACATGTGAAGAATTCAGTGACATGAAACATCGCAATAGCGTTGATGATGTTGCACTTGAGGATACACAACAGAAAAGAAAAAAATGTAGTCTTGGGAGTAAAAACCTCAGGTTCTTATCCTAGTAGAATTCACTAAATGATAAGGGCAAAAGAGAAGAATAGAATTGCATATAGTTTTTAGTAGTATAAGCTCTGAAGTTAGACTGCTTAAGCAAAATATTACTTCATTTTAAAATTTTTTCTATGACCTTGACAAAAATCCCTCAATATATCTGAGTTCAGGTTCCTCATCTACAAAATGAAGATACCTGATAATATCTTTCTCACTTTTTGTAATGCAAACATTATAGAATGCAGTAATATATATAAAAATCTTAGGGCAGGGCCTGAAACAATGGGACTGCTCCATGGCTAACTATTAAAGAATAATTAATATTGTGATTGTTATGCTTATTATATTTCAATACTATTTTCTTTATCTGAAACACAGAAAGCTGGGCTAAAATTTCTCCAGGAGTTATTTCAACTGTCCTATATTATAGTTTAGAAATTTTTGCATTTTTTTTTCATCTATTGTGTTATAAGAATTATTGACAATTCACAATAGATTCTCTTATTCATGGCTGATTTTCAGGGCTAACCACTGTATCTATTCATGTATTAAATGAAAATTAGTTAAATGAAGGCAACATCATGGGCACAAAGTGCACCTAATCAAGTCAGAATTTTTGAGACTGAGAGCTAAGATTTTATTTTCTAAATATCTACTACAGGCTATGTTAATGTGTTTAGTCTGTTGTATCACAAGGAAACACTTATATGTAAAATATTAAAAAGTTTGCTGTCCTGTCCTTAGTTCTTTGGAATCCCATAAGCTGACAAAATTATAAGACTTTGTTTTGACAAAAAGAGAATTCTAGTATAATAGTGATTCAGGAAAAATGTTGAATGACAAACAAGAAATAGTAGTGAATTAAACCAATGATGTAACAGTGAGCTCATGTGAAAAATATTTTATCCCAAACTATGGTTAAAGATAAAAAACTGACAAATAAATGAACAAATCTTTCAAATTTCTGCCCAGTACTTCTGGAACCTCATGGCCCTCACTGGTACTTGGACTGGAATAGAAAATGTATGTTTTAGGACATCCCTCTCCACAAACAGAACTCATTGAAGCCTTTGGAAATTTCTTGATTACTTGTATACTATTCCCAATATTCCGGTATCTTGTCACTCTACTTATGATTATTTTCTTCCTTCATTGTTCAAAATTGAGTCTTCAACAAAAAGGTTAGACATGCTGTAGTGTACTAATTATCTACAAGCATGAGAAAATGGACAGGAGAGGAACATAAAACTATGTTTGTGGAAAACACCAAAACTCAAGTAAATCTTGTCATCAGGTTGCAAGTCAAGTACTGTAATGGCAATAAAGAGTCAAATAAGATAGGCAAATAAAGATATTAAAAGGTAAAATTACCTCAGTACTCGGAAGATTATCAGAATGTTTAAAATGTACACCACAAGGTGGTCATATTCCCTTGCTATTGGATATATTCATCCTTTGTAAACTGTGTGTGTGACTAATTTGTTTTCTTCCATTTTTTTCTAAAAGACATATGTGTATTTGTATTTGTGCTTTCAATACAGTATTTCACAGTTAGTTAAAATGTGAATATAGAAACTGTTTCAATCATTAGGCTGTAAAGAAACACACACACACACAATGAAAAGCAAAGTGAAGCCCATCACATTGGGCAAGGCACTGGATGATACTCAGTTAAAACAGCAGTGATAGTTGGTCACTTGGAGTATCTGGCTAGTTAGTGTTTTCAAACACAATCATCATTCCTATGCAGGGAATTTTTTTTTTTTGTCTAGCAGTTACAAATGGATCCAAGACTTGCCAGAATTTCTGTCTTCTGATCTCAATATACAAGCCACTAAAATTTGAAAGGAGTAACCTTCAGAGGAGGCTTTTTATGTATTTAATGACACTAGGAAGAAGTATGCCTTTGATATCCACCTGCTCAAAATACCTAAGACATTTTGTGCCTTTCTTACAAAAGCAATATAAACAGGGGTTTTAT
Source organism: Heterocephalus glaber (assembly GCF_000247695.1). Next base: position 23,199,107 of record NW_004624746.1, on the reverse strand, counting down.
TGGCTAGTTTCACTATGTGTGTATGAGTAATTGTGAGACAGACAGAGAGTTTTGAAGAATGAAGAAAGACAACAATTCTAAATTCGATGAATACATTTGTGTTTTTAATTAATCTTAAAACTAAACCATAATAGGAAAGGTATACATTCTACTTACATTGTTAGAAGATAATCATCTACACATCTATGTGACTATATGTGTCCAAATATATGCTAATGCATTTTCTGGATGTGTGGTGAGATCCTAGCATCTAGCATCCAAAATTATTCTTATGTTATTGTTTCACATTCATTTATTTAACATTCATTGTCCTGGTGAAAAATGAAATGAAAATCAATCAAGAATTCCCTGATTTGTACAAAATTATAAAACAAAATATAGTCTATACTACTGAAGAGCTTATGACTGAATATAGAAACCAAATCTGCAAGTAGTTGGGATGAAAACCAAAATGAATCACTTCTAAGCTGACCTACTCAGTGTAGTGAAGTAACTGAATAGAAGTGGAGGGTTAAACAACATGCTTCCTCTGCCTTTTTGTTACACTGAGACTTCATTAATCATGCACTTGGCTTCCTGGTATGAACTTTCTCTTCACTTTTTCCTAATGCCAGAAGAAGATTCAGATCATGAGAGGTAATTTAACTCAAATTGAAAGTATGAGTAAAATTTTATTTAAATCGTCACATGGTAGAGTAAGATCCCAGAAGAATTGCAGAATCATAACCAGAGGATTGAAACATTGAGTTGAAAAAACAAGGAAAAGTGAGAAATAATGAAATGAGTCTGTCATAAAATATTGACTTCATGAAGGAACTTACTAAAAAAGATGATGCTGAAATTAGTTATAGCTAGATTCTAAAGGTCTTCAGTAAGAAAGCTATGGAATTTCATTCTTTCTCAGTATTCAGAATGATACAATTAAACTGCTCTGCAAAAATACAGCCTGTGTTGTTTGTTTCTTCTTCTTGAGATCCAGGACAATGAATGTTTGGAATTTCATTTTTGTTAATTTACAACTATTGTCTTTTCATATGTAGGTTGATTCAGGTAAACTTTCATAGCTTTAGAAATGTTTCTTCCCTGATGTGTACAATATTGAGTGCTTGAATGAATATTTAGGGGTTTTGATTAATGAATTGAGAACTGAGAAGCTCAAAAGCAGGCAGCTTCTGCTTCTTTCAGTATTTCTGAGCATTTGCTAGAAGTCAAAAACCATTAAGGAATTGAGAGGGCCCTTCTTAGTACTGTATTATTCAACAGCCATCTTAATTGTTAATAATTCCTAAGAGCACTGGAGTGAAATATAAAAGAGTTTGATAGAAGAAACTCAAGTTCTCACCAGGAAGCCAAGTCTCAGAATATTTAGTGAAGGATCGATGTAATGAAAGGCAAATTTCTAAAAGTTACATAAAATACACTGGCTCTTTATAGCAACTAGAAAAATGTACAAACACCATCATTAGCAATGGCTAAAAGAAATATAGTAGACCTTTGGGGTTAGAGATCTTGCATGGGCTTCAAGTATTAATCACTTAACAGTTTACCCTGATTATCACTCGGGCAGTGTGTTTGTTTATGTGCTGACTATCCTGAGCCTCACTCAGGCAGGTGTCATTTCAACCAGTTGGTTCTTGTATTGAATAAATTTTAAGAAAATTGTCATTTTATTTCTCTTGTTATATAAATTAATGAAAAAGTCATGCAATTTTGATCATCCTTTATTTAAGTCATTGAGTTGGTTAGCAAAAGCCCTACAGGAAGGATGATGATGATGATGTTGATATTTATGATAGGACTTTCTTGATTGTCAGAATGTGAAAAAAATATTTTCTATGCAACATTTGATACTTTAAACAGCTCTTCCTCCAACCATCCTCATTGGTTGTTTTCTTTCCTCTGTTATATCTCTAATCAGATTGTATATTTATTATCTGATGGCTTGCTTTTCTTCTATGTTAGAACACAAAGATTTAGGAAGACAAGTGTCTTCCTTCCACCTAGTACAATGTGTAGAATATGATAAGTCCCAATGCATGTTAGATTTTAGAAGAAGGAATTAGCCTTCCAGATAGCAAAATTATTTTCACCTATTAGCCAATTTTACTTTCACCCTACCATCAAAATTTGGGATCAGTTTTGCCAGTGAGAGATTTATTTTATTAAGGTGTGTGATAGTAATTGATTGCATCAACTTGAGTAAGAAATGCTCAAATAAATTGGATCACGATAGCTCTGGGTGTGGCTGAGGGGATTTACTGACAATCAGCTGGGATTTACTGAATGTGAGGGACAGCAACCAATAGGCTTGCTACCTGAATTTTATAAAAGGGAAACAGAAAAGAAAGGCTCACTTCTATTTCTTTGAAGGAGGACCAGTCTTCAGGTTGAGCTTGGACATTGTTTCCCCACATCCACCACTGACCCATTAGCTTTCCAGTATATACCATTTGGCCTCCTGATACAAACTCACACAGGACACTACAGTGGGCTCCAGGTCTTCAGCCAAATCATTTGGATCTCTGATGCACAGCCTGCTCTTTTGCACTTTTCCACACCTGACTCTGCAGGCGGCCATCTTAAGGCAATCTTATAAATTCTTATATCTGTATATCTTGTATTAAATCTGTTTTTTTAGTAAGCACTGACTGATAGAAATTTTGCTACTGAGGGTGGCTCTAGAGAAGCAAAATTGTAAATGTAAAATTCTTTAATGGCTTTAGTGGTTCCTAGAATAGGTTCTCTAGTTTGATTAGACCTAAAGATGCCACAATCTCTCCAACTGATTCTGTGGGGAATACTATGGGGAATGCAGGTGTAAACTGCTTAAAGTAATATGCTATGTAGATTCATTTAATTATCCTAATTCACACTTGTGAGACAAGTGATAAGGAATTCAGCAAACCCATGTATTTAATTTCTGACTATTTGGGGCAGAGTTGGAACTATAACGATACTGGCTGATATCTGTTTGCATCTCTTGACAAATTAGTGAAGAAAAACAATGAGCTCAGAACATCCATAGAAAATCTAAAGCCTTCTGACTGTGAGGACAAGTTAAGAAAGGAAAATAAGGAGATCAATGATTCAAATTTCCAGCTCTAGATACACACAGAAAATTTAAAAATTTCTAAGTATGTCCTGAAAGACAATTTCTTTTTCTTTAGCTGCAGGGCTAAGATTGCAGAAACCCAAACACAGGCTTTCATGATTCGATTGGCTGAAGTACAGTGTAACTGCGCTAGTCAGCCTCAAAGGGTAACTGAACTAAAGGTGAAAGGGTCTGATCAGAGAAGAATGGGACCCATAAGCTGGAACAGAGAAATTTAGGAGGATCCTGGCAAGGCTAAGGATGTTGAGTTCTTATATTCTAATGAGATTATTTTGACTGAGGAAGAGATTTCTGCACCCACAGTGGTGGGAGAATCCAAAACCCCAACTCCTATGGTGTTGGCCTCTCCTAGTACACCTGAGGAAACTAATCCTGCGTTGGCCAAGCATGATAATACTTACACTCCTCAGGACCTATCTTCAACACCCACTTTTACTACTAGAGCTATAACCAGGCTCAAATCACAGAAAAATCTTAAGGGTTAGGTACATAATGTGATCCATGAGAAGGTCTACTCTTCTCCCAAAGACTTCTTGAGTTTTCTAACTCTTATAACCAGAGGCCCGATGAGCAAGTGAGGGAATAAATTTTATGGATATGGAATAAGAGTGGCAAGAACATACATCTGGATCAGGCTGAGTTTGTAGATAGAGGTCTACAAAGTACAGATTTAGAATTTAACATTGCAGTTCATGGAGTATAAAAAGGTTTTACTAGTTTATTTGGCTGGTTGGAAGAAGAATGGATTAAAAGATGAATGAGTTAGAAATACTTGATATTCAGGGGTTTACTGTTGATGAGAGGATTCATTAGGTTTAGGGAATGAGAAAGCTAGAGGGAATTTATTATGTTAAATCTAATACACCACACCAGGATGATCCAGAAAATGTACCCTTCATTAACACTTTGAGAAACTGTTTTGTAAAGGGAGCACTGGTCTACCCGAAGAGCTCTGTCATTGCTCTTCTCTGTAGGCCAGACCTTACAGCAGGGACCATGGTTACTCAGTTGGTAAACTTAAGGGAAATGGGTTTAACTGGATACTGGAGTAGCAAGGTTCAAGTGGCAGTGTTTGTTCACCAAAGGCAAGGTGCAAGTACTGTATACCATAATAAATAGCAGATGCAGAACAGTGATCAGAATGGTCTGGTAGACCTATTACATTGGCTGATTAGCCATGGTGTTTCCAAAAGTGAAATAGACAGAAAGCCTACAGAATTTTACTAGATTTATATATTTTAAAAAATTTAAGGGTAAATGAAGCAAAATCTACTTGAACTCACAGTAACAGTGATACATGGGTCCTCAACAAGTTCCCAGATTTGAGCCAGTTTACTGACCTAGAAAGTCTTGAATGAAGGTCCCCTCGAGGAAGGACGCTGGCACATCATCAAACATTTTTATGGTCAATCTCTCTCCCATCCTTCCCCTAAGGGACCTAAGCCCTTTTACCAGAGTAACTATGCATCAGAAGAAGGGAAATGATTAGAAATTTCAAGAAATACTAGACAGTGGTTCTGAACTAACAGTGATTCCAGGAATCCAAAATGTCATTGTAGTCCTCTAGTAAGAATGGTGGCCTATGGAGGTCAGGTAATTAATGGAATTTTAGCAGAGGTGTGGCTAACAGTGGATCTGGCAGGTCCTCAAATCCTGTGGTCATTTCCCCTGTGTGGGGATGGATACTTGGGATAGATATATAAGTACTTGACAGAATCCTCATATTGATTCTTTAATCAGCATTAGGGCTATTATGGTTGAAAAGGCTAAATGGAAACCACCAGAGTTCCTTCACCTGGTGAAAAATTAAACCAAAAATAATATCACATCCCTCAAGGAATTGCAGAGATTGGTACCACTATTAAGAAATTGAAGGCAACAGAGGTGGTTCCCAGGCCATCTCCATTTAATTCTCCCATTTGGCCTGTGCAGAAGATGGATGGGTCATGAAGAATGATAATAGATTATTGTAAACTGAATCAAATGGTGACTCTCATTGTACCAGATGTGGTTTCCTTGCTTCAGCAGATTAACACATCTCCTGGTACTTGGTATGGAGCTATTGATTGGCAAATTCTTTTTTCTCCATATCTATTTATAAGGTCCATAAGAAACAGTTTGTTTTCAGATGGCAAGGTAGGACCTTCACTTTCTTACCTCAGGGTTATATTAACTTTCTAGGCCTGTATCACAACTTAGCTCACAGGGATCTTGATTGCCTTTCTCTCCCTCAAGGTATCATACTTGTTCACTAAATTGTTGATATTATGCTGATTGGGCCAAGTGAGCAAGAGGTAGCAACCACTCTGGATTTGTTGGTAAAGCATTGGAGAGCCAAGAATGGGAAATAAATTGAACTAAAATTCAAGGTCATTTTACCACAGTGAATTTCTAGGAGTCCAGTGGTGTGGGCCATATAGAGATATCCCTTTGAAGCTAAAAGGTAAATTGTTGCATATGGTTCGCCCTACAACCAAAAAGGAGGCACACAGCCTAGTGAGCCTATTTGGATCATGGAGGCAAAACATTCCTCACTTAGGTGTCTTACTCTGGCCCATTTACTGAGTGACTTGGAAAGCTGCTAGTTTTCAGTGAGGCCCAGAACAAAAGAAGGTTCTACAAAAGGTCCAGGCTGGTGTGCAGGCTGCTCTGCCCTGGAGCCATACGTTCCAGCGGGTCCAGTGGTACTTTAAGTGGCAGTGGCAGGTAGGGATGTCTCTGGAGTCTATGGTAGGCTCCTATAGGTGAATGGCAGTGGAGATCTTTAGGATTTTGGACCAAGGCTTTGCTAACTTCTGCGGACAGCTACGCTCCCTTTGAAAAATAGCTCTTGGCCTGCTATTGGGCCTTGGTGGAAATTGAAAACTCAACTATGGGACAAGGGTTTACCATGTAACCTGAGTTGCCCATCACGAGCTGGGAATTATCTAATCCACCAAGTCATGAGGTTGGATGTGCACAGGAACAGTGTGTCACTAAATGGAAACTATATGTGTGTTTGTGTGTATGTGTGTGTATGCAAACCAGAGGGGGTCTTCAGGCCACAAGTAAATTGCATGAAGAAGTAGCCCAGATGCCACTGGGTCCTACACCTGCTGTATTGTCTTCTGTTTCCCAGCATGCACCTATAGCCTCTGGAGGGTACCATATAATCAGCTGTCAGAGGAAGAGAAGGCTAGGGCCTGGTTTATGGATGGTTCTGGACATTATGCAGGCACCACGTGTAAGTGGAAAGCTGCAGTGTTACAGCCCTTTCCAGGACATCCATGAAGGAGAAGGGTTAAGGGAAATCTTCACTGTGCATAGAACAAGATAGTGCACTAGTGGTACATTTTTTCTGGAAGTAAAAATGGCTAGACATGTGACTGTTTACTGATACATGGGCTGTAACCAATGGTCTAGCTGGATGATCATAACTTTGAAGGATCATGACTAGAAAATTTATGACAAAGATATTTGGGGAAGAAGTATGTGGCTAGAACTCTCCATATGGATAAATGTTGTAAAAATGTTTGTATTCCATGTAATTGATCACCAAAAGTGACCTCAGAAGAAATCAAGTGATTAGGATGACCTGTTCTCTAGATAGCAGACTTCTTCCTTCCACCACCTCTGTTCATACCCAGAGGGCTCATGAACAGTGATCATGGTGGTCTGGATAGAGCGTATCCATGGGCTCAGCAATAGGGATTCTCGCTCACTAAGTCTAATCTGGCTACAGCCTAATTCTGCATACCCAATATGCCAGCAGCAGAGACCACACTGAATTCCTACTGTGGGACCATTCCCTGGGGTGATCAGCTTGCCACCTGTTGGCAGATTGATTACATTGGACCACTTCCACCACAGGAAGGCAAATGATATGTTCTTACTGGCATGGACACTTATTCTGGATATGGGTTTTCCTTCCCTGCATGTAATGCTTCTGCCAATCATACCATCCATGGACTCACAGAATGCCTTATCCACCATGGAATTCCACACAGCATTGCTTCTGACCAAGGAACACATTTCATGGCCAAAGAAATGAGGTAATGGGCTTATGCTCACAGAATTCACTGATCTTACCATATTTCTCACCATCCAGAAGCAGCTTGATTGATAGTAAGGTAGAATGACCTTTTGAAGACACAGTTGCAGTGCCAGCTAGGTGGCTTGCAGGGCTGGGCAAGATTTTTCAAAAGGCTGTATATACTTTGAATCAGCATCAACTATAGTGTACTGTGCTTCACATAGTCAGGATTCACGAGTCCAGGAATCAAGGAGTGGAAATGGGAATGTACCACTCAACATTACACACTAGTAAAATTTTTGCTTCCTGTCCCTCCACCCTTTGTTCTGCTGGTTTAGAAGTCTTAGTTGCAAAGTGGGGGATGCTTGTACCAGGAAAAAATCAATGATTCCATTTAACTGTAAGCTAAGACTTCCCTCTGGTCATATGGTCTTCTCCAGCCTCTGAGTAAACAAGCTAAAAAGTGAGTCACAGTGTTTGCAGGGGTGACTGACCCAGACTACCAAGGGGAAATTGGACCTCCACACCATAATGGAGGAGAGGAAGAATATATTTGGAGGGCAGGAGATCTCTTAGGGCACTTCTTAGTATTAACATGCCATTATTAGGGTCATTGAGAAACAACAACAGCCCAATCCAAGCATGATGACAAATGGTCAGAATCTTTAGGAATGAAAGTATGGGTCACCCCACCATGGAAAGGACCAAGACCTGCTGAGATGCTTGCTGAAATGAAAGGGAATATAGAATGGGTAGTAGAAGAAGATCATTCTAAATAACAGCTACAACCCAGTGATCAGTTACAATAATAAGGATTATAATTCCAATAGTTTTCTCCTAATATGCATCCTATGCAGCATAATGTGGATAGATGTAATATTAGTTCTTAAGCATAGTTAAACCTATGTTATAATGTTCCAGTTATGAAATGTTAGGAGTAAGCATCACCTAAAGAAAACTTGCCATCTATTGTGGGGAGAGAATTAGTGTATTTCTATTTGTGTGCAGGATAGTTATAACATATTAGGCATAATTATAAACTTGTGTTGTATTTGCAGAGTGGTTTGAAGAACCAGTCTGTGGCTGTCCAGTTGACAAAGGGGTGGATTGTGATAGTTAACTGATTGTGTGAACTAGGGTAAGAAACACCCAACTAAATTGGATGGGATTTATTGGAGATTTGCTGAGATTTACTTGGTGTTAGTACCAGTAACCAATTGGCTTAGTACTTGAATGCTATAAAAGGGAAATGAAGCAGGAATGCTAACTTCTAGTTATTCGGAGGAGATCCAATCTTCAGCTTGGACATCATCTCCTGGCATCCAGTGCAGACTCTTTAGCCAACAGAATGAACTTTTCAGCCTTCCAGCACAAACCCTTTGGCATCCTGATACAGACTCACATAGGACACTGCAGTGAGCTTCAGGCCTTCACCTGGATCCTTCAGATCTCTAGCACTCAGACAGCCCTTTTGAACTGTTTCACACCTGACTTTGTGGGTGTTCATTGTAAGGTAGTCATGTAAATTCTAATATATATGTACATCTTGGATTAAATCTGTTTCTCTAGTAAGCAGTGATTAATACAAGGAGTAACATTGTCATGAATTAATTTATTAAAATATGTATTTATCCAGCAATTCATTCTGAAAATTCTACAGTCTCTTGGATAAAAATCCCATTGTCTGAATTATTGGGCAACTGGTATGGCAATAATAGTTGAGACTCCTAAAAAGTTTTAGGAAATAGGTAATATATTAGGTAGTGTATTGAAATAAGTTTGCATAATCCCCAAGTTCTTGCTTTAAAAAGTAAAATTAATTTCTTTTATTAAGTTCTGGTACTAACAATTAGAGCTATTACATTTTCTTATAAAACTCGTTCACCAATTTTAGACATTTATTCAATGTATGCTTAAAAAATAGTGCCAGTATTGTGCACTGTTCTTTGTCTGCTTTGGGGTGCAGAGGGAGGACTAACACATTACCTAGTCTTAAGTATCCAGGATTGGTCTTTAATGATGAATGTTTAGTCATAACTAGACTTTTTTATTTTCCTTGTGTGATTTGAAAACAAACGATTTGCATCTGGTTAAAATCTCTTAAAAAGTTGTCATTCTAGATGCAAGTCCCATGAGACAATGGGCTTGTAATTTCACTTGAATTTTTCACAGACACTAACATTTAAGCAAATTAGCCTATTACTTCAACTTCTAAATTAGAGAAGAGCATTCATTTCAAGTCACTAGAATATTCCACGTTTCTCAGATAGCATGGTTAACTCAGTATTATTAGTTTTTTGTGGTGCCTATAGCAGAACACAGCAATACCAATACTCTTTCATTTTATTATAAATCCCCATTTTGTAACCAGTTTGGGTATTCACATTTTTATTTTTTCTATGTTATTACTTTATTTTTGAGAGTATGTTCTTATAGAGAGATTTTCTACTCCCATTTTATGCTTAAAATTTTTAGCAAATTAAATTGTGCTTGCAAATAGATAAAACAAATAAATGGCTTAAAAGCATCACAATCAAGTATGATAATAGCAAGCTGTTATACTTTTAATAAATGATTAAGAATGGTTGTATTGCAAAGATTTATTTCACATAACAAAAGGACTTAAGCAGGAGTTTATATTACTGGTATGCTTCAATGATGATAACATTGGGACTTCAACCTGCATAGCTACAATGATTAATTAAGGGCCTTGTTCGGGATGAGTGAGCACCATTATTGTTCTTAAATAGGAAAAGGCAGATAACCATTACTTATTATTCCTCAATTCCCAGTCTTACTTGTTAAAAACTAAAGATTACTAAAATAGGTTGTGCAATTTCCAAGCTGCTATGAGAAGCAGAAAATAATAGAATTTCTGTTCCATGCATATGTGAAAGTTGGATAAAAGTAACATTGTCTGAATGATTGGTCAAAAAATTTAAATTGGCGGCCAGATTTATCCCTGATGGTCTGAATATAAAATTTCTGATTTACTTATATCAGTAGGATTTGAACGTTTTTAAGGAAAAGTAATTTAGGATAACAATATATGATTTTTTATTTGTAGAGCAAATACTATTTATATAATCTAAACAGTAATCTTGAAATATCTAATGAAAACATGACATAAGCATGGATTGTGTTATTTTTGTTTTGTTTTATCATTTTGAAGGCATAAATAAATTATGTCAGGTGAGGTTTTTCATTTATTTTCTTAAAAATATATCACTGAAATTACTTTTCTGATATAAATATTTCAGAGTCAATTCTATGGTGTTTGAAATCAGTTTTTTTTCCATATCTTGGTGACTCTTCTAGCAAATATTCTCTTTAACTACTCTTACCAATTTAAAGATGTGGAGCAAAGGCTTTTGAGAATACTTCAGGAAGTAAGTTCTCTTTGAGATACCGTGGCTGGCACTATGTACAAGTTGTACCACTTTAATGTTTTTATGGGCCCTGAAATGCTTCTGAGCTGAGAGGTCCTGATCCTTTGTCTAACTCATCACCATCTCTCCTGGAGTATGTTCCAGAAGAGCATGTATTTTCCTTTTAACCACCACGCATTGTCAAGGTTAAGTGTGAGATGGGGAGGATCACCCTCTATATATCTGCCTAGATTCCAACAAGAGTGCTTGTGTGAAGATTCCAATGGGAAGACATTGACTGCTTTTATTTTTAAATAGCAGTACTTTTATCATACTTCTACTATTTCAAGAGAGCTTATTTACATATTCTTTTTGTTCAGTGCTCAGAAAATTATCAAAACATTTTGTAGATGAGGGAATAGATGCTGGGAGAAATTAATTCTCCAAAGTTGCACAGTCAATAATGGAAGAAACAAGACTTAGACAGAGGTCACTATCTTAAAGACTAAGATTAAGAATATGCCTTTGTTCTATAGCACTTGAAGTGTCAAGGGGGGACTGTTACTAATTTACTAAAATGTCATCCTCTATCTAGTTCTAAAAAATATTAGAACCTGGATGAAAACTGTGAATATTAAGTAGAAATGTTTATTATAAAAATAACAAAGGCTGCACAATTATTTAACTTTAGTAAATTTTAGAGAACTTTTTAAATTTTTTCTAGCCCTTCCTTCACACCCTCCACCCTTCCCTATTTAGAAAGACTTTATTTCCATTTTTTCCATTTCTCAGCATTTTTCCTTTCCCTTCTTTACTTTCCCCTGCTCCTCCCACTACCCTTACCCCTTTGTACATTTTCTTCCTATTTTGCATTATCGATTATTCATTCTAATCATTGGTACATTTTAGGTATACAATGTAATGATATTCATCATTGGAAATTTGCACCTTTACATAGTATCTATTGGTTCTTATTTTTCACCCTTCCCCAGCCCTCCATTCCTCCCTATTTACAAAGATTTTGTTCCTCTTTTTCCATTTCCTCATATTAATCCCACTCCCTTCTATCCTTTTCCCTAGCCCTCCCACTTCCTTCCCCTTTGCCCCTTTTCTTCCTATTTCACATTACCTATTATACATTTAGTTCTTATTT
>NW_004624746.1:23160696-23183255 GCF_000247695.1 Heterocephalus glaber | reverse complement strand
CACTCTCTCCTGTTTCTTCATTGACTCCAATCAGTCTTATGTTATTCTTCTTTGCATCATCTAGCAGCTGCTTGATTGCCTTCTCATCTTCCTTTATAATTTTGAAGCAATTTTTCTTTTCCTGGTCATTAATTGCAATCTTATCTTCTATATCTGAAATTCTGTCCTCATATTGGGTCATTCTGCTGTGTAGTCTTTCAATGGAGTTTTCCATCTCCTGGAAATCTATTTTCATTTGCTTTATGGATTCCATTTGTTTCCTATGTTGGGATTCCATCATATCCCGAGTTCCTCTCTAGATTTATTAATCATGTCTTGCACTAGGGGCACAATTTCTCCTGTTATCTGAAAAATTATTTCTGATTTCATTTTTTCCAGATCCCCTTTTGTTGCCAGTTCATTGGGTCCAGGTGGTTGAGTATCAGAGTGTTCCATCTCCTTTCCCTTTGAGGTTACTGTAGGTGATCTGGTAGTCTGGTTTTGAGACTTATTTATGTGTTTTCTCATTTCTGCCAAGGCAGGGGTGGGTGGTGGGTGGTGACTGTTAATGCCTGCACGGATTACCTCCTCTGAGCTGGGAGAGGTGGGACAGGGGCCGGGAGCAGTGGTAGTGATGGTGGCCCAAAAGCCCTTTCCTGTGGGCTGGGAGCAGCGGGAGGGATGGTGGCCAGGAACCCCCTTCTTCTGGACCAAGAGCATTGGGAAGGTGGCTCAGAAGCCCCTACCTCTGGGCTGGGAGCAGCGGGACTCAGTACCATGGTCTGGTGGTCCGTGTGTCCTCTGCATCTTTTTAGTGTGATACCAGGTGGCTGCCTGTCTGCAGTGGGGTGATTCCTCGTGGTCCGTGATACTGGGGACCTCAGCAGGTCATGCGCAGACCTGCCTGTCTGCAGCAGGCTGTTTCAGCATGTTCTGCAGGACTCAGGACCTCAGTAGGGTGTGCACAGACCTGCCTGTCTGCAGTGGGCTGATTTGGCATTGGGCTGATTTGGCATGGGGCTGATTCGGCATGTTCCACAGGACTTGGGACCTTGGTAGGGTGTCCGCAGACCTGCCTGTCTGCAGCGGGCTGAATCAGCGTGTTCAGGAATTTTTAATTCAAATACATTCATTTGGTAGAATTTTTATATCTTACAACGAAAAAGGAATGGGGAGAAGTTTCTCAACAGGTAAATGTAACAGTAGGAGGCATGAAATAATACAGTACGGTGAATACAATTAACAACAGTGCCTCTACATCTCAACACAGTCAGAAGAGGAGATTTTTAACATATTCACCATAAAGAAATGTTACAAGTTTATGTGGATAAATATGCTGATTATCATGAATGTTCACTACTCATTACACAATGAATCAAGACATTGCACTGTATTTTATAAATGTGTATAAATGTTATGTCAACCACTGAAATAAAATGAAAATTAAAATATTTTTAAATGGCTCTGCATATATCAGAATATAAATATCTTAAAGATATAGCTAAGTAAATCACCCTTTAAGACAGAGCATACACTTGCTTGTGTTCTGCATTTTTGTCTATGTGTTCATGTGCATGTGATGCTGTTTCTGTATCTGTTCATGAGTAGAAATATTTTTATATTTGATACCAGTCTATGATTAATTATAGTATGGTCATTGGAATGAGTCTGAGATGTGAGGAACCAAGCATTAAAGGCAGTTAGATTGTAATCTATACTCTCTATTACTTGCATCTTTAAAATCAGGCCATTGTTTTATTTTTGACCCTTATGTTGGGCATTTATGTTTATGTCTCCTAAAGAAAAGAGGTGAGATTGTTTTCTCATTCACTTAGAAAAATCCTTCAGCAAATATACCTTTCTACTGTGCCTTTCTCCAAGAGTGTGGCCTCCAGGTGATTAAGCACTTAATATTTACTCCATTTTCTATATTCCCAAAGTTGAATTTTTCTATAACCCTGGAACCTTGCAATGAGAGTGTGCTGTCTAGTACAACACAGTGAATACCTTCCTAATGGGCACTGTGTGTTACGGTGATGCCTGAACCTAGCTATACTTCAGAGTTTTCTGTGTGGCTCTGGGGAGCCACTAATGGTTCTGAAAAGTACTTTAGTAATTTAATTTTCTGGCTGGAAGGACATATTGAACTCAAGAATTTTTGGGATACATCTTAAAAATCATTGACTTTTAATTATTCAAAGGACTTCAGATTATACTGTTCAATCATTTAATTTGGCAAATATTAAAAATGAAGTTCAGAGCAGTTAAGTGAATTTTCCAAGGTCACAGAGCAAATTATTGGGAACCATTGTTATATACATCAGAACATTCTTCTGCTTTGTTAGACAAGATGTAATGAATGAAATTTAATCTTCTTGTGATCCTTAGGGGTTCTGCTAGGTCTGCAATCATTATGATGAATATTAGATATTAGCATATAAGAAAGTATGCTGAAAGGTGGGTTAATATTTTGAATATTTTCTCTTACATTTTAAGAGATGGACTACTTTTATCACAACTGCTTTTCCCACTATACCACTTTTTTTTCTTAAAAATAAGTAAATAGAATTTTTGTTTCCATCAAAGATAATTTGCACTGGGCCAGATTCTAGAAATTTGTATTTCTGCTTTTTAATTCAACTTAATAAAATTTAGAGTCATAATGTATAAAAAGAACCTATAAGAATCTTTTTACTATAATTAGTCCTCTTTACTTTAGATTCCTCTTTACAATATTTTTTTAAACAATTAAGTCTTATTTTCTGGGACTAACTCCATTTCAAGCAGTAGTAGTTATTAAGTTGCTAAAACAAGCTCACATGCTCTGAAACTTAACTTTTATCAAGAACTTTGAGTCTCTGCTAGCCAAAGGAAACTTGTTTACTGAAGAGTGAATTTGAATGGAAAGGTAGATTTCATAAACTTTGATTAGACCTTTCTAGAAAATGTGAAGAAAATGAAAAGCCAGTTTACATAAAAAATATTTTTGGAAACAAGTTGGTATTGTCACCAATATGCTGAAGCCATTCTACAAGCATGTATCATATAACTCTCTTTGCAGGTGGACAGTGCTACTTGAAATAATCAAACAATCAATCAATCAAATAATCTTTAAAATGATAAGAAATGAATGTTAATTTCTGTAAGGATAATTTACAAATGATTATTGTAAAACTTCATTGTATTTCACTGAACTTAGGTTCATCAATGAAATTTTAAATCATCTTAAAAAGATAAAATAGTAATCATTTTTTATTATTGAATTTAAAAAAAACCATACATTTGTTTATATAAACCTATATAGTTCTCCTCTTTCAAATCTCAGATTTCAGATGTGAGGTGGACAGTCTCACACCAACTGGAATAATTAGGCAGTAGGACCCATAACCATAAATGTAACTTTTCCTTCCTTGATATCCTCACTTTAAAATATCCTTAATCTTCATTTTTAGGGCTATATAAATTATCTAATTCTTTGTTTTTTTGTTTTTTGGTACCCGGGATCAAACACAGGAACTTGCACTTGCGAGGCAGGCGGTGGAACCACTGAGCTAAATCTCCAGCATAAATTATCTAATTCTAATTAATTGTTCTAATTCTGTGTGAGGGCTGCTTTGTGCAGGGCTGTGCATTGTATGCTGCATAAGGTATCTTTGAGACATCAAGGGACCACAAGAGAGCAGTCACAGTTCTACGGTGCATGCAGTGTGTGAACATAGTTTGGGTTGAACTCAGAATGGTAATAAAAATAGCTCATTTTCCTCCACCTGTCACTCTGTGACTTCTCCTTTACTGGTCTGTCTTCTTTGCCTACGGAAAGGAGATGCTTATATAACCCAATACTTAAAAAACAGTTTTAACACTAAAAAGCAGTCGGTGGATACACAATAGGATATAATAGCATTTGCTTTGTCTAAACTTTTGTCCATCAGCAACTAATGGATGAGAGCCTTCTTGAGTATCTTAGGAGTGACAATCTTGATATATTAATACATTTTCTATTCAGCCCTTTTAGTCTGTCAATTTAGATTCTTTGAATTGAACATTATGGTTTTCACAAAAAGGATAGTATTAGAGTAAATTAGGTACTTTTGCTGTCATGAAAAAGTAATATTTAAGCTGCCTTTTAGAACTGGGCAGACACAGAGTTTAGTACAGTTCCCAGTGTGGAATGTCACTTAAAAAATTCCAACAGCAAGTGGGCAGAAGATAGTCTATAGAAGATTGATTATGCTGTAATCTCAGAACTAGAAAATACACGTACAAGTAATGGCCTTGGTCTATTTTTCTTTTACATCATCCATTTATAAATCACCACATTCTAATCAGTGGAGAGCAATGAGCAATTGTGCCCAGTGTATAGTGGTGATGGGACGAGCAGTTCTGTGAATGAATAATCAGTGATGTTGCTGAAACCCACAGGGCATGACACAGATGAAATGGCTGGCTCTGAAGGAGTTGATTGCTATGATATCTGTCTGTCTGAGGTTGCTCTGGCTGAGGTGATTCTTCCTTATTTATATGCTTCACCATGTAAAGGCATTTAAATTCACACGCAAATAACTCCATCTTTCATTATTTAATTCAGAAAATGAAGACAGCAAGGTACAAGATAACTCATAGACAAAAGATAGTTCTCAATCAAGTCATTTGATCCTGGTGCTGTTTTGGAGTTTGGAGCTTTGAGACTAGTACTGCCCAGGAATGTATCTGCCTTTAGTTACTGCAAGTATACAATTTGAGTAATACAGACTCATGTGTCCTCACACCATCCATCATGAATGATTGCTCTTTGGAGCTCACTCTGAGATGTGCCTGGATTACTTTTCTGAAGAATCCATGCTCTTTCCAAATCTCAGAGTAAGGCTTCAAGAAATCAAATTTTCTCGTCCCCCCTCCCATATTCATATTGTTACTTATTTCTATCTTTATTATCTTTGGATTATTCAATTTATTATGGTATTTATACACATTTTAGCCTAATGAGGTTCAATGACTACAAAACTAACTTTCCTATTGTGGGTACTCGTCACACAGTTCATGAATGGACAAATGAATGACATGGGCTATGCTCATATTCAACATGTGCTTGGTCAGCCTGACATTGTTCTAGGCAAAGTTCTATGTGCCAAAGACATTGGTGAGGAGGAGAAATTTAAAATATGTGAATAGAGAGTTTATCCTGGCTTCAAGGCACCAATAAGAAAGGTCCAAGCTTATTTAATCTACCATCTATATGTTGAAAATCTTTCTCCATTTCTTATTTTATTCTACTTTGTTGTAGAGATGGCATATTTCTGATTTTGTTTTTGTTTTATTATAGAGCTATATAGAGAGATACAAGAAAGAAAATGGTCTGATACTCTCTCTACTTGCACTTGAAGATGGAGGCAACTCTGCCACAAAATGTAAAGTAATTTTTCCAGAATTATATAATTTATTTTAGGTATCCATTCTAATCACTTCAATGTTTTACATCCGGGTCTCCATATACTGAGGCTCTTGATTGTCCCAGGTTTCATAAAAATTAGAACTAATTCTGTGTGTTTGCATCAGTGACCAGCTATCTCCTGCTTTTCTTTAGCCACTAAACTTATTGAAACTATGAGTTCTGTAAGCCTTGCTGTGCTACACAGCTCCATGTCCCTTTGAGCCTTGTAGTTTCTTAATGTCCTGCAAAATGTTGCCATGCTCTCTGATTCAGGAATCTATCCTACATCTTGCTTATGACACTGAAATATAACATTAGTTATGGACTGGGTCAAGTATTTCATTACTTTTCTCTTTGATTGTAATCAAAAGGTAATCAGAAAAAGTGACTAATGTTGAGAATGTAAACACAAGCTTGGAAATTATCTTTGTAATTGACTGCAGAACTTTTAGAAACCTTTGTGCATTTCTGATTCTCAGTGCTCAGAACTTTAAAAAGGGAATTTGTTGTCACCTAAAAATTAAAATAGTAGTGATATATGATTTAAATAAGATAGTTATCACATGGGAATAGAAAATACGTGTGTCTGGGTATCACTTATTACATACGTGTTCATCTACTCCAATTCTTCTGATAATTTTTCACCCATTCTTGGAAAATAAACATTACCTGTACTATGTTTATCTGATTTGGTGAATGGAGTCTAAATCATACTTTTATTCTCCACAGAAGTATTAATAATCCTCCTGATATATATTCCTTTTGTCTCATGTCCCTCTTCTGTACCTTATTAACATTTCAATATGAGAGATACAATTATTTCACATAGTAGTAACTTACATGGTCACTCTCTTTTTTGATAAATCCTGGAGACAGGAGCTATTTCTTTTATCTCTTGGGCACAACTTGAAGCACAATTTTGAGCTCACTGTGCCTACTGAATAAATTCTTCTTGACTAATAAATGAATTGCCACATATTTCTCATGAGGTGTACTAATGATACTGGGACTTTGGCTTGGAATTTTAGAGATAAAACAAACCAAGTGGGTACATTGTATGTGTATGTAACTGAGACATAGTGTATTTTTTTATTTTGCTCTTCTTTCTGCAATCTATTTCATGCAAGTATGGGCAGGTCACCTAGTTTATTCAGGTCCCAAACAACTAATATAAAGAGAATTATAGTCTGTCAGGGTCTATTAGCTCATTTTTCATTATCATAACAAAGTACCCGAAGCTTGAAATTTTATAGAGAAAAGAAGAGGCTTAGCTCACAGCACTGGAATCTTAATGGCATGGCACTGGCATTGGCTTAGCTGGGGTGCGGATTTCATGGCAGATGGCATCACAAAAAAATTAAAAGATGTTATGTACATGTACTAACTCCCCACAATGAATGTAATCACTATGTACTGAAAACATGTACTAACAAAAAGCAATAAGAACACAAGGACAGGTCATATGGCAAGACAGGAACCAGAGAATTATTCATGGTAAGGCTTAGTTTTCAAAAAATATCCTTGACATGTGAACTAATGAGGATTCAAGAAGAACTACATAATCTCATCTGAGTGCACCCCCGCCCCCCAGTGACCTAATGATCTCATGCAAGACCAACCAGTCAGAGGTCTCACTTTTTGACATAGACACCCTGAGGACTAAACTGCTGATACTTTGAACTTTGAGGGAAGCATTTAAATCATAGCTAAAGCCTAGCATTCAATTAGGGAGTGGTTGAAAGCATATATGAACATTCACCTATATTCATCAATGTGTCTGGAATGGATTTTAGTCCCATATATTACTAATTGGCAAAGTACTATGAAAAGAAATATTGGTATCTGTCCTAGAAATGAGAGAGCAGAGCAGCATATATATGCCACATATTTTGCATTTCTGTGTGTTCCTCTTTCAGTAATGCAATATTTTTGGGTTAGGTTTTCTCTTTTATAATGATAGGCAAAATTGACAGACAAATATCAAATACTTTAGGTAAGGTTATGGATGGTGTAAGTATGAAATTCCATACAATGTTTCCAGGTGGAAATAGATATTTTTTTCTTAACATAGATTAGTTATTTCTACCTTTCCACTATGCACACCACAACTAAAAGAGCATAAACATAATTAGAAATGCTCTTAAGAGTATCTTAAAACTGATTCCTTAATTTGAAAACAAAGATAATGAGAAGAGAGTAAGAAGGAAAGGTGATCCGAGTTGGCCAAATGGATGCATTTAAAAATGCAGTTTCCTGCAAATTAGCCAGAGGCAGAGATGTAAATTTAGAGATGGTACCTCAGAGGTCCAGTTCCTCAATCTTCCTGGGATATGGATTTTGTGGCTGCTTAGCTGTGAGCTAGCAGCACCATCTAGAGCTACATGGCGATCCTGCATACAGAAGAAACAAAAGGGAGTGCACCTATTTAACTTTAGCAATAGCAAAAACATTGCTTAATTTTTCAGTTTATAACCCTGACAGAATGCCTCTGAAGGAATTGCTTCCCATTCCCATTAAGCAAGGACTGCAGAGTTCAGTACTGGGAGCATTCAAGGGTTCACTTCAGAAACTGAAACTTACCTCCACTACTTCCCTACAGAGAGGAGAGTCACTGCCTTTCAAATCAGTTAATTCATTCCACACATTTTACTGGATTCCTGCCATGCCTCAGGCTTTGTGCCAGGTGCTAAGGGACACAGACAAGAATATATTACTGGAAGTCCCTCCATACCCTCAACCCACATACCCACACCTCACCACATGTATAAATTTTCTTCTGTCTTATCTTTTTAAACATTTTCTAGGTAGTTAGAATAGAAATATTTCAAAGCAGCCACTACATTTCAAAATCACTTATTCTATGTAAAACCATCAGGGTGGTTTAAGTGAAATAGTGGGTTCAAATAAGTTTAGAGTCAGAGGATTTTACAGTCTTAGAGCAGCCATTGTCAATTTGTAGTGAATATAGGGATGAAGTAGTGTGCTTTTAACTATAATGCAGAGTCCCAGGCCCTAGTGACAGATATTCTAGTACTATAAATGTATGTTATGGCCCAGGATTTTGTAGTATCTTTTAATATATTTCTCTTGTTTTAATGATGGAAGTGAGCTACCAATCAGGCTATGAAAGGGGAGTACTCTAATTTTGAGTGGATAGAAGATTCTTCTTCCAGGATCATAAATTACAAATGTCTGGTTTTAGATCATTTCTGCTTGGTTAAATTGCTTATATTTAATTTTTTTATTAAGTTATGTGTAAGAATCACACAATGCTATATCCCAGGAGTGTTGAGAGTTTAGAATGGTAATCCTTTAAACTCACATAAAAGGCATTAGTTGTAATTATCACAACTTGGACAGGCCTACATATTTAGATTAATTTTCAGGATCTTTTTATTAAAATATAGACCCCTAGATATGCCAATATCCACTTTTTTTAGGTTTTATTTACATAAAGATACATTGCTAGTGGACGCTTATTTAGTGAGGGACTTGTTAAATTTAACTGGGAATCCATTACATTAGCAAACTCACAACTGTGAGGCTGAGTGGATGCAAGGAAGCTGAAAACTGGAAACTGGAGTGGATTTCATTACCCAATTCTACACCAAACTTAGGCAAATCAGGACTGAAAAAATTTCTTCAAGTTGAAAGAAATTTAGTTTTCATCCTTTTGCATTTCAGCACCCCCTATATTGAAAGATTCCCCATTATAAATCTGAGAGATTTTACAAAAAGCTTGAGCCATTCGAACAAACATTTTTTTTTTTTTTGGTACAGGGGATCGAACTCGTGTCCTTGCTCTTGCGCAGCAGGTGGTGAAACCACTGAGCTATATCCCTGGCCCCATTTGAACAAACTCTTATAAAATATCCTTGGCTATAAATTTTTTCATATGCCTCATCTTCTCCATTCATTTTTCTTATTCTCATAGAAAAGGTCCGCATTATATCTCAGTTAAGACTATTAAACTTGTGCAGTAATCAATGGCCCTTACATTCTCATTTAGCAAACTTGCCAAATGTACTTCTATTTTCCCACCAGGGTCTTACTATACTACCCATATGATTGTATCATTTGTATAAAATCTTCTAACACTGCTGTACTGGTGCAGAGAGTTCAAATTTCATTGGTGGTTTGGTCTCAGACCTCCTTCAATAAGCTTAATTTAAACTCCAATTTCTGATATGCTGAATGTTCCAACTCTAACAACTGTTTGATATTCCCCCAACTTTGTTATGATCCTTCCTCCTGATGCATTGTGATATGTGATCATTACCTGAGATATTCAACTTAGCCATCACACACCCCGTGGATTGGCTTTCCTAACATCCCAGCCTCTCTGTATTGTGCCTTTTCTGTTTTTTTTTTTCTTTCAGATCCTCATACACTTTACCATCATAGCAGCATAGTATTATAGAACCCGTGTAGTATTAAAAAAATCAGAATTTATAATTCTTACCTGTTACATTCATTAAAATGTGAATCGCTAAGAAGTGAAGGATACAATTAATTTTACATTCTATGATTATAATCTCTGTAATTATGTATTAAATGTGTTCATAAATGCTCCCACTTAACTTTGCTTACCAGAGCACTTAAAATCCTCAAATAATTGAGATAATTTTCTAAAGGGGTAAAATTGTGAGTCAAATAATTTGACCTATGTGTTTTATTTATAATTATTTTTTTTTAAAAATGAGTTCCAGCAATAAAATTTCAGATTAAGAAAAAGAAACAAAGAAGCCAGGCTGAGAGTCCTAGCTGTTTAGAAAGCTGAAGGTGCAGGATGGGGAGTTGAATGGCAGGGTTGGCAACATAGCAAGACTCTTTAAAAAGAAGAAAGGAGGAGGAGGAGGAGGAGGAAGAAAGAGAGAGAGAGAAAGAGAGAGAGAGAAAGAGAGAGAGAGAACAAAAGAGAAAATCTCAGAGCAATATTGGAATGGGAATAAATGGAGAGCACTTTGGTGCCCCCACCAAAAATTATGAAAACGTTGTGCAATTAGCACTGTGTTACTTGTTTCTTTTTTATTTTGAAAATTAAATATAATTAAAGAAAAGGGCTCCATTTTATTTTTATTGGCATTTAATACTGTAGAGAAATCAGTGTCTGTCATAATAAATTAATTAATGTTCAACTGTCAGAATTGTTGAATGCCTTCAGCAGCCAAAACCAGCTTGAATATTATTGGTACCATTTCTCTTCATCTTGTGAGAAAGTAGCATATTATCAGTAATCATCCCTTTTTCAAATGGAGCTCAAGTAAGCACACAGTTTTTACATTGAAAGCTAGGAAATCCCATCACCCAATACAAATATGAGTGCATAGTGCCAAACAGAGGCTTCCATATTTGTTTTCTTTGTCGGATTAGAATAGAACAAATTGGTGGATATCTTTCAACTCACTTACTTACAAAAAACAATGGCTCATATCTGAAAGAGGTGTGTACTTTATATTTTCTAGATTTTGGTTGGCTATGCATTTGAAATAAATGCTATTTGATCTTTCTTCACTTTTTTCTTCTCCCATACTTCCATTCTAAACCTACTGGCAAACTTCTTAATGTTTATCCTCTCTTTTCTTGTTTTCTAAAGTTATCTCTCTGAAATGTCTGTTTTCTAAAGAGCCTCCTGACTATGACATCTGTATTTATTGAAAAGCAATTTGACAGCATATATTAAAACATTAAATATATCCATATGGTTTTTCTCAAGTTCAGTTCCAAGAACCCATTGTTTTGTAATGTTATCAATAAAGAACAACCTGAGTAACAAATATTTATGATAGCTTAAATTATAAAACATTTTTATTTATAAATTTAAAACAGCAAATGAGTAATAGTGAATTATATCACTATTAATCCTTAGGATAGAAAGTTTGTATTAGTCATTTGTCTATTACTATAACAAAATAACTGAGGCTGGGTAAATTTTAAAGAATAAATTTTAATTTAGCTCGCAGTTTTGGAAGTCAAAGGGAATTGTATCAACATTGGCTCACTTCTATTGATGACCCTTGAAACTGAATAAAAGTCCTATATAAACCACCTAACCTCACTTACTTTAAATTACTTGCTTTTATTTGGCTAAAAAATCACTAATTTTAGAGATCATGCAATTGAGCAGCACATTATTAGTCTCTCACTACTTTTGCTGTAGATGATACCTTTTCTTGGAGATTACGATGATAATAATTGTCTACCTTTCTTTTCAAGGACTTGAAGAGGACACATTAGTCATTTAAGGAATGGTTGTCTGAAACTAGCAGGACAAGTTTGATTTATCTGAAACTTCCCTAATCCTTCTGTCATTTTGGAGCTTATGACAATGGGATGAAAGAGATATAGTTACTGTGTGTCAAATCAACAGATAACAAGTTACCATACCTCACAACATCCACTTTGGACTACCAGAGAAATATCTATAAGTCTGAAGCTTTCAGTTATTTCCTAACCTAACTTAAATCTCACTTCTTTCTCACTTGTCTAAAGATAAAAAGCTGAAAAGTTGTATTAGGATGATGTTTCTTGACTTAGCCCACCATCTTCTCAGTTTTGCCA
Organism: Heterocephalus glaber; assembly: GCF_000247695.1. Next base: position 23,171,284 of record NW_004624746.1, on the reverse strand, counting down.
GCTTACTAAATAACTTGCCTTTCTTGCCTCAGCAATGTGCCTTCTATTCAATGAGCCCTTGTTCAAGGCATAAGTAAAGGGATTTGGGTTCATTAACACATTTTTGTCTACATTACACCAGGGTAGAGAATATCATAGTGAAAATGTGTACAAGAGAAAGAGATCATATGGAAGACATGAGGCCAAAAAGTAGAGGGAGGCTGACCTTTTATAACAACTCACTTTCTTGGGAACAAAGCGTGATGCTAGGAGACTTTATTAATCCCAGGGCGTTTAGCTATAGTGCTCCCATGGTCCAATAATCTACCAAAAATTTTGCCTCTGAGCACAAGAGGCTTTCTGGGAACAATCCATATTCAAATCACAACATCCCCTCCCTCAGCTCCCAAAGGACTCACATGCATCTCTTCGTGGAAAATACAATTAGCCCATCTCTAAGTGTCACCAAAGTTTTAACAGTCTCATCATTGCTGAAAAGTCCATGTCCAAAGATTACTTGCATACTCAAGGAAAACTCTTGGCAGTGAGCTCCTGTGAAAATCAAGAAGAAAGTTAAACACTGCTGATATCCAACAGCATAGGATAAACATTCCCATTCCAAAAAGAAGAAATGGGGGGGCAACATAACCAAATCAAGACCCAAATCTAGCTGAACAAATATTAAATCTTGTATCTCTGAGACAAGAGATTAGGCCACAGCTAGCCAGATAGACAAATGTGCATGACCTCTCACTCATGGAGATCCAGGACACAAGCACAGAAAAAGTTCCTAAGCCCTTCACTTTGGAACAATCAGAAAATTCTACTTTCAATTTTTCTGGCATGAAATCAAGCAGGTTTTTGATATGATGGTGATCTGATATCAGCTTGAGGAATGAGGGGTAAAAACAGACATTTGGCCATTAATGTAATGGCCACTGTGAACTTTCTCTTCTTTTCCTACCTCAGTTGGCCTTCACTCACTCGGTAGAGCATACTTCTTTTACCACATTTAATAAATGTAAAACCTTGTTACCTTTATTTCACATGTCTTCTCTAATTCTTTATTAAGCTCTATAGAACCAGGAAAGGACCCTGAAAAGAGTATACTGAATCCCAGAACCCAATAACAGCTCAATGTCTAAAATCCAGGGCAATTTATGGCAAGATGTGAACTTCAAGGGGCTTCGACAGGTCCACTTCTATGGCACTGCTGGTAACAGCTATCATGGCCTCTCTCTTGGGGTTGCTTTGCTCATTACCTGTGGCTTTTCTAAAATGTTCCAGATTTTGGCATTTTCAATTTCCTGGAGTTTCCACTGCACTTTCAGCTTTACTTATACACCTTTACTCACTGCCTTTTTAGGTGCACACTGCCTAGCGGCTTGATCCTTCTTAAGGGTTTCAATCTAGATGGCAGAGTGGTGAGAAGCAGAGAAACAGTCTCTCTGAGATTTGGTGTCCAGATGTGGAATATAGCAATGTGAGGAAGAGAAGGAGTGAAGTGGGTCCCTGGGACTGGGGAAGGGTCTGAAGTGAGAATTGAAGCCCACAGGGAAAGTGAAGAGAGAAACCTCAACACAGAAGGAGGTAGCTAGCAGCACTTTCTACATGAGGCCTTACTCACTGTGTGGGTGGAGTAGCTGTTACCTGTAGGTGCACAGTGGCTACTGGTAACCCAGAAGCCTCCACAGAGAAAAGCACCAGTGGAACAGAATAGTAAACTTAGTGGGCTGCAGCGGATGGTAAGTTATTCTGGTTCAGACATCCTCCAGGAGAGGCCAGTAGCCACTTTGGAGAGGTTCCAACTGAGCTCAGAACTCAGAGAAACTGCTGGCTTCATCTAGCGGCACTGTGTCAGGGTGAGGCTGCCAAGTTAAAGTCTTCAGAAGCCCAAGGAGCCAAGTTCAAGCTGGCAGGAGACCCAAGGAGTGTTACAGACTTTACAAATAGGGTTCCTGCCTTACAGAAAGAAACCAGCCTGAAATTCGGTGGAACTAAAAGTGCATACTTGCTGGGGTTATCCACTACCCCACCACGGAGCTAAGGTTAGCTTGCCAGAATTAATCAGCACAAATCTGGACTCTGATCATTTTGTCTACCAGTAACAACAGGGACACACCTTAGAATGGATTTTTTTTCTTGTTTTTGTTTAAATTTTTTTGTTCTTGATTATTTGTTTTTTATGAGTATGAAAATGTTTTCTAGTTTTTTGGTTGTTGTTCTTTTGTTTTCTTGTTTTTATTTCTTCTTTCATTTCTTTTCTTGTTTTTATTCCTTCTCTCTTTCCCTCCTGTCTTCTTCACCAGTAATTTGTGTAATCTTCCTCCAGCCTTGGTTCGTACTTCTTCCTCCTCTTTTATTTCTCAATTTTTAACATCTAACCACTAAATTTTCTCCCCTGAGAGTAAAATTGCCATATAGAGGACTTATTTAATGTATAGAATTTTCTGGTTTGTTTTAGAATTTGTGATATAACCACAAATGGAATTCATATGATTAAAAGTGGCAAATTAGTAGCTACAACATTTTGTCATTTTCTAGGCTCTGTTTGATGCTCGTGTTACAGCTACTTGTACAACTTCTGCCAAAGTGACATAATTGTTCTAATCAGTTGTTCTTCCTGGTATGCCAAGACTAAGATTGCCTAAGGGTCATAAACAATTCTACAGGCCAGTGCCAAAGAGCTAGGGGCTGGGCCAATTAGGCAGCAACTTCTCATCCCCAATAAATTGAAGAGGTAGGATCTTGCAAAAGACTCAAAATCCAAAAGCCAGCTACACTTGGAAAACATCTCTGAGAATTAGTCATTTCTTAAGGGTTCTAAATGCTAGCAATAAAACTACTTGCTATAAGCAATTTATAAGCATCTTCCTAGAAATTAAATTTGTAAAAAAATAGAAAATGAGAAAATACTTCCAGATCACCAAAGGGAAACTTAGAGGGAAATGAGGTGGACCAAGTCAAAAAACACCCATCCCATTTGGACTCTCTGAACTGATAACAGTGGAAGAAACAAAGCAGATGAATGAGGATCTAGAAATATTTCAAATCAGAAATAATTCCTCAGATACTATACAAATGGTGACTGTAGTGAAAGACATGCTTAACGAATCTAGAGTAGATACAAATAAAAAATAAAGGAAAAGGACAGAAACCATGAAAGGCCAACATAGGAAAAAACATGAAATCTAAGAAACAGATTCAAATACATATCCAGAAGATTAAAAACTGTGTTGAAAGTATACCCAGCAGAATGAGCTAATGTGAGGATAGAATATCAGATATAAAAGACAGAATAGCAATTGGCTATCATGAAAAGAAAAATTTCTTGAAAATAGCAAGAGACCATAAAAAATTAATCCAACAAAAAATAGATGATGCAAAGAAAATCATAAGATTGATCAGAGTCAATGAAAAAGCAAAAGATATCTCAAACAGCATAAAAAACCTGTTCACAGAACTAATAGTAGAAAACTTCCAAAGCAGAGAAAAAGAATTGTACATACAGATAAGTGAGACATATAGAACTCCAGTTAGCCATTATCAAAAAAATAAATCTACAAAGGCATATGATAATCAAGATTCCAGAAAGTCAACAAAAGATCAGAATATTAAAAGCTGTTAGAGAAAAGAAACAAATTATTTCTAAAGGAAAGCTCATCACAATCACAGCAGACTTCTCAATATAAGCACTCAAGTCAAGGATAGCTTGGAGTGAAGTATTTCAAGCCCTAAAAGAAAACAACCAGGCTGGGGATTTAGCTGAGTGGTTTTGCCGCCTGCTGCACAAGTGCAAGAACCTGAGTTTGATCCCCAGTACCAAAAAAAAAAAAAAAGAAACAAAACCTCCAACCCAGATTGATGTACCCCACAAAATATCTTACAAAATTGATGGAGAAAGAAAACACTTCCATGACACAGAACATGTGAGGAAATTCATAACTACCAAACAAGCACTCCAAAATGTTCTGACAGATATTCTAGAAAACGATAACAAACCTCAACAGAATGAATCCACCAGGCAAGGATAGCAATTAAACAGAGGGGGAAAAAGGTAAACAACACCAGGAAAATAACATGACAATGAAAAGCAAAGACGTATCAATTATAACCATCAATGTTAATAGTTTCAATTCACCAATCAAAAGAAACAGACTGGCAGAATGTGTCAAGAAACAAGATCCAACAATATGCTGCATACAAGAAACACATTTAATTCCAAAGGAAATTCATAGGTGGTGGTCTGCTCAGCCTGCCGGAGAGAGAGTTCCTGGGCCACCGGGACCCACGGTCCATCCAAGCCACACCACACACACACCAGTGGGGACCAGCCAGAAGGTGAGAACCCCTTGCAACTGGCCACACTCATGGTAGTGGTCTGGTGAGGGTACCCCCTCCCCTCCACTGCCTCTGGCCTCTTGACTGTACTGCTACCTGGTTCCGCACTACAAAGACAGCCAAAAAAACTTGGTAAGCTGGAGGGATCATTACCTGCAATAGAACCTGAAGTATCTTCAGGGGAAGGGCAGCTGGAACCTGCAGTACAACCTTGCAGAGTTCAATGCTACAGGAAGACAGGGAGCTCAAATTGGGACTTGCTGCCAGAAATCTGCCTGAATCCCATGGGTCTGTGACTGGCTTGCAAGGCTCACTGACTTATAGCTGCACACTGCTGTCCACATTGTCTATTGTGACAGCAGAGATATACCTTGAAGGAGGCCCTTCATTTTCATTTTTATTTTTTATTTGTTATTTTCAAAATTATTATTACTGGAGGATTTTTGCTCTTATTTTAAATTTTTTTTCCCACTTTTTCCAAATTTTTATTTTTCTCTTATTTTTTGTCTTTCTTTTCTCTCTTTTTTCTCTTTCCTTTCTCTCTCTTTCGCACTTGCTCTCTTGCTGTTCCATACTGTTCTTCATGTCCTTTTTTGTTCCTGTTCTTGCCCTAATTTGGATTTCTTCTTTATTTTTCTTTTATTCATTTTTTCCTTCTCTTACCTGTGTCCTCTGGCCTCACTGCTAATCTTCCTATATCCTTCTACTTATCTATTCATCCCTTCCCAACTCCTTCTAACTCTCCATCCCAAGGGAAAAGTTACTATATTGAAGAGTTTATTCACTATAAACATATGTTGGGTTGGTCCTTGATTTTGATTTAATTCACACAGATAAAGGTGATAGATTAATAACTTTCACAAATCATCATTTTCTAAGATGTACTTGATGCTATGGTGTAGCTAATTGTATCACTTGGGCTAAAGTGTTTTGATTGATCTAATCAGTTGTCCTTCCTGGTATAATGAAAATAAGACACCCTCAGAGTCATTAGGGACTCAAAACCTAAAGACCAGCTATATCTGGAAGACACCTCTGAGAAGCAATCATTCCATAAGGGTTCTAATTACAAGCAACAAAGATACTTACAATAAACAATTTCAAAGTATCAACCCAGGAATTAAACCAAGGACGGTACCAAAAACAAAAATGAGAAGACATTTAATCAAACCACAAACTCAGACTTCCACACTGCCATGGGTAAATTCTGGGGGAAATGAGGTGCAAAAGCCTGATAATCAACCACCTGGAAAGCCTGAACTGATAGCACATGAAGTAACAAAACAGATGAATGAGGCCCTAGAAAAATTCAAAACAGAAATTATCTCCCAGATAACTACAGAGATGGTGAGCAGAGTGAAAGACATGATTAGAGGCTCTAGAAGAGAAACAAAAAAAAAAAGAGAGGAGCTCAGAAACATGCTGGAAGCCATGAATGCCCAGAATAAGAAAGAAATGGAAACCATGATCACCCAACATAAGAAAGAAATGGAATGCATGAAATAGATTCAAACAGACATCCAGGAAATTAAAAACTCCATTGAAAGTGTGCACAGTAGATTAAGGAAATATGAAGATAGAATATCATGTATAGAAGACAGGATTGAGGTTAACAACCATGAAAACAGAGATTTCTTCAATATAGTAAGGGACTATGAGAAACCAATCCAGCAGCTGCTAGATGATGCAAAGAAGAATAACATAAGACTCATAGGAGTCCATGAAAAAACAGGAAAAAGTACAATTGATATAAAAAACTATTCACAGAAGTAATAGTAGAAAACTTCCCAGACAGAGCTAGAGAAATGAACATACAGGTAAGTGAGGCATATAGAACTCCAACTAGCCATGATCAAAAAAAAATCTACAACTAGACATATAATAGTCAAGATTCCAGAAACCCAACAGAAGAAAAAAATCCTAGAAGCAGTTAGAGAAAAGAAACAAATCACAGACAAAGGAAAGCCTGTCGTAATCACAGCAGACTTCTCAACACAAACCCTCAAGTCAAGGAAAGCCTGGAGTGAAATATTTCAAGCACTAAAAGAAAATAACTTCTAACCTAGACTGTTGAATCCTGCATAATTATCTTTCAAAGTCGATGGGGAATTTTGATACTTCCACAACAAAGAACACCTGAGAAATTTCATGAACAGGAGACCAGCACTCCAAGCAATTCTAAACAATATCCTAGAAAAAACAATGAAGGTCACAACTCCCAACAGAGGGAAGGCCCAACAGAGGGAAGCCACCAGGCAAGGTAAGAAACTAAAGGGATAGGGGGGAAAATCAGAAATAAAAGAGCCAACAACAGTAAAACATCATGACAAGGATGAGTCAATATCTATCAATTATAACCATCAGTGTTAATGGCATCAATTCACCAATCAAAGGAAATAGACTAGCAGGATGGATTAAGAAGCAAAATCCAATAATATGCTGTATACAAGAAAAACATTTAACTCAGAAATTCATAGACTGAAAGTAAAAGGATAGAAAACAGTTCTCCACACCACAGGAACCCAGAAAAAAGCAGGGATAGCAATATTATTTGCAGACAAAGAAGATTACAAACCAAAACTAATTAAGACAGAAAATAATAGGTCACTACATGCTTGTGAAGGGAACAATCCAAAAGAAGGAGATGACAATCATAAATATATGTGCACCAAATACTAATGCCCCCAACTATATGAAACAAATATTAAAGGACATGAAAAATGAAATACAATTGTAGCCGGGGAGCTCAATATCCCACTATCACAAATAGACAGATCATCTAGACAGAAAATTAACAATGAAATACAAGAACTCAACCAAGCTATTGAAAAAATGGACTTAATAGATGTTTACAGAGTGTTCCACACCACAAAATCAGAATACACATTATTTTCAGCTGCATACATGTCATTCTCCAAAATACACCACATGCTTGCTCATAGGAGATATCTAAGTAAATGTAAAAGAATTTAAGTTACCCCCTGTATATTATTAGACCATAGTACAATAAAATTGGAGATCAATAACATAAGAAACTGCAAAACACCCACAAACACGTGGAAACTGAATAACACCCTCCTGAACAACCAATGGGTGACAGAAGAAATTAAAGAAGAAATTAGACAATTTCTTCAAGTAAATGATAATGCCACTACAACATGCAGGAATCTGTGAGACACAATGAAAGCAGTTCTATGCAGGAAATTCATAGCAGTGAATGCCCAACAGAGAGAATTCAGTTAAATAACCTAATGCAGAACCTCAAGCTCCTAGAAAAAGAAGAGCATAATAAACACAAAGCTTGTATAGGAAAGGAAATTATAAAGTTCAAAGCAGAAATCAATGTAATGGAGACTAAGAGAATGATACCAAAAAATCAATGAATCAAAGAGTTGGTTTTTTGAAAGAATAAATAAAATCGATAAACCTTTAGCCAATCTTATCATCAAAAAAAGGAAGAAAAGGCTCAATCCATGCAATTAAGAATGAAAAAGGTGAAGTCACAACAGACCCAGCAGAAATCCAGAGGATCATCAATACCTCCTTCAAGAACCTGTACTCTAATAAAATGGGAAACACAGAAGAAATGAACAGATTCTTAGATACATACCAATTGCCAAAGTTAAATGAAGAAGATATAGAAATTCTAAACACCCCAATTATAATGAGTGAAATTGAAAATATAATAAGGAATTTACCAACAAAGGAAAGCCCAGGTCTTGATGGCTTCACTGTTGCATTCTATAAGACATTTAAGAACTATTGCCATTACTCTTTAAACTCATCAAGGAAATTGAAACTCATCATTTTTCAGGCAAGGCTTCCAAATTCATTCCTGGAAGCAAGTGTTACTTTGATTCCAAAACCAGGGAAAGACCCAACTCAAAAACAGAACTACAGCCCAATCTCCCTAATGAACATAGATGCAAAAATCCTTAAGAAGATCCTACAAACGGAATACAGAAGGTCATCAAGAAGATCATATACCCTGATCAAGTTGGCTGGTTTATCCCAGGGATGCAAGGATGGTTCAATATATGTAAATCAATAAATGTAATACACTATATTAACAGAGTCAAGGACAAAAACCATATAATCATCTCAATAGATGCAGAAAAGGCATTGGACAAAATGCAACACCCATTCATGATGAAAACCCTACCAAAATTTGAAATAGAAGGTCTTTATCTCAATCTGATTAAGGCTATCTATGAAAAACCAATAGCCAACATCATACTAAATTGTCAAAAACTAAAAACTTTTGTACTAAAATCAGGAATAAGACAAGGATGTCCACTATCACCAATCTTGTTCAATATAGTTCTGGAAACATTAGTTACAGCAATTAGAAAAGAGAAAAAAAATGAAAAGAATAAAGATAGGAAATGCAGAAGTCATTATTTGCTGATGATATGATACTTTACATAGAAGACCCAAAACACTCAGTGAAAAGACTTCTACACTTAATTGACATATTCAGTAGAGTAGCTGGATATAAAGTCAACACTCAAAAAACAATAGTCTTCTTATATACAAATAACAGAGTCACTGAGAGAGAAATTAGGGAAACAATTCCTTTCACTATAGCATCCAAAAAAATGAAATATCTAGGAATCAGTCTAACAAGGAAGTAAAAGACCTCTACACTGAAAACTACTGCACCCTAAAAAAGGAGATACAGGAGGATATAGGAAAATGGAAAGATATCCTTTGTTCCTGGGTAGGAAGAACCAATATAGTGAAAATGGCCATATTTCCAAAACTATTATATCGATTTAATGCAATGCCAATTGAAATTACAACAATATACTTCACAGAACTAGAGAAAACAATCCAAAAATTCATTTCGAATCACAAGAGATCTAGAATGGCAAAAGGAATGCTAGGCGACAGAGACATGGCTGGGGGTATCACAATCCCCAACTTGAAATTATACTACAAAGCTACTGTGATAAAAACAGCATGGTACTGGCAAAGGAACAGAACTGAGGATCAGTGCAATAGATTAGAAGATGCAGAAACAACTCCAGACATGCACAGCCACCTCATCTTTGACAAAGAAGCCAACAACTCTCATTGGAAGAAAGATATCCTATTTAATCAATGGTGTTGGAAAAACTGGATTTCAACCTGCCAAAGATTAAAACTAGACCCATATCTATCACCATGCACTAAATTAAGATTGAAGTGGATTAAAGATCTAAATATTAAGACAGAAACACTAAACTTGCTGGAAAATAAGTTAGATAGAATTCTTGAAAATATTGGCATAGGAAAAGCCTTTATGAACCAAACCTCAGTAGCATGGGAACTAGCACAAAGTATCAACAAATGGGGTCTCATCTTATTAAAAAGCTTCAGCACAGCAAGAGAAACCACCAACAGAGCTAAGAGACAACCTAAAATAGGGGGAATAAATTTAGCAACTGTACCTTAAACAAAGAACTGCTATCAAGAATGTATAAAGAACTGAAAAAAATCAGACCCCCCAAATTCAAATACCCAATTAAAAAATGGGCATCTGACATCAACATTTTTCAGACAAAGAAGTAAAAGCAGCAAATAAATGTATGAAAAATTATTCAACATCACTGGAATTTCAAGAGATACAGATGAAAACAACACTGAGATTCCACTTTACCCCAGAAAGAATGGGTGCTATCAAGAAATCAACCAATAGAGTCACCTGGAAAAGGCCAAATCACCCCGCTGCAGACAGGCAGGTCTGCGCAGGCCCTACTGAGGTCGGAAGTTGAACGAAACATGCTGAATCAGCCTGAGCCCCCAAACAATCCACTGGACACCCTCTCCCCCCATACTGCCACCTGGTTCCACACTACAAAGACACAGAGGACATCAGGCCACCAGACCCCGGTACTGAGTCCCGCCGCTCCCAGACCAGAGGTAGGGGCTTCTGAGCTGCTGTCCCACTTCTCCTGGTCCAGAAGAAGGGGGTTCCTGGCCACCATCCCTTGCTCTGCTCCCAGCCCAGAAGAAAGGGCTTTTGGGACACCATCACTACCGCTGGTCCCGTCCCCTGTCCCACCTCGCCCAGCTCAGAGGAGGTAATCTGTGCAGGCACCAACAGCACCCACCCCCCAGTTGAAATGAGAAAATACATATATAAGTCTCAAAACCAGACTTCCAGATCACCTACAACAACCCCAAAGGGAAATGAGGTGGAACACTCTGATCCTCAACCACCTGGACCCACTGAACTGGCAACAAAAAGGGATCTGGAAAAAATGAAATCAGAAATAATTTCTCA